>JALCUS010000012.1:0-490833 GCA_022963125.1 Ustilago nuda
TTGCGTAAGACGGAAAGATTGCTCGCTAGGCGTTGATCCTCCTCGCTCTCCCCTTACTATATGCAGAGTGATTCTACGCCTTGTTTCGAGGGCTGCGTTCCATCGTCTACCAAGACTCTACCTTAGCGTCCTTTCTGGTCGGGTTCCTAACTCTTCATCATCCCTTCATCACCAACTCTCTCTCTTTCCTTTACCATCTCCATCATCTCTCTCCTCACTTCCAACTTCACCCTCTCCTACTACTACACCATCTCATTGTCGCCAGTGCAATTGCCAACATATACATTCATTTCTTTCCCCTCCCTACGCTCTCTGAACTACACATAAACTAACCAAATCCCGCGCTGAAATAGCTGCCCCGCCTCCCACCTCACCATCATTCATTTATCCGTCTCTTGACGTGCACAAACACACACACACACACAATACCCTCCTCACTAGCAACCAAACTCTGCGCCGCCCCTCCTCCTCGCCTCTGGTTTGGTCGGGCACTCTCGCCGACGAACAACAAACACACACTACGTTCGCTCTCCTAAGCACTCTCGTCATCACAACTGCAACTCCTCCTCCGACCCCTGTAGTTCCAACCTGGCAAAGCGAGGCTCGACATACTCCGGACGAGCAACTTACTACGCAGCTGGTCTAGGGTGCTTGTGGAAACTACAACTCTGGATCAGACTTTATTGTCGCCCTAAATGGTTGCACAGTACGGAAACTTGGTCAGCGTTCCTCTTGGTGTGGAAGGACGATTGCTATACTACGTAAATGGTAACACGCAGTACGCAACCGTGCAGGATGCTTGTCCTTCCTGTCCGTACGGAGGCTTGGATATGAGCGAAGGCTTGTTCAAAGCGTTGCGAGTACGAGCTTGGGTGTCTTTCAGATGAGTTGGACGGCTGCTGATGCGAGTGATAACTCGAACAACGACAACAACAACAACAACAACAACCGCAACAACGGGGGGAGACAATCAGTTCCAGTAGTGCTCCGGCTTGGGACACCGAGGGCCGCAACCACAACGACTTGGCAAGCACCAACTACCACTTGACCCCTCCTGCTCCTACATCGACTCAAAGGCTAGCTCGAGTTTCGGCTGAACGATCGTCGTCGTCTTCAGCAAACGCATCTTCGTGTGTTTCTGCTGCAAGCGCCAGTCCAACAGAGCAGCGGCGGATGGAGAGAATCCAACAGCAAAAATTTGCATAGCTTTGCCTTGATCTACCAAGGGTTGAATCAGATGGCGGTTGCTGCTGCTTCCTAAACCGCCTCCTCCCTTTTTCTTTACTTGCTGTTCGTCGTCCAAGGTAACGGGCTTCACTTTCCTCCTCTCCCTCGTTTATACTTTTGCTCGCGGTTGTATTCAAACGCTAGAGCTGTATCACATCTCATTCTCATCGTGCTCTGCTTCGTAATCGCTGTTCCTGTATCAGTATTAGTCTCTTGCTCTCACCGACCTGTGATCCGCGTCGCCCATTTCTTTCTGCGGAATAGCATATTATCGTATCCCATACCATTCATTGTCTGCGTCCCATTACGCCTTCAAGACGATGTCAGTCCGAGTGCGACGGTACTCTAAGTTCATATCCTGCAGCAGGTGGCTGAAGTGCAATGCAGTCTGTAATGAGTGCAGATGTCCAAAATGACTAGAAGTACAAGATTTCGTGTTGCGAGTTGCGATAACTCTTTGCAGAACTATCAAACTAGGTAACGAACGTAGCTACTCATTATCCAACTGCCCATCAAGTTCGTTCGCCAAATCACCAAAAACGAATCACCACCATCTTCGTCATCTCTTCCTCTCCTTCCTCCTGCCCTCCGCCGACCTTTGCTTCTTCTGCACCCATCTTCCCCTTCTCCATCTCCCCTCCCTCTCTTCTTACTCCCGACGCTATCTGAAAGCCCAACTATCAGTTCATCCCCATCGTTGATCTCCCCGCAAGTCCCCATCAGTAGCAAGCATAGATGGAGAGGGGGAAGAAGTATTACTAGCCGTAGTAGCAGAGTCTAGATATGCATCGACTTCGTCAGCTGCAGCACCCCAATCCATATCGTTTAGTTCACTTTCGAAGAGTGCTTCTCCTTGTTCGCCTCCATCTGCATCTGCGAGAGCTTTTTCTTGCGTCGCTTTCTCCCTCTTTGGGGATTTAGCTTTCTCTTTCTCTTCCTCCTGCCGTTTCTCCTCGGCCACTCTCGTTTGAGCCCATTCGAAAGCATCTAAAATCTCATGTTCCCAGGGTAACCTATACAACGCTTCATCCTGTCTCTCCCACCTACTCGTCGAGACGTGGAACCAGCTTGGCCAGACTAACTCGACCTTCGCCGCCCTCGCCAATCTCGTTGCATTGACAACCTTGAGTGTGCCTTGTCGAGCAGCAACGACATGGGTTGTGACTCCTTCTTCTACTTGGAACGCGGGGGTGGCGCCGAATTCGCGTGCGAGAGCCCAAAGATCGGATGTCTCGGGATTGTGACCGGTGGGGATCATCGAGGAGAAGACGATGGTGCAACCGGCCAAAACCTTTGTTTTTCGTGCGGAGATGAGGTCTACGACGGATGGTTTGGTAGTGGGGGTCGGGGTTTGGGATTGGAGTTTGTCATAGGCAGAATACCATTCAGTGTGAATGGAGCCGAGGATGGAATAGACTCGGTCGAGTTCGGTATCGTCGTCTACTAGAACTGCGTGTGAGCGGTGTGGTGGTAGAGGTGGGGTGGGGAGAGGGGTGGTAATGTTCGATCTGATGATGATGCGGGAGTGCTGCTTTCTGTTGCTTGTGTCTTTTCCTCTGCTGTGTTTGTTTGCGCTGCTACCGCATCGCTGCTTTCTGCCTCTGTTGAACTTTCACCAGCCGGTGTCGCACTACCACTCCCATTCGGCGTAGCTGTGCCAGACCGTGATGCAGACCCATTTGTTTTACCTAGTTTTCTCATCCAAGGCCTCTTGCATCTTTGCTAATGGTCTTGCTTCTCGCTGTGTTCCGCCAATTTGCTTTGCAACTTTCGGTTTGTGCGGCAAATTGCAACGCCGTTGCGCGGACTTGTGCTACTTCCTCCTCCGTTTTGCCTTCTTCCCTCGCCTTCTGAAGCGCTTCTTCTATCGTAGTATCAGATGTTGCGGTAGTACTAGCGCTGCTCGCTGCATCTGTATCCGATTTCGCAGAGGGAGAGGAAGCTGCACTCGACGCATCATCCAGCTTGCTCGCCGAGGTAGAAGCAACTCCTGCCCCCACTGCTATTCCTGCTGCTGCTGCATCCGGTACTGCACCGGGCGGAGCCGGCGTTGGAGGCAAAAATGTAGCATTAATATCCCCAATGCCCACAAAAACTCATACGGCACTACCGGCAACAAATTCGGACTCCTACTCCAAACATCCTCTCTATCATCAATGATCACCACCATACTATGATCCACGGGAACAACCTATTCAAACACTTCCTCACCAAACTTCCATTTTCATCCCTCGACAAGATCCTATTCCCAAAAATACTTGCATCGGGATCGATCAGCTTGCACACGCAATTCGCGTATGACCTCGTTCCCATCGTATACACATGCAACTGGTACTTTTCTGATAATTTCTTGACTATTTCGGGCACTCCAGGTCGCGGTTTGACGTAGTACCAACACGCTCGTGATGCTTTTAGTGCTACTGCGGAGTCTTTGGGAGCGGAGTCGTCGTCGTCATCTTTGATCTCTTCTCCGTCGATACCGAGACGGAACCTGCCGACGGACTTGAGCGCTTCGTAATTGGATTGGCTTGTCTTTCATCCATTCACCAACGGTGGGGTCGACGGTTGCGTGAATTACGGTTTGGTCGAGATCGACGATGAGTGCAAGTTTGCGTTGGGAGAGGAGATGGGAGGTGGTTTCGGAGTCAAGGCGTTGTGCTTCTTCGGCAGAGACTTTGACGGCAGCGTGGGAGTGCATGACGGGGAGAGAGGCGGATTCTTCGGATTCAGTGTCGACAGGTTGGCCGCAGAGGGCACACATGCCAAAGAGTTGCACTGGGTGCTTGCATTCTGCTGCGTCTGCTTGGGACATTGTTGCAGGAGGAGGAGGAGCCCTTAGGATGGAGGGCGGTGGTAGGAAAGGAAGAAGCTGCAGACCACGTGAGGTCGGGTGAGACAAGGGTTATTACCGGAGGTGTAACGTGAATGCCTCGCGGTTGTGGGAAGTGGGTGCAGATGGTCGAGACATGGATGTCTGCCTAGGTTTGCGTGTTGTTGAGCGCGTCGATGCGAGTCGTTGAGGTCAGATACAGGGCTCTTGGCCGGGTCGGGGCCTTTGCGGCTGCTGCGTCTTCGTTCGGATGGTGCTGAGGATAGATGGATGGTAGCTCGGTGTGGATGGTGAAGAAACGCGGGGGGAGCAAACTAGAACGCGAACGAGGTTGCGTCTGTGCGTAGTGTCCAAAAAGCAAAAAGGGATCTGCCGGATGCTCGGACAATTTTCGTGGTTGGCCTGCCTCCTGTTTTTATCCTCAAGCTTCCGGCTTTCTTTTTGTTTTCTGGACATTGCATGTCTCGGCGCGTTGTCTTTGCTTTGCAAGCTAAGCTCTGTTGTGTGTGCCGAGAGTCGTGTGGCTCTCGCGTCCAAGTGAACAGTCAGCCTAAAACCAAACACCCGTCGCAGCACGTCGCGTGGAGAGCGAAAAAAGGCTGGAAATCGCTCCAAACGGTCGAGCCACTTTTCTCACAGCCAAAGGCTCAATCCGAGGCTGTTAGAGCGACCTTTACTTTGCGGACAGTTTTCGAAGCAAGTGACAAGTGGAGGTGTTGGTGTCAATTTTGATTTTATTTTTTTGGTCGAAGCGAGAAGAACAAGATTGGCCCCCGCACGACTTCGATACATCACTCGAGACCATACACACACCTCCCACGCACTGCAAGTAGAGGCATCAGGATGGTCAAGAAGCCATCCAAAGCGCAAAAAGCCAAGCTGCGCAAGGGAGGTGGAGGCGCTAGCACCGAAAGCATCAAAGCTCGGGGCGGCAAAGGTGGCCGTGGTCGTGGACGAGGCGGTGCTGCTACTACCGGCGGAGGTCGACTAGCTCGCTCAGCTCTCCTCCCACCAGATCAGCAAGCAGCATTCGAATCACGTCGTCGTATCGTACAACTGGAAGAATCCGCCTTCTCCAAGCTCTCCCCTCCCGTACTCGAACGACTCAACATCTTAGCATCGTACGCTGTCCTACGCCGACCTATCCCAGACGAGCTCACTCACTTTGACTACTCTAGATTTGGTCGCGCTCGAGCAGAGAACCATCAACGGTCCGTTGATCAGGAACCATGTAAAAAGGATGGACAAGAGTTGCATCCCCTCGCAGGCTGGCTCAACACTTCTTGGACGGGCACGGCGAAAGATGCCATCTCGTCAGACGAAAGCGATGGAGAGGATGAAGGGGAAGAAGATCCAGGAGTAACAGGTATCGAAGGAACTGGCGAGCTACGACTACCTAAACGACCCAAATGGCGCTCAGATATGGACACGAAAACCATCCATGCTCAAGAAACCGAAGTCTTTCGACAATGGCTTCGCAAGACAGACGCTGTGGTCGAAAGAGCGTTCTTCGCCTCTTCACCTCTCTTTGCTGGCTTAAACTCTCACACTCGATCTCAGGACAAAGCTGCGTTCCCTTCCTCCTCCGTTACGCCCACACCAGGAATGGGTGGGAGTAGGATGGTCTCCAACATCACCTCCCAGGACGCCATCGCTCAACTCCTCACCCACTGTCCCCTCCCCGGAACCTCCGTCATCGGCAGCTTATACGAGCGCAATATCGAAGTCCATCGTCAACTATGGCGTGTATGCGAACGCTCCGACCTCGTCTGCGTCCTTGCTGATGCCCGATGCCCGCTTCTCCATCTCCCACCCAGTCTGATTGGTTTCTTGGAGCGCTACATGCGGTTGAAAGTCGTCATTGTCCTTACCAAAGCAGATATCGTACCGAAGAATATCGTTGAACAATGGAAGAAGTATCTCAAAGAGCTATATCCGAGATGGGAGGTAGTAGCTACGGAAAGCTATGCGAAGATGGAAAGGATCGAGGGACAAGGATCGAGGACTAGATTTGCGCCTTATTTGTCGCCGCATTCGAGGAAGGAGCTTTTTGCGGCGTTGAGGAAGGCGCATAAGGATTTGATTACGCCGCCGAAGGTGATTAGAGAGGATAAGGAGGGGAAGGGGAGGGAGTGGATACCGCCTTGTGCGACTGATACGGATTGGGAGGGTGTTGAGAGGCGAGTTCAGATGCATACTGAAGGGCTCGACTCCGACACCGAGGAGCAAGCCACCGATGCCCCTGTACAGGCGCTTGATGAGGATGCGCCGAACACAACAGAACCATCAAAGAAGGAAGGTGGTGAAGGGAAGGAAACACGCGCACACCTCCCCTACCTAACAATCGGACTCATGGGTCAGCCCAACGTCGGCAAATCTTCCCTCCTCAACGCTCTATTCGGTTCCAAAGTAGTTCGTGCTTCCAAGACTCCCGGCAAAACAAAGCACTTCCAAACGTACTTCCTCGTCCCTCTTCCCTCCCCCAACTCCTCTTCGTCCCCCTCTAACCTCAACACGCCAAAAGAAAAGGCTGTGGGTGAAGAAACTCATCGAGGTCAAATCCGACTCTGCGACTCCCCCGGCTTAGTCTTCCCCTCGCTTATTGGAATGGAGATGCAAGTCATGGGCGCAATCCTTGCTATTTCGCAAGTGCAGGCTATTACGAGTTGTATCCGTTTCGTTGCCGAACATATTCCGTTGGAGAAAGTGCTTCAGCTCGAACATCCACCCGACGATGATAATGAAGGAGGGACAGGGGAAGAGAAGGGGGAGAAAGTGTGGACAGGAGTAAAGATTTTGGAGGCGGTGGCGAGAAGGTACGGTTATAGAACGGCAAAAGCCAATCGATGGGATGTCAACAGAGCCGGAATTTGGTGATGAGAGCGGTGGCTGAGGGAAGGATTAAGTGGGCGTTTAGACCGCCTTCGTCTGACAGACGGAGCGGAGAGGGGATCTGGTTTCCTGACTTTGACCGGGATGCAGCTAGGGGTGCAGATGGTGCAGGGGAGGACTTGCTCACTTCTCCGAACACCGACGATGACGATCAGGGGAAGATGTGGACGAGAAGAAAAACGAAGGGGAAGAAGAGAGCGAGGATCAGGACGACCCAGAAGCAATCGCACGTAAGGTTAGATTCGATTTCGGTTCGATAGAAGAGGACGATGATGAAGAAGACGATGATGCTGGAGGATTCGGTGGTAGCACAAATTCATTGTTCAGCGCACTTGCTGTTGAGGATGGAGGTGACGATGACGAGGAGGATTCAGATGAGGAGGATGATGAGGACGAAGAGGAAGACGAAGAGGAAGAGGAAGACGAAGAGGAAGAAGAGGACGAATAGGAGCATTCAAACACCTCACTCAGCATACAAACATACTCACGCACGCAATCTGATACCCACTTGCATTTCTCACCATGAACACTTGTTTCTCATGCTTGATTGTCTTGACACTCTCTTCGCGGTTCTGGCTCGGCAGCGTCGAACTCATTCAAGCACCGGCAGTCACACAGTTCTGTGCACAGCGACCACATACAGTTCTGCCAGCTTCCACAATGCTTTGCTTTATCGTCTATTGCCAACGATTCCATTGCTACATCAATAATCTACGATCTGCCCTGATCAAGCAGTCGATGAAGAGCCCTACTAGATAGCTTCTGTCTATTCGCGAGCGAACCAAGGATACAAAAACCGCAAGTTCTCCTTCGCCTTCTCCGGAATCACATTTGACTTGGTCATAATGCTCCACTTCATCGAATCCTTAATCACCTTCACTGCCTCCTTATCATCCTCATCGACCTCCTTTGCAATTTTATCCAACAAAGTTGTCGTGACGACATTACTAGCTTCCACATTCGCCTTCAAGCTTTCCAATACTTCCGTTACGTTGACCGCAGCACTAGAAGGCCTCCAAGCGTCGTAGTCAGTCGCAGTGGCGATCAGAACGTAGCTGATCTCAGCTTCTCTAGCAAGCTTAGCTTCGGGGAGGACCGACATGTTAATGATATCTCCGCCCCATGCTCGGTACATGAGAGACTCGGCGCGGGTGGAGAATTGAGGCCCTTCCATGCAGACTACTGTCTTTCCTATGTGAGTTTTGACGTTGGGTGAGTGGGATGCAAGGGTGGATTTGACAGTTTCGTAAACGATAGGGCGGAGAATTTCGCAGAAGGGGTCACCGAATCCTGCATGAGCAACTACTTTCTCTTCTTCGCCAAAGCCGAAGAAGCTCGCCCGTCGAATGCCTTTGGTTCGGTCAATGATTTGGGACGGAATGACGAAGTCTTTGGGTGCAATCTCTTCGCGCAGAGAGCCGACAGCACTGAAAGCCAAGATGGTTTTGACACCGAGGTGTTTGAGAGTGGCAATGTTGGCGAGGTTAGGGACGTTGGAAGGCAAGATCGCGTGTTCGCGACCATGACGAGCGAGGAAGGCGATGTGATTACCGGCCGTAGTCTTGGCGATAGTAATGGGCGAGGACGGGGAGCCCCAAGGGGTGGTGACGTTGATTTCGGCAAGGGGTGAGATCGAATCGAGCTTGTAGAGACCAGAACCGCCAATGACACCGATGCGGATGGCGGGACCGTCCCATGACGTGAGGGATGGGATTGACATCCTGCGATATAGTGTACACTAATGCAGCGAGCGATGCTGCGTGATGAGGATCGTCAGAGATGGTGATGGTGAAAGACGAGAAGATCGCAGGGTCGGAAGCATCAGATGTTGTAATAAAGGAATCACTCGGCGACTATGATTGGGAGATATCTGTCACATGTTCAAGCTAAAAAGCAAAACACTATACTATATTGACATGCTAGAAGTGAATGTGGCGGGAGCCTCGAGCTTCCTGCTAGACTTATATACAAACGTGTGGCACATGCCCAACAGTGGGTGTATCCTACCTAATGACAGTGTGTAGCAATGAGTGGGACATGGTTGACTCTGTCTTGTATCGGTTCAGCCCAATTCTCGGTCTGATTTGCCTCACCCGATCCCGATCAGACCTACTTTATCTGATTGCTGACTGAACCTGCTTTGCCCAATCCTCTACAGATCTGATCTACATTATCCCTAGATCGGACTAGATTGTGCTAAAGATAACCATCCAGTGCGACACTAAAGGATGACGCAGAGCTGATCTGATCAGAGATCAGGCTGAGCCGATCTGGTTAGATGACCGATCTGATCGGAGATTGAGCCGAGCCGATCTCAGCAGAGATCGGTGTCAGCGGTCGCGTGCCTGAAACCTGAGATCTGTAGTAGTGTAATTGAAGATAACAATTAATATACAGCGTTATCGGGGTCACGATCAGACTCCCTTTTGCCACAGCTGTATGTTCAATGTAATGCTTAGTTTTTCATAGTAAGAACCTAAATGACAAACACATATATATACTCCATTTGCTGCTCTAATCCTATCTGAGACAGTACATGTCACTTCATTTGTACTCCTATGTTGCTATGATACTGGGTGCCACTGGGCTGTCACCATGACAACGATCATGCACCTCATTGTGCTTCTCACTTAAATAAGTCTCCTGTACCTCAGTGTCTCGGCCGTGACATGTGCATCTTGCTTGAGATGCTGACACATCTTCAACTCCCCCCTTCAGCAGGATCTCCAGCCCTATCATCCTAGCTAGTCACAAAGTGTTGAGGCCCTGTAAAGGTTTCATCAAGACATCTGCAATGTTGTTTGCTGTTCCGACATATTTGATTGCCACATCACCCTCTTGCATGTGGTCACAGATGAAATGATATTGTGTGTTGATATGCTTTAACTTCCAATGTTTGGCTGGGTCTTTACTCACCTGTATGCACCCCTGACTATCCATGTATAGCACAGGACAGACATCCGTGGTCTCCAAGTCCTGGAGCAAATATGAAAAGAATAATGCTTCCCGCACCGCTTCAGAGGCGGCGCAAACTCTGCTTCGACTGCTGACAATGCCACACATTTTTGAACATGAGACTTCCAGCTCACTGGGCATCCATACACATATGTTATCGATCCCGAGGTGCTCCTTCGTCCATTTGTGGGGTCGGATGCCCAGTTTGCATCAGTATATGTCGTTATTGGTGTATCTGAGTGCTCGTTTGTCTCCCCTCCTAAATGCAACTGATATCCGTTCATTTGATTCAGGTACTTTACCATGTAAATGGCTGCCTTCCATGCACTGTCAATTGGGATCAACATATATTGTGACAATATGCCAATGGCAAATGCAATGTCCGGTCGGGCTGTGTTAGAAACCCATAATAGTTGACCGACTAACTCTTGGTACTTCTTTGCTTGTTTAGTGTTGCATCTCTTGCCTCTGGCAATGTCCGCCACACTCAGCATAGGTATCCAGGATTTCTCATTTGCTCCTTCTAACCATTTGTTCACCATCGCTTTGGTGTATGCTATTAAATCAAGTGATATTCTCCTCTGCCTTCTATCATGTGTGATCTTGATACCCAGAAATTCTTTGATCCTTCCATTATCTTGCACCTCCCATTTGTCCATGATCTCTCATTTAGTGCGGTCTACTTCATTTTGACTGGGTGATGTTATCAGCATATCATCCACGTATGCTGTAATGATTGTGATCTTGTCGCCTGTCCCTCTTGAGTATAAGCATGGTGCGCTCAGCATGCAATGAAAACCAATCGTCCGGAGATGTGAGTCTAACTCAATGTTCCATTCTCGGCCTGACTGTTTCAGACTGTACAGTCCTTTCACTACCTTCAACACTTTTCTGGATGGTATTTTGATTTCTACTGGGGGCTTGAGATATACATCATGGTGTATAGTAGAGTTCAGGTACACTTGCTTCATGTCAATTGAATCTATTTCCCAATCTTGTACTTCTGTGACAGCAATCACCCCTTGAATGGATCGGATGGGCACCACTGGTGTGAAAACCTCTGTGTAGTCGATGCCCTTGTGTTGGGTGAAACCTTGTGCCACGAGCCGGGTTTTGAACTTTGTTGGCACAAGGTTTGCATCAGTTTTGATCTTGAGTACCCAACACATGTTGACAGTGTTTTCCCCCTTTGGTAGGTTGGCAATCTCCCACATGCCCATCACTTCCAATCCATCCAGCTCCTTTCGCATGGCCTCCTCCCAGTGCTTCCTGTCTTCTCCACTCATTGCTTCATGAATGGTTGGGTCCAGATTTTTTCTCCGTTCCAGTCACATCACTACGAGTCCAAATAATTCACTGTCAATTTGAATTTCGGTGATTGATCCCTGTTCCATCACCTCTGTCATTCCTCTGCTTAACCTTTCTTCTGGATCTGTCTCCATATCCGTATATTCTTGTAGTGGCCCTTCATCTGTTTCGTTGAATATATTTTCTTTGCTATATCCCAGATCTTCGAAATTTTCTTCTGTCATCATTGCTGGAGGTGCCTTTGTGTCGACCGGTTGCCACTCCATTCTGTCTGACCAGCACTTTGATTCAATGAACTTTGCTGAATTGCTCCAGAACATGTTCAGATTGTAGTCCAGGCTGTAGAAGAGCCAGCCCTTTCTCTCTAGGCTGTATCCCAAGAAAATGGATGTGATGGCTCGCTGGTCCATTTTCTTGTTGTCCTGTTTGACTTTGGGTACATTTACCCATGCCAGACAACCAAACACTCGTAGGAGTCTTAAAGCTCGCTCCGGTGACTTGCCAAACATTGCTTGATAAGGGAACTCATTATTGACGCTCAGAGTGAGGTTTATTTTGAACGCCACAGCTTTGATCGTGTACAGCCAGAACTTCTTCGGTAGTCTCCTCTGCATTAGCAACATCCTCATCTTCTCTCCAAGGGTCCTATTCATTCTCTCTACCCGTCCATTTTGTTTGCTATTGTACCCTATGGTGGTTTGCCACTCTATGCCCTTTTCTAGTGACCATTCTAATGCATCATTGCTTCTCCATTTGGTTCCTTGATCGGATCGGATTGCTTTTAGCTTCCAATCCATCTGTGTCTCCAGGAACGAAACAATCCTTTTGAGTTGCATAAACACATGACTTTTCCATGTCAATGGCTGTGCATACACATACTTGCTATGATTGTCTACCAGCACCAATGTGCATGTGTACTATGTCACGTGGGACAAATCTATTATTAGATCGACATGGATGAGATCCAGGGGCCCTACAGCACTTTCACTGCTACCTTGCCCCATCTGAGCGCTTGTGCTCTTGGATCGTATGCACTGCTCACATGTCAGGGTGGTGTTTGGATCCAATTCCATGGTACACTTATCTTTTAGTTTGCTCATGATCACTTTAGATTTGTCTCTTCCTGGGTGTCTGAGATGCTCATGCCATAGTTGTTGCTTTGAAATTTTCAGCTCATTCTTAATATGCTCGAACTCCTCATCAACACCTTCAAACAGTGATGTTGATGTGGCCATCATGCTTTCTTGCCATATGTCGCCTTGGAACTCCAAGAGTCCTTGCTCACGATTCTTTGCAATCTTAAGTGTCATGCCGTTTGTTAGAAAGATTTGGCCACCGGTTGTGTCCAATATCACTTGTGTGTCACAGGGCCTGCGCAGAGGTCATAAGCAGCCGTGCTGCGCAGCCGCCGAAATGAGCTCGGCACACCAGCAGCGGAAACCAGTCGATACCCAGGGGTCCGACCAGTTTCGCCGATAATGGCTGGAAAGCAGGGAGGAAGAGAAAACTTCATCGAGATTGATCGGGACGGTGAGTACGAAGAGGTTTCACCGAGACTGGCCCAAGATGAAGCAGATCAACCAGCCCACGACCAGATGAAGGTGTCCCACTGAGTTCGGAGGAACAGCTATTGAGAAAAGGGGGAACAGGGACCTCATCATCAGATGAGGTGGGAGGAGACCCCTGAGCATGATGAAGTCAATGAAGGAGGATTGACGTCTCGACAGGAAGAAGGGATAGGAAGGGTGGGAAGGGGCAGCATAGCTGCGAATGGCAGAAAGAACAGGAGAGGTGGGGAGGCCATACCCAATGGATGGGGACACCTCGCATGGAAGAGGGGGAGGGGCTATGGTGAAGACACCATAGCAAAAAGGGATAAATACACCCCGCTGCCGTAGTGAACGAGTGGATCCAGTATCCACTCTACTTTTAAACTGACTATACTCTACTGTAACGTATACTTAGTTTTTTCTGTCATATAGTGCAATTGCAGGCCATTGCTACTAACTGAGCAGGTGTGTCATATCACCTCTCCTTAACGTCATCTGTAGGCAGTAGTACTGCGGTCCAGATATCACCTCACTGAAGGCAATATATATATATTGCGGTCCAGGCTTCTCTTATCGCCTCACTGTTTGGTCCTCGACACCTCGAACACTCGTGTAAAAGAGGACAACCCTCATTCCTATACTACGGGTTCCGCAGCAAGCTGGAACGGACTGTGCCACGCTACCACTGAACAGAGTGTTCACAGCGGTTAGCCGAAACTCATCGAACCAACAACCCTTCGAGCAGTTTCAGTGAAAGTGGCCAACAGGTGCATACCCAAGCATGTTCACTGAAATTGGTGGAAATTCCCCAGACCGGTAGTTCTCGGGCTTCAGGCACACGACCGCTGACAAAGGGGAGGAGGAGCAGTGTCGATGGAGTCGACACAGCTCAGGAGGGACAGACGAGACAGCTTAATGGGGAGGATTCTCATTGGAGACCCCGGTGTAGTACTCGACGAAGTAAGGTACTCCCTGGAGAGAGGGAGCAGGAGCAGTGTCGCTGGCGACGCTGCAAGGAGGTATATAACCAATACCTTCTCGTCACAAACGGTCGAGTGGAGCTCCATCCACTCTACACACCATACAAACTAGTCATAACTTTAGCATAAGTATCATTAGTTTCTCAGTCAGCATAGTAGTAACCAATAGATTGCTCCTCATCAAAGCACATGTGTTGTATCACCATCTCCTGACGTCCAAAGGCGGTTCATAGTAAACCTGTGGTCTGGATAATGATAGAACCAAAGGCAGTCATCCACTGTGGTCCGGGGATCACCTCAAGCATTAGTCAACACACTGGACACTCATGTCGACATCATCAATCAATACTCACACCAGCCCATTGGTGTCAATACCAAGTTCACATATAAGTCATATCATATTTGATCATGCCGAGCTACCTCTGGACGGAGTGTCCACAGCAGTCAGTTGAAATCTGTCATAACGACATTACAACTACAGATTCCAATGAGAAAAGTGACAGAGACAGCTCTGTCACATAATTCACTAGGAATCGAAATACCATTAGCACTGTCACATAACTCGACAGAATCGGTAGTAGTATCAGTACTACTACAGATTGCAGGTTTCAGGCGCGCAACCTCTGACATTAGAGTGGATCATTCAAGCAGCACCCCACAATCACCATGGCGGAACAAGAATTCAACAACCTCAACGAGAAGCTCGAGAGGCTACTAGCCTTAATGGAAGCTCAACTTGAGCTTGCCAAGATGAACCAGCGAACCGATCAACTTTGCCAAGCTAACCTTAGCGGAGAAGAGACAATCGAGTTCTCACCATCAGAAGATCAGGCTGGAGGTGACAAATCCATGATAGGAGACCCACAAACTCCTACACCAGCATCACAACCCAGACGATCCATCTCATTCGCTGATGCGGGAGAACAGGACGATGGCAATTATGAGAAGTATGCTTCAGCCACTGGGACAAAGTACTTCAAACCCAGGGTGGATCCGTACAATAGGTCCAGGACAGAACCTTATGTTCTGGACTCGGAGGACAACACCAGCATGATGGCAAACCTTTCACAATCAAAGCCAATCGCCATACCCTTCCCTAAGTCCAATCCCTGAGATGTGGAGATCTTCATCCTCAAAGCCAAAGCTTGGTTTAAGTTCAACCAGGTTTACAAGCAAACAAGGATGATCAATCACATGGGCTCTCAATTGGAAGGAAATGCACACGAGTGGTGGATCTCCAAGATCCATATCAACAGAGCTCGTGAAGGAAGGTTATTCCATGATTGGCACTACTTCACGGAGTGATTGATGGAGCAGTTCAATCCCAAGAATGCTCGAATGGAAGCTTACAACAAGTTGTTGGCTCTCAAGCTCACTAATGATGCACCTGGTGCAGCCACACATCATGTGGAATGCTTCAGAGACCTGGAAGGACAAGTCAACTTAGAAGACAATGAACTCATCATTGACTTGTTCCGAGGCAGTCTCACATGAAGTCTGCAAGAGAAGTTTGAGCGTAACCCGCCTGCAAGAAGGTGGGAATGGTATCGGGAGGTCGAGGACATCGACCAACAGAGGATGCTGTTACAGCAGTCCTCCTCCAGACACCCAAGCGCTGGACTTCCCCATTCAAACCCGGGAATACAGCCAACGCCACCCGCTCAAAGTTCATTCCCTGTTTGGCAACCAAGCAACCCCGCACAACCGCCAGCACAAACAATGGCAGGAAATCCAAACCGGCCAACCAATCGGCTGCTGTTGCAACCATTTGTACCAGGCCCGAAACAAGGGAACCCGATGGTACCAGGCAATAACACTTGCCACATCTGCAAGGGCATCAGACATTGGGCTAGGGACTGCCCAAACAAGAAACCAGACCTCCTGGGCCCACAACCCTCAGGTCCAAGAGTAATGGTAGCCACAGAGGACCCCTTTGAAGAAGGGGCCACCGACTCAGGAGATGGTCATACGGGTAGCGCTGAAACGAGTGATCCCGATGACCTGGACTTCAGTCAATACCAGGCTCCTAATAACACTGATCAGGAGGAGCCTCAGGATGATACCAAAGAGGGAAACATCAGTGGAGTGATGCACTGATGGCGTGCATGGCTCTACAAACCTCCTCGCCATCATTGTGTATATATCAAGATTGTCAGACATGTTTCTCTACCTGAAAAGGAAAAGCAGTATTGGAGCTTTCAGGGACAGTACAAGACCATCCTGCTCACATACTCGCCGACACCGGCACTGGCTTGTCTATAGTTTCAGATTCTTTTGTCAGTAAGTACCAAATACCCACAAAACCTACAAAAACAAGATCGATTCATGGTGTCACTGGACACCAGCTCGTTATCAATAACGCCGCGACCGTACAGGTGGCTATTGGTGAGCACAGACTAGGAGTAGTCGAAGTATCAGTAGCTGATACCGCTGACTACGACCTTATCTTGGGATTCACCGAACTCAGAAGGCTCAAGCCCACCATACGATGGGACACAAGCCAACTGGAGTTCAAGTCCCAGGACTATAAACGACCCCCAAGGCCTCCCCCTGAGGCAGCCACAGCTCGGGGTCTACAATCAAAATTGTTGATATCTGTCATAGTAGCAGAACTGTCACAGAATTCGATGAAAACTGCGACAACAAGCGAGAAAAAACATGGGCTCGCCACAAGAGACAGCTTATCACAGATTTCAACAAAATTTGTGGCAATGGCCCCCTATGACGATAAAATGGCACGACCAACCATGCATGGTAACGAGTTTGTCTCAGCGAAGCGCTTACTTCAGGCAGCATTAGAGGATGGTCCCATAGGGTTCATGCTATTGGAAGTACCACCTGACTCACTCCCAGCCTTTGGTTTTGTTCCTACCGGCACCAATCAAGGCATAGAGATGGAGGTTGAGATCGAGAAAGAGGTAAAAGCAGCAGACATACCACAGCTGTACCAACATCTCCAGGATGTGTTTGATGAGGTGGAAGCAGACAGGCTTCCCCAGCATACCAAACATGATCTCCACCTTGAACTAATAGAAGGGAGTCACCCGCCTCAAGGGCCGTTGTATCTCAAAGGACCTAAAGAAATGTCTGAATTGAGGAAGTATCTGGACGAGAACCTCATGAAGAGGTTCATATGACCATTCAAGAGTCCAGCAAGGTCACCTGTGTTGTTCGTACCCAAGAAGGATGGAGGGCTCAGGCTTTGCATAGACTACCAGGGACTAAATGAGATTACTGTCAAGAACCAGGAACTGTTGCCCCTCTTCGAGGAGCAGCTGTTCCTGCTCTGAAAGGCAAAGATCTATTCCAAACTAGATCTCTGAGCAGCATACAACCTCATTCACATCATGAAAGGGGATGAATGGAAAACAGTGTTTGGCACACAATTGGGACTATATGAGTATCTGGTGATGCTGTTCAGGCTGGCAAATGCACCAGCTCATTTCCAGTCATACATCAATAACATCTTCTGGGACATCATCAGAGTATATGTTGTTGTATACCTAGATGATTTCCTTAGATTCAGTGACATGGAGGAGGTACACATACTTCATGTCACTGAAGTTCTCAAAAGGTTAAGATTGTATCGGCTGTTTGCTAAACTGTCGAAGTGTGAGTTCCACACCATGACGGCCGGGTTTCTGTGGTACATCATCAAACCCACCAGGGTAGAGATGGACCCCAAGAAGGTACAAACAATAAAGGAGTGGCCAGTGCTGGAATCTATCCATGTTATTCAGAGATTCCTCGGCTTTGCCAACTTCTATAGGCAATTCATCACTCACTTTGCCTGAATCACCAAACCCCTAACATCACTGGTGAAACCAACCAAACGCTTCAAGAAGTTTGAGTTGCCGGAAGAGGCTCAACAAGCTTTCCATAAACTCATTCAAGCGTTCACAATGGCGGGAGTGCTTCGACACTTTGATTACTGTCAGTGGTCGTGTGCCTGAAACCTGAAATCTGTAGTAGTACTGATACTACTACCGATTCTGTCGAGTTATGCGACAGCACTAATGGTATTTCGATTCCTAGTGAATTATGTGACAGAGCCGTCTCTGTCACTTTTCTTGTTGGAATCTGTAGTTGTATTATTGTTATGACAAATTTCGACTAACCGCTGTGGACACTCCATCCAGAGGTAGCTCGGCATGATCAAATATGATACGACTCTAAGTGACCTTGATATTGACACCAATGGGCTGGTGTGAGTATTGATTGATGACATCGACATGAGTGTCCAGTGTGTTGACTAATGCTTGAGGTGATCCCCAGACCACAGTGGACGACTGCCTTTGGTTCTATCATTATCCAGACCACAGGTTTACTATGAACCGCCTTCAGACGTCAGTGAGCAGTGATACAACACACATGCTTCAATGAGGAGCAATCTATTGGTTACTACTATGCTGACTGAGAAACTAATGATATTTATGCTAAAGTTATGACTAGTTTGTATGGTGTGTAGAGTGGATGGAGCTCCACTCAACCGTTTGTGACGAGAAGGTATGTTTATATACCTGTTTGCAGTGTCGCCAGCGACACTGCTCCTGCTCTCTCTCCAGAGAGTACCTCCTGCATCGAGTGCTACACAGGAGTCTTCGATGCGACTCCTCCTTGTCACTATGCTATCCTGTCTATCTTCCTTGAGCTGTGTCAACTCCATTGACACTGCTCCTTCCCCTCATGTTTTCGTCGCCGGTGTCCGTTACACAGCTCTCCTTTGTTTGACCGGCAACAGTCCTTCTCTATTCCTATCTTGTGTGCCCCTGAGTGGTAACCCACTGCATGTCGTTGGGCTCAGTCCCCCTCTTGGCAAGACTGGGTCCTCGGCCCAGTGGAGCTTGGTCCCTTTCCTGTATAAGTGTGGTACTTCCTGCATGTGAATCATTGTACGGATGTCCTTGTCACTGATCTCTGTGGAATCTGCCACAAGATCATGCTTCCTACAGATTTCGACAGGATTCGTGAGATTGACCTTGTTTGTGCATGTTTTGGTGGAATCTGCCTGAGAATTGTATCTATTACCGATCTCACTGAATTCTTCTGCAATTCTTGCGATCTGCCCAATTCCTCGATTCCTGTGCTACCTTCATATGAACTTCAGCCTTCCTTGGCTCTGTGCATCCAAGCCTATGACAGGGCTCAGGGTAGAGCTCAGAGTAGGGGGTTTCAGTTGTTTTTTTCCAGAAACTCAAGTTTTTTTTTGAGTTTCACTTTTGTTGTATATTCATTACTTACGTAAGCTCTGCCATTTTGGAATTACTCTACTTTTTGAAAACACTGCTTCAGCAGTACTGATGCAGCAGAGTTTTCAGAATTGGACCTGAGTTCTCACTCATGTGATGTTGCACATGATCTACTTGCACAAATGCCTCCACTTTTCCTGCACAGCTTATTCTGCATGAACCCACAGTGTCAATAATGACTGTATATACTTTGGTTGTGTGACAAGAGTGTCAAAGATGGTGGTGCTACAAGGTGGTTCAGATTCTGGAACTGCTTCATGTTCCAGCCTACACTTCATGTTCTAACCAACACTACCCTAACTCTTGGTCTAAAAACACAGCTTACATTTGGGGGCATCAAATTTCTGGCCTTTTTCACTATTGGAAGGCTCTAGTTTTCGAGGGCAAAGAAAGTGAAAACATATGACCGCTCAATGTATTTCTGACTTCCGCAAACCTCGCTCCACGTCGCCACCTGTCAACTCCCACCGACGCTCAACACCACCCACCAACGCTCTCCATCCCACTCAATAACAGCATGCAGCCACACATGCCATGTCACCCATTCACACACACAGAGACCAATGTAGAAGCATATATAGTTCACAATGTCACTTTGTACTTAGCCTTTAAACGATAACGATTTCGCCGCTTGCTTGTCCGCCCTGACTGGGTTTCCTCAACAAAGAAAACTGAAACCTGTCAGCGGTCGCACGCTTGAAATCTAAGATCGGTAGTAGTATCGATACTATTGTCAGCGTTCATGTGCCTGGAACCCGAGAACTACTGGTCTGGGTGATTTCAACTAATTTCAGTGAACATGCTTGGGTATGCACCCATCAGCCACTTTCACTGAAACTGCTTGGAGGGTTGTCTGCTCGACAAGTTTTGGCTAACCGCCGTGAACACTCTGTTCAGTGGTAGCATGGCACAGTCGGTTCCTGCTTCCTGCAGAACCCTTAATGTATGGATGGGGTTTGTCTACTTCGACATGAGTGTTTGAGGTGTTGATTGAGCCAACAGCAAATCGAATGGGAGTAGCCCGGACCGCAGTATGTATACTGCCTTCGGAGAGGCGATTATCTGGACTGCAGCAACTACTGCCTACAGATGACATCAGTGAGGGGTGATGCAACACACCTACTCGGATTAGTAGCAATGGCCTGCAATTGCACTATATGATGGAAACAACTAAGTATACATTACAGTAGAGTATAGTTAGTTAAGAATAGAGTGGATGCCAGATCCACTCATTCACTATGGCAGTGGGGTGTATTTATCTCCTCTCATCATGGTGTCTTCATCACCATGGCCCCTCCCCCCTCCTCCACACAGGGTATGGTGTCCCTGTCCATTGGGTATGGCCTCCCTGTCTCCCCTGTTCTATCTGCCAATCGCAGCTATACTGCCCTTCCTATCCCTTCTTCCTGTTGAGGTGCCACTCCTCCTTCATCAGCTTCATCATTCTCAGGGGTCTCCTACCACCTCATCTGATGGTGAGGTCTCTGGTACCCCTTTCTCAATAGCCGTTCCTCCAATCTCAGTGGGGTGCCTTCATCTGGTCATGGGGCTGGTGGATCTGCTTCATCTCAGGCCAGTCTCGGTGAAACCTCTCTGTACCCACTGTCCCGACCAACCTCGATGAAGTTTCTCTTCTACCTCACTTTCCAACCATTCTTGGTGAGACTGGTCAGAACCCCTGTGTGTTGACTGGTTCATCTGCTGATGCGCCAAGCTCATTTCGGCGGCTGTGCAACACGGCTGCTTATGACCTCTGCGCAGGCCCGGTGACAACTATTACCGATTCTGTCGAGTTATGCGACAACATTAGTGATATTTCAATTCTTGGTGAAATATGTGAAAGAGCCGTCTCTATCACTTTTCTCACTCGAATCTGTAGTTGTAGTAATGCTATTGCAGATTTCGACTAACCACTGCTGACACTGCTTCCAGAGGTAGCTTGGCACAATCAATATCAATACATTGGTGGTGAACTTGATGATAACACCAAAGGTCTGGTGTGAGTGTGGGTACTGGTGGCATTGACATGAGTGTCCAGTGTGTCAACTATTGCTTGAGGTGATCCCCAGACCGCAGTGGACTACTGCCTTTGGTTCTATCTTGATCTGGACTGCTGGTTTGCTATGAACCACCTTCGGACGTCAGTGAGTGGTGATACAACACATGCACTACAATGAGGAGCAACCTTGATGGATTGCTACTATGCTGACTGAAACTAATGTATACTTATGCTGAAGTGATAACTAGTTTGGTATGGTGTAGAGTGGATGAGGATCCACTTGTCCACCTATGGCAAGAAGGTATGCTTATATACATCTTTTGCAATGTCGCCCGTGACACTGTTCCGGCTCTCTCTCTCCAGAGAGTACCTTCTTCGTCAAGTGCTATACACAGGCTCCTGATGAGGCACCCCCTCCTCCTTGAGCCCTGCTTGCTCGTCGCTCCTGTCCTCCTTGAGCTATGTCGAAGGAGTCGACACTGCTCCTCCTCCTCATGACCTGCTGGCTGGTGTCCTTTACACTGCTCCCCTTCCTTTGACTGGCAATGGTTCTCTTTACCCCTATCTTGTGCGCCCCTGAGTGGTAACCATCTGTGTGCTGCTGAGCTTGGTCCCTGTCTTGGCAAGCTTGGTCCTCTTGTATGCAAGCTTGGTCCTTCATGCAGGTGGATCGTCGTATGGGCATCCTTATTACTGATCTCCACGGAATCTGCCATACAATTATGCTTACTGCAGATTCCAGCGGGATTTGTGATATTGAATATGTTCGTGCAGACCTTGTCGAGATCTGACATAGTACTGTTCCTACTACAGATCTCGATGAATTCTGCGGTAATTCTCACGATCTGCCCGATCCCTCAATTCCTGCGCTCCCTTCATATGAGCCAACAGGTCTCCCAGCTTCTGCGCATTCGGTCCTATGACAAAACCCCCTAGTAGAAGTTACCTACTTCTGTTAGGTCACATGCCTTAACTGAAGATAAAACCTGCAACAGAAAGGACCTTGAATTCCACGCCAAATCGATTAAAAAATTGACTACAACTCATCATCGTCAGCATCGAACAACGGCGCTCTTTCCTCCTCTCCTATCCTAATTCTATCCCTTGCCATCGCACCTTCATCTTCCAAATCTAGATCCAACGAATAAGGTCTATTCCCGATCTCAATTCTCGTTGGTCTACTCGTCATATTGCTCCCCGACCTCCTCACAATCGAAACCAGTCTTAACGCCTGTACGAGGTTCCTACCAATCAGAAGAATCGAGTCTAGCAGCTCCTCGCCTTTACCTGACCTTCCGCCTCTCGGTGCATCTTCGTCGTCGCCGGGGTAGGTACGTCCGCGGCGGAAAGGCGAGCATTCGTGATGGAAGAAGATGACTAATAGCGTAATGGCGCAAAGTAGCATAAGGCCTAGATCGACGATGTTGTACGTGCTTTTCCAGAATTGTTTGCCAAATGCTACTAATCTGATGCCTACTTCCGCAATGAGAAGGAGGTTGATTGCTAACTCCAAACCATAGAACAAGGTGCCGGGACAGTCGGATGTCAAGCTGATTACGACGGTAAGGAGCGAAGCAAGGGCCATACCAGCATAGAACCAAAGATAAGCGCTGGAATGGACAAATCGATTCGCTACGCCTTTCAAGATCTCATCCCTCGACAAGAAGTAATGTGATCGTGATAGTGTGGGATGTGATCCATCATCGGTGTTGACTCGAGAGTAAGGGCCTGATCCAAATGCGTTTTGATCGTACACTGTTCCTATTCCAATTATGACTTCTCTTGGCGCTCCTGCCTCCGCCCCACTTCCGTTCCCGTTCCCATTCGTTGTTGGGTAAGGTGAAGCCATGTGGATGAGTCGTTTAGCCCAACGCTCTGTAGAGACGGAGAAAACGTTCTTTGTATGTCCTGCTGCAGCGGCTGTGCGTCGAACAGGTCCGTTGGAGACCGAGCTGGATTGAGCACCCGAAGCTACAATCGGATCGGCGATATGATGTCTCTGCCTAGTTTTGACCCCTGCATAAAGGTTGCTGGAAGGCTCGAAGGATGAAGGAGGTGGATCGTTATACTGCGGCCAAGAAGGGGTGTGGTGCAAAGGGGAACTGGAAGGCGCTGCAGCTTGCACAGCTGCTGCCGTTGTGAAGGAAGCTATTTTGGCTAAACAGACACAAAGGGTCTATGTTACGGCACCCTTTGAGCCGGAAAGCAGAAACAGCAGAACGGTATTGGGTGAAAGAAAGAGATGGTGGCTGCAGCCATGTGACTGGTTGTTGAAGGTGCATCGCTGGACCCATGAACAGCATCTGTTGCCCGCGTGGAGGTCAAACGTTCACGGGCCGAGAAATCCGATTTGTTATTTTAACTGCGATCGAACATTATGAGAGGTCCGAGAAAATGAGAGAGACATCCTAATATTGAGAATGACGATCCAATATGATGATGTTGGTTGACGCAAGCAGATACAAAAGGGATCGGGTGAAAGACAATCTGATCGGAGAATGAGAATTGGGTACAACCTGGTCCTGCTCGTTGTCATAGAGTTGAGGCGTTCGGTATGGCTTTCAGTTGAGGGAGACACGTCGATACGCCAACGGGATTCACAGGGTCTGCGGAGCGTCACGGGGCCTGTGGAAGATAAGCGAGTCATCGATGAGACAAAGACACACATAGATGGCAACACATGTGGGATGCATAAGCATTGTCACACTAATGTGCAGGAAGTGACAACTCAGGGGTGATACAGAGAGCAGCTCACCACAGAATAGTACATGTTGGAAGTGTTTACCAAGCACATATATATGCCAATGTACATAGAAGCTAGGAGATAGAATATCATCACAACTGCAAAGCGAAAATCCTTAACTGATTAAGAGTCTGAAGCTCGGCAGCTTCAAAGCACTTTGCTGTCATAGGCCTGGATGCGCAGAGCGAAGGAAGGCTGAAGTTCATATGAAGGTAGCACAGGAATCGAGGAATCGGGTGGATCGCAGGAACTACAGAAGAATTCAGTGAGATCAGTAATAGATACAATTCTTGGGCAGATTCCACCGAAACATACACGAACAAGGTTGATCTCACGAATCCTGTTGAAATCTGTAGGAAGCATGTTCTTGTGGCAGATTCTGCAGAGATCTGTGACAAGGATGTCCATACGACGACTCACACGCAGGCTGAGACTGAGCCTGCATACAAGAGGGGACCAAGCTCTACCGGGCCAAGGACCAAGCTTTGCCAAGAGAGGGACCAAGCCCAGTGACACGCGGTCGGTTACCACCCAGGGGCAATAGGATAGGAGTAGCAAGAAGTCATCGCCAGTCAAAGGAAGGACAACTGTGAAGAAGACACTGGCAAGCAAGGCATAGGGAGAAGGAGCAGTGTCGATGAAGTTGACACAGTTCAAAAGGGACAGCTCAGTGAGGAGGAGTAGTCTCATTGAAGACTCTTGTGAAGTACTCAACACAGGAGGTACTTTCTGGAGAGAGAGCAGGAGCAGTGTTGCTGGTGACGCTATGAAGTGGTATAAAACCATACCTTCTTGTTGGGTGTACAAGTGGATCTCCATCCACTCTACACCATACAAACTAGTCATGACTTTAGCATAAGTATCATTAGTTTCTCAGTCAGCATAGCAGCAATCAATAGATTGCTTCTCATTGTAGCGTGTGTGTTGTATCACCGCTCACTGACGTCTGAAGGCGGTTCATAGTAAACCTGCAGTCCGGATATGATAGAACCGAAGGCAGTCATCCACTGCGGTCCAGGGATCACCTCAAGCATTAGTTGACACACTGGACACTCGTGTCAATGCCATCAATCAATACTCACACCAGCCCATTGGTGTCAATACCAAGTTCATCTATAGTCATATCGTACTTGATCATGCCGAGCTACCTCTGGACGGAGTGTCCACAGTGGTTAGCCGAAATCTGTCATAACAACAATACAACTACAGATTCCAACAAGAAAAGTGACAGAGACAGCTCTGTTGCATAATTCACTAGGAATCGTAATACCATTAGTGCTGTCGCATAACTTGACAGAATCGGTAGTAGTATCAGTACTACTACAGATTTCAGGTTTCAGGCATGCGACCACTGACAAACCCCTCCCACAGGCCTCGACTTCCTTGTCCCAGGCTCTGCTTTCCCCCCCTCAACCTCAAGTCTTCTCAGCAGCTGGTTTGGCACTCCCCCCTGCTGGCCAGAATTCTGGTATTTCCAGTGAGTCACTGTCACTCCCTCTCACTCGCTGTTTCGCCTGGGTCCCTTTGGACATTGTCCTGCAAGCTGAACGTGACCAGCTAAAACCGGAGCACCTGGTCCAGCTCCACAATCCAGAATCGAGGGTCTCCAAGGAGCCCTCTCAACTGACTCATCTCACTGTTGGCCCTGGTGGCATACTGGTTGGTGCTGACAAGTCATCCAACACTTGGACATCAGCCTTTGTCAAGACCATCCCCAACATTGCTGCCCTGGCCCAGATCTGGTTGGTCTACATCACCATCCAAGTGCATGCCACAGGCAACCTGACCCTCAACGAAGCTCTGCTCGCATATCTTGAGCATCTTATTGAGTGTGACCACCTCTACCAGTGGTGGGCTGTTGCTGACTACCACCTGGCAGTCTGTCGACAGCGTTTTGGCACAGGCGCCATCCAGGAGTGGTCTTCCTATGACCCTCAACTCAGCAGCTGGGTTTTGTACCCTCACCTCAAGACCAACAACCCCCTTGAATCGTGGCGAGTCAAGCGCCAGCTCTCGACCACAACCCTCCTCATCCCAGCAGCCCCAGAACCGGGTGGGCCGAGCCATTGCTGCAGCAGGCTCTTTTGACCCCTGCCACAAGTTCAACGCAGGCCAACCATGCCCTGGCTGCAGCTGCCACCATGCTTGCTTGCACTGTCAACAAAAGCACCCATGATGCTATGTCCGTTGCTCACTGGCAGGGCTACTGCCACCCTTCCCTTCAAGAAGACAGCATAATGGTGAGTATGCCTTCTCACTTGGGTGACATGCTACCTGCAGTACCCCCAAGGTCGGAGCCAATCTCTGCACCTCCACTTTTGCCTGGTCAGCCTTACAATGCACCATGTAGGTCTGAATGTCCCTCAGCACCTCCACACTTGCCTGGTCAGCACTCAATCGAACCAAGATGGTTGGTGGCATGACACACTACCCCATTCAGGTCAGGGGCATCCTCTGAACCTTCTTTTTTGCCTGGTTGGTTTCCAATTACACCCCCTTCGCCTAGTCAGCGCCCAACAGCACTGTACTCGCCTGGTCAGTGTCTAACCACACCTTCGCTTTGCCCACCCCTAGCTACCCTCCCAGCTGGCATCATCGACTTGTTGCCTGACCTTGCCGCTGATTGCTTGCTCTCCTTAATTGCAGGCTCATCCCCACCGCTGCCTAGGCTGAACACCTGGTGCGAGCTTCCCATCTTCGATGCCACCGACATCCCAGCGATGCGTGGCACACTCCAGCATCGCCTTTGGTCTACCTTCCTAGACCTCTACCCCAACCAAGCCTTTGCTTCCCAACTGCAGGGCGCCTTGCGACATGGGGTGAAGCTTGGGTACAAAGGTCCTTTGCACCACAATGCCTGCTTGGATGTGGTCAACCTGCCCATGGACTCCAATGATATACATCATCTTCATTGTGAGATCGATACCCGCCTCATGGAGGGCCGCCTCTGCCATGTTGCTGAACCCATCAACTCACGGCTAGTCTGCACACCAGTTGGTGTCATTCCCAAACCTCATAGCGACAAGAGGCAGACCATCTACCACCTCTCCCACCCTCGTAAACCCGGCAACCGCTTGCCATCCATCAATGATGGCATCCACACTTCCTTTGTCACCATCCACTACGAGAGCCTGGATGCCATCATGGCTTTCATTCATGACCATCCCAGCACCTCTCTGTGGAAAGCAGACTTGGAAGATGCTTTCTGACATGTCATTGTGGCTGAGTCAGATGCTCGACTCATGGGCATCCATTTGGATGGTCAGTACTATCAAGAATGTGCACTCGTGTTCGGGGGTCGCTTGTCGCCTTTCCTGTCCAACTTGTTCACTGAGTTCTTGCATTGGCTCATGGCCTTCGCCTTGCAAACAGTGTCACCATCGTCAACCTTGCATTCTGATGTGTCACACTATCTCGACGATTTCTTTGGTGCTTGCAATGCCACCACCTCCCCCGCCACTCCAATCCAGGTGCTCAGCCTCTCCACTGCTGCACTTGGATTCAAACTCAGCCACAGGAAGATGGTCTGGGGCACCACCAAGCTCGAAATACTTCGCATTGAGCTCGACTCTGTTGCTCAGACCACTTCCATCATACAGCCATGGCACCAATGTATCTTACACCTGTGCTCTTGCATACTCAAACATGGCCGGGCCTCCCTACTCAAACTCCAGCAGGTGGCAGGCCACTTGCAGTTTGTCACCCACGTGGCTCCTCACGGCCAGGCATTCCTATGTTGCATCTATGATGCCATTCGGTCCCACTATGGGGCCTTTGGCTGACAAATCAGCAAGACCACAAAAGCCGAATTGCTTTGGTGGGTCAACACGCTGCAGTCTTGGGATGGTGTCTTCCTCCTCCAACCATCACTGCTCATGATTGAACATGTCTGGACCAATACCTCGAAGCGCAGCATCGGTGGCCATTGGGGCAGCATGGACTGTCCCTCCGCCGTCTTCACCAAAGAACTCTCTCGCCGCCACCGGCAAAAGGAAATCCACTTCCTGGAGGCTCTTGCTGTCCTCGAGGCCCTTCGCCACTTCTCCCCCCTCTGGAACGGCCTGCACTGTGTCGTTGTTCATGTCGACAATGAGAATGTCGAGTATGGCCTTCGTAAAGGCTCCATCTGGGACCCTCATACCCAGGTGCTCTTTCAGGCCATCTTTACTTTATGTTTGCAGCAGCACATCGACCTGGTCCCCATCCGCATCTCCTCCACGGCCAATGTTCTTGCTGACGCTCTCTCTCACTGCTGTTTCGCCTTTGTCCAGCAGCAGTTTCCTCAGGCTTTTGCTCTACTTCGCTTCAAACCTGCCAAACTGGCTCCCAGCCCCCTCCCTCCTTCCTGCGAACATCTGGTCTCTCTGCTGCTGTGACCTTCCTCCTTTGGAATGGCCTTGCTGCCAGCACCAGAGCTCGCTCTTCCCCTGTGTGTATGGGCTTCGTAGCCTTTGCCTCCTCAAGGCGCTGCCACCCCTTCCCGGCCTCGGAGACCCTCCTCATTGAGTGGATCGCGTCTCTGCACACCTTGGGAAAGACATATGGCTCCATAAAGCGAGACCTCGCCTTTGTCAAGTCCTGGCACATCAATCTTGGCCTCTCCACAGCCGTTTTTGACTCCGACCGCCTGGCCACAGTCATATGAGGCCTCAAGCAAGTCATTGGTGATCCTCTCCCCATCGCCAAGCTTGCCATCACCCTGCCCCTCCTTCACCACCTCCTCCGTGCCCTCCTGAAGGTCTGTCCCTCCTGACATAACTGTCAGATGTTCCACACCGCCTTCTGCCTCGTCTTTGCATGCTTCCTCCACTCAGGAGAGCTCACTTGGGAAGTGCAAGGCACCGACAATATGCTCACAGTCGGCTCTGTCTCCTTTGCCACCAATGGGTCCTATGCGACTGTCACCATCCCGGCCAGCAAGACTGACCCCTTCCAGCAGGGTGCCACACTCATCACTCCAGCTGTCCCACTCAGCACTTGCACCATCTCTGCCCTCCGAGTGGTGTGCAGATCGCGGCCGCCTTCCTCTCCCCTCCTCTTCCTTGATAGCAACCGACCCTTTGACAGGTCGAGTTTCGTGGCCACCCTGCACCAGTGCCTTGCAACATGCGGGGTCGAACCCTCTGCCTACTCTGGCCATTCCTTCCGCCGTGGAGCAGTGACTTGGGCGGCCTCCAATGGTCTTGATGACACCACCATCCGTGGTTTGGGACACTGGCGGGGCAACTGTTTCCATCACTACATCGACAAATCTGCTGCCGACTGGGCAACCATCACGAAAGCGGCGCTATACACCAATGCCTCCGCCCCTTTGTCCCTCGCCACCATTGCCTGGCGCGACCTCTGATCTCCTTTCTTGGTTGGGCTTGCCTCTCCTTGCTCTCCAGACTCAGCTCATGACCATCACACCATGTGGTACACCACTCACACACCAAGTGGCCACGGCTGGGAGCTCGCAAGCGACTCTCCCGAGTTAGGCAATCATTTTTCTTCCTCATTCTGCTTGTGCACGCGTGTACCCGTCCTTTCCCCCTTAAGAGTGATTCCTCTGAATAAGTCCACCAGTAGGTCGTTGTCATCCAAGTTCACTTGGCCTTCCAGGTCCCTAAATCGCTCCACATGGCAGGTGGCAGCCCCCAGAGTGTTGGTGGTGAGCTGTAGGGCGAGAAGCTTATTGTATGCCTCCATTCTGGCATTGCAGGGGTTGAACTGCTCTGTGAGCCGTTCCATGAAGTAACCCCAGTCGTGGAGCAGCCTTCCTTCATGGGCTCTGTCAATACAGATCTTAGAGGTCCACCAGTCTCATGCATGACCCTCCAGTTGGGTCCCTGTATGATTGATCATTCTCTTGTGCTCATAGACTTGGTTGTACCTGAACCAAGCCTCGGCTTCGATGACGAAGATCTCAACATCCCTTGGGTTGAACTTTGGAAAGGGGGTGGTGATGGGCTTCAATTGGGAAGCAGGGTCTTCACCCATAGTGTGGGCATCATTCTCCGATTTGTTGTTAAACGATGCCATCTGGGGCTTATGATACAGGTCCGTCTGAGGTTTGAGATACCTGGGCCCCATGGGGGAAGTGTACCTCTCGTAATCGGCCTCGGTGTGTTTGCTCGGGGATGTGAATGACACTGATCATTGCGAGCGACTCACAAGGTGTGGTGTGGGCGTATCCCCTGCCATTGGTTCATCTCCCTCCTCCCTGAGCTCTGAAGGGGGAAGCATCATTGTGTCCTCCTCGCCCAAGCGGGCACAGCAAAGTCGCTCCTCGCACTGGGCCTGTCTGGAGAGCTCTAGTTGAGATTCCATCAGGGTGAGGATCCTGTCCAGCTTAGTGTTGACACTGTCTTCCATTGTTGACTATGGAGTGTTACATGAATGATCCACTCTAATGTCAGTGGTCGTGTGCCTGAAGCCCGAGAACTACTGATATGGGGAATTTCCACCAATTTCAGTGAACATGCTTGGGTATGCACCTGTTGGCCACTTTCACTGAAACTGCTCGAAGGGTTGTTGGTTCAACGAGTTTCGGCTAACCACTGTGAACACTCTGTTCAGTGGTAGCATGGCACAGTCCGTTCCAGCTTGCTGCGGAACCCGTAGTATAGGAATGAGGGTTGTCCTCTTTTACACGAGTGTTTGAGGTGTCGAGGACCAAACAGTGAGGCGATAAGAGAAGCCTGGACCGCAATATATATATATTGCCTTCAGTGAGGTGATATCTGGACCGCAGTACTACTGCCTACAGATGACGTTAAGGAGAGGTGATATGACACACCTGCTCAGTTAGTAGCAATGGCCTGCAATTGCACTATATGACAGAAAAACTAAGTATACGTTACAGTAGAGTATAGTCAGTTTAAAAGTAGAGTGGATACTGGATCCACTCGTTCACTACGGCAGCGGGGTGTATTTATCCCTTTTTGCTATGGTGTCTTCACCATAGCCCCTCCCCCTCTTCCATGCGAGGTGTCCCCATCCATTGGGTATGGCCTCCCCACCTCTCCTGTTCTTTCTGCCATTCGCAGCTATGCTGCCCCTTCCCACCCTTCCTATCCCTTCTTCCTGTCGAGACGTCAATCCTCCTTCATTGACTTCATCATGCTCAGGGGTCTCCTCCCACCTCATCTGATGATGAGGTCCCTGTTCCCCCTTTTCTCAATAGCTGTTCCTCCGAACTCAGTGGGACACCTTCATCTGGTCGTGGGCTGGTTGATCTGCTTCATCTTGGGCCAGTCTCGGTGAAACCTCTTCGTACTCACCGTCCCGATCAATCTCGATGAAGTTTTCTCTTCCTCCCTGCTTTCCAGCCATTATCGGCGAAACTGGTCGGACCCCTGGGTATCGACTGGTTTCCACTGCTGGTGCGCCGAGCTCATTTCGGCGGCTGCGCAGCACGGCTGCTTATGACCTCTGCGCGGGCCCTGTGACACTCTTGTCCTGTTTGCCGGTGTCCTCTACACAGTTCTCCTTCCTTTGGCCGGCAATGTTTCTTTGCTCCTCCTATCCCAAGTACCTCTGAATGGTAACCAACTGCATGACGCTAAGCACGGTCCCCTCTCTTAGTATGGTTCGCTCCCCGGCCCGGTGGAGCTTGGGCCTCCTCGTGTGTGAGCTTAACTCCAGCCTGCATGTGAATCGTCATACAGACATCCTTGTCACTGATCTCCATGGAAGCTGCCCCATGATCGTTCTTGCTGCAGATTCTGATGAGATTCGTGATATTGATGACACTCGTGCCAATTTCACTGAGATCTCCCATAGAGCAGTTTCTACGGCCGATCTCGGTGAACTCTGCTGCAGATCTTACCATCTGCCCGATTCCTGCGCTACCTTCATATGAGCTTCGGTCTTTCCTTGCTCTGCGCATCCTAGGCCCATGACAATTACCACCTCCCTACGAGGTTGGAGACAGACGCGAGCGACTTTGCCATCGCTGGAGTGCTCAAACAAGAGCACGAGAGCCGTTGGCACCCAGTAGTGTTCTACTCAAGAAAGATGTCATCAGCCGAGAAGAACTACGAGATCCATGACAAGGAGCTCCTAGCAGTAGTCGCCTGCCTCACTCAGTGGCGACACAGGCTAGCAGGGCTTCCTAGACGGCTTATGGCATAGTGGTGGACGTTTGGTTATCCCCAAGGTAACGATGCCAGGAAAGACAAACAACCGCTGGTCATGCAGTGCTAAAGAAGTTGATGGGTGATCACTGTCTGTGGAACACTTACGATTCATGGTCATGTCTCAATGTCATGATGGTGTCACTGCTGGACATGTGGGACGAGATGCTACCATCAAGTCAGCCCAACAACATTATTGGTGGCTAAACATGTCAGCCTGGATTGCTGATTATGTTGCAAGTTGTCAAGTATGTGCTAGATACAAGGCCCCTCGCCATTGCCCATATGCCTTGCTACAGCCGCTTGCTACTTCGGACAGGCCGTGGGGTTCAATATCTTTGGATTTCATCGAAGGATTACCAATATCAAAAGGATACGATTCAATCTTGGTTATTGCTGATCGATTGACCAAGTATGCTATACTGGCCCCGATGTACAAAACAGTCACAGCGAAGCAGACATCTGTGCTCTTGTATGGACACCTGGTTAGACGTTTTGGCTATCCAGATCACATTGTATCCGACCGAGGAAGGCAATTCATCTCAGGGGCATGGAAAGCATTTGCCGACCAAATGGGTATGAAACATTCGCTCAGCACTGCCTACCACCCGCAAACAGATGGGCAAACAGAAAGAGTCAACCAAGTAGTAGAGCAGTACCTTCACATGTACTGCAACTATGAACAGAATGACTGGGCCATTCTGCTTGACACTGCAGCGTTTGTGTACAACAACACAGTCCACAATAGCATTGGTGTCTCACCATTCTTTGCATGTTATGGATGGAACCTGAAAGCCCATCCTGACATTCCTCAACACCTAGGAGTTAACGATCCCGAACGATCTGAGTACTTGCTTGACAGCAAAGAGCACTGCAAGTACCTACAAGAACAGATTAGGGAAGCACAGCGTCATACAGTTGATCATTATAACTGGAAACACAATGACATTGAATTCAAGGTTGGCGACATGGTCTACATCAACCAAAAGAACTGGAAGACCCAACGACCTACACCAAAACTGGACACAAGGTTCACAGGACCCTTTCCAGTACAAGAACGGGTGGGTCGACAAGCCTATAGAATCACATTGCCAGCGAGCCTCAGAGTTCACAATGTGTTTCATGTGTCTTTACTAGAACCAGCAAAGAACAGTTCTATTCCTCAACAATTGACACAGCCAATCATACCATCACTACCAGATGAGGACCTTGACTTTGACGTTGAAGAAATTGTCGGCAAGCATTCACACAATGGGACGACAGAATACAAAGTGCTTTGGAGTGGGTACCCGGAGGAAGCTGCCTCTTGGGAACCAGTGTCGAATCTCAACTGTTCTGACCTCATCCGGGAGTATGAGGTTTTGGCGGGGGGACGAGTTTAACAAGTATGAGGAAGAGGCGAAATCGGTAAGAGGGAGGTTGGAGCCGATTTGAGCGAAATCTGTGACAGAAGCAGCGTTATGACAGATTACGTGGTAAGAAGGAAAATGGGGCCGAATTGAACAGAAAATGCGAGAGTAGGGGCACTACCACAGACTATGTGGAAATCAGTCACAGTATCAATGATATGGTGAATTTCAGGAAAAGGACTCAAAATCCTACTATCATCATATGAGGAGTGGTGCAAGAGCAGGGTACCCAACAGTCAGACTCATAATCAACAGCACAGGAGTCAGGCCACAGACTTGACTCAAGAAACAAGGATGTCGACATTACAGAATGTGATACATTGCTACATGTCGACATAGGAGGAGGAGGGGGCACAAGAGACAAACACAGCACTAGCTCCTCCTCAGTAGGGGCCACCCATGAGTTGATAGGGTCCAGAGGACCGCCAGACTCTGTCACCGACTCATGAGGCTGGCGCTGAGTGAAGTTGGTTGTGACGCTCAACATAAAGTTGAAGCATACGCAGCAGGGAACTTACCAGGTCATGATTGTGAAGGTGCCAGATGACTTGCATCGCAGTCACCCAACCATGGGACCACACCGAGTCGGAAGTCCTTTCCTCCGACTGAACCAATCCAGGACCATACCCACCAGCTACAGTCAAGTGTGCGTGTTCCACTTGATGAGACCCGCGAGGTTGCAGACTTGGGGTCCCGTCTCCAGTATAATCCAAACCCGGGTGGGCAAGAATGTTACGCTCACAAAGCCCCAGCCCAGCTAGGTAGCAATGTGTGCACACACGAGGAATTCTGGTTCGCTCACCAAATGGATTGGTGAACGCAGAGGCAAAGCAACTGGAGGAAGAGGGAACTGGAAAAGTCAGTACTTGTAGAGATTATACAGGAAAAGTGGAGGATGTTACTTACAGTACCCCCAAGTTGAAGCAGCACTGACACTGCCAACTCGGCCAGGGCATGCAGCCCTCCATGAGGCGGAGCATTACCAGACAATGAAGTCGCTTCATCACCAAGGATCCAGCCAGGACCTCCCAGTCGTGTGGGTAGTAGCTGTCCGCGACCCAGGTCAGGAGCTCGGCCGCGACGAAACCCTCGGACCACCCTGCAATCTCCCGATTGGAGGGTAAGTGATGGTCAGGAGGAGGGGGTGGTGTTTGACAGACCACTCAGCGGGGAGGGGGCATCAAGGGTTGAATCTCCGGTCAAAAGACTGGAGTAGCTGCTCGCGACAATGCCAGAACGGCGTCAATGACGTCGTCAGCAGTAGGAGGTGGAGTTGGAGTCTGGGCCAATTCGGCCTCCCAAGCAGCTTGCCATTCCAGAGTGGTCATCTCCACTGTGGAACACCTAGCGTCGACCTCATAAAGGTTGATTGTGGGGGAAGTAGGGGAGGCATTGTTCACCACAGGGTCGGGAATGACAGGGACAAGGAATGGTGAAGGAAGGGGACTGGGGATGACAACGTTGTCATCCATCCCCAGGAAAAGGGGCTCCAGTGGTGAACGAACCATTGGAGTGACAGGAGGTTCTGCTGCCGGCGCCGAGGTTGACGTAACAGGAGGGTCCGCCTCTGTGGCGGGATCCTCACGAGGCTGGAGTCGCAGCACTACTCGACGACGACGAGAAGAGTTCATCTCCGCCACAGCAGGAGGCGCTCCAGCAGCAGCTTTCGAACGTGTGTTGTAAGGTGACATAAGGAAGAATTGAGGTAGTGAATAGGATGGTGGTATGAACCAGACATGGTACAGGACATGCCTTGATGGAGCTCGGCTCTTAAGAGGGGGGTAATGTCATGGGCCGAAGCTGCGCAGAGCGAGGGAAGGCCGAAATGATATGAAGGTAGTGCAGGAATCGTGGGATCGGGCAGAGCATAAGGTTTGTGGCAGAGTTCACCGAGATCAGCAGTAGAATCAGCTCTATGGCAGATCTCAGCGAAATCGGCAAGAACGATATTGGTATCATGATCCTCGCTGGAATCTGCAGCAAGTATGACCCTGAGGCAGATTCCATGGAGATCAGTGACAATGTCATCAGTAAGACAATTCACATGCAGGCTGAGGTCAAGCTCAAGTACAAAGAGGACCAAGCTCCACTGGGCCGGAAACCAAGCCTTGCCAAGAGAGGGACCGAGCTCAGCGGCACGCAGTCAATTACCACTCAGGGGCACACAGGATAGGAGGAACATAGAAGCATCACCAGTCAAAGGAAAGAGAGCTGTGTAATGGACACCAGCGAAGGGAACATGAGGAGAAAGAGCAGTGTCGATTGAGTCGACACAGCTCAAGGAAGACAGATGGGATAGCATAGTAGGAGGGAGGAGTCTCATCGACGACTCCTGTGTAGCACTTGACACAGGAGGTACTCTCTGGAGAGGGAGCAGGAGCAGCGTCGCTGGCGACGCTGCGAAGAGGTATATCACCATACCTTCTCGTCACAAACGGTTGAGTGGAGCTCCATCCACTCTACACACCATAACTAGTTATCACTTCAGCATAAGTATACATTAGTTTCAGTCAGCATAGTAGCAATCCATCAAGGTTGCTCCTCATTGTAGTGCGTGTGTTGTATCACCACTCACTGACATCTGAAGGCGGTTCATAGTAAACCTGCGGTCCAGATCAAGATAGAACCGAAGGCAGTCGTCCACTGCGGTCCAGGGATCACCTCAAGCGTTAGTCGACACACTGGACACTCACATTGACATCATCAATCAATACTCACACCAGCCCATTGGTGTCAATACCAAGTTCACATATAAGTCATATTGTATTTGATCGTGCTGAGCTACCTCTGGACGGAGTGTCCACAGCAGTCAGTTGAAATCTGTCATAATGACAAGACAACTACAGATTCCAATGAGAAAAGTGACAGAGACGGCTCTGTTGCATAATTCACTAAGAATTGAAATACCATTATCGCTGTTGCATAACTTGACAGAATCGGTAGTAGTGTCAGTACTACCACAGATCTCAGGTTTCAGGCACGCGCCCCTTGACGGGAGGTATCAAATTTCGAGTGTTTACCCAAAGTTACTGAAGGAAATGATCCAATATGATGATGCGAGTTGATGTAAGCGGATACAAAAGAGATCAGGTACATCACAGTCCTGTGTCAGCAGTGTGTTTATATAACCTTTTCACAGTGTTGCCAGCGACACTGCTCCAGCTCTCTCTTCAGAGAGTGCTGCTCTTCATCGAGTACTATACAAGGGTCTCCAACGAGGCTCCCCCTCCTCATTGAGCCCTATCACTGCTAACTTTCCTGAGCTGTGTTGATTCCTGTCGACACTGCTCCTCCTCCTCATGACTTATTCGCCAATGCCTGTCACACAGCTCCCCTTCCTTCATCCAGCAGTGGTTCTCCTGTCTGTCTATCTCCTGAGCCCCTGAGCAGTAACTGCCTGCATGCTTCGTGAGCTAGGTTCTTGTCTTGGCAGTGCTCAATCCTCTTTGCTTGTGAACATAGTTCCTCTCGCATGTGAAATCGTCGTATGAACATCATTGTTACTGTTCTCTGCGAAATCCACCATACTATCATACTTACGGCAGATTCTAGTAGGATCTGTGATATTGACTTTGTTTGTGTAGATCCCCATGAGATCTGTCATAGAACCAGGTCTACTACCAATTCCACTGAATTCTTCTGTGAATTCACCGATCCACCCAATCCTTCGATTCCTGCGCTACCTTCATATGAACTGTCGGATCTTCCTGCTTTCTGCGCTGTCAAGCCCATGACATCCTGCTTGTTGTTAAGCTAGGTCATGAAGTAGCATACTCCCATGTTCAGTATGAGCCACATAGATGTATTTATATCAAGCTGAGAACACAAGGTTCTCACCACATCCACTTAGTCAATTGAGTATATATGTTTCTGCCCTAAAGTAGTAGTGACATCACACTCAGACTCTCCCTGATCACCAGTTATTGGGACCAAAACATTTTCACTCCCATCAAAATTTTGATACCCCCTATTTGTGTTGAAGTTTGGTCCTGATAACTCACGATTGGGTAGACTCTGATCAAATTGGTTATCTGATCAGATTGGCCCTGCCTGATCTCCGATCAGGTTGGCTTCGTGTCGTCCTTTAGCATCACACTGGATCGTCATCTTCAGCTATTTGGTGTTTCAGCAGAAGTTTTTGTCATGTATTGACATCACGTGATTGTAACATGACCCTGCGCATGACCTTTGAACTCCACTTTCTGCACTGTCCATACTTTCTCATGCTTTGAATGCTGTTGTAGGGAATCAGTAATTGTTTTTTTACCGGCCGAGTCAAGTGAAACTCCAAGATGCAAGTGTCACAGGCCTGTGCAGTTTCTTGGGGCATCAAAAATTGGGCCCAAACATATTTTCAAAGTATTGTGTTTTCAAAACTAAGAGATAACTGAAACCCCCTAGTGTCAGAAGGGGGATCAATTTTCGAGTGTTTTTAGAAACATGTGTTTCTTGATTTTGACAACTTTTTCCTGTTTTTGAACACCCCTTTTAGGAGCATCCAAAAAAACGTGTTTCCAAAAACATGCTTGCAGCAAAGGTGGCAATTAATTTGATTTAACACATCTGTTATCAAATTCATTGCTAGTAATGAAGGAGGAAAGCAAGTGGTTGCACATCCGCGCATCTGCACTTCATTTGTCACACAGTAATGAAGGACATGATGCACAGTGATGAAGGACATGACACACCAGTGTGATGAAGTGAAGCAAGTGGATGTGCATCAATGCAACCACACTTCATTTTGGAGAGTGACAAAAAAAAGTGAGTCCATTTTACTAGGTCCGGAGGCGTGTTTTCAGAAACACATGTTTTTTCAACTTTGGGTAAGCTTACGTAAGGTTTTTGTGCGAAATAAAAAGTCGTCAAAATCGAGAAACACGTGTTTCTAAAAGCACTCGAAAATTGATACCCACTAGAGTGTGAGCTGTCAGAGCGCATCAAAAGAAATCGACGTCAAGTTTACCCTCTGAATCGAGCGCGCGTGTGTGTGTTGTGTAGCTTTGAGATGAGTCGGAGCAGAAACCGATCTCGAGCCAATCTCACCATCAAACAGCGCAAGCAAGCGAGCTGCGAAAGGAACAAGGCTACAGGGCTGAGGAACTCAATGTCGGCTGCTTGATGTGATTGCACAGCAACGCACCTCACCTTTACTCCCTCTCGGCAAGCAGCCAAAATCAAGGATTTACAGTAGATGAGGTTCGCTCAGCCCTGACAAGTGATCTCCTGGACAAGCCACACACGAACGCTGCTCATCCCACTTGATCGCCACAACTCACGCGCTGCGACTCAGCCCTGTGTGAGGGTGACTTACAGATTCGCTCCGTCATGTTGACCGACTCTCGCATCACTCCCTCCTCTGGCTGACACGGCGCTGACACTCTTCACTAGAGCATGGCGATAGCCTAGTTCAGCCCACCACAGCAGTCTTCATCGTATGATCACGTCGACCTCGTCACAAGACCAAACCAGAAAGGAAGAGCACGGCATAGGATTTAGATCGGTCATCATGGGGACATTGGCCCGACGCTATCACGATGGCCTGACCATCTGACTCACTGACTCGTTTAGCCTAGCTGAGCAGCGCTGGATGAGATAGGATAAGCTCAGTCCGGTCCCTTGTTTTTCTTTTCTATCGTCCATCCCGCGCATCATCACTTTTTTCTCTCTTTCGATTTCCCACTTTCTTGCCGACTTGTGACTGCTTGGATGCTGTTTTTCTTTGTTGTTTTTTCTTCTTTTTTTCTTTTTCTTTTTCCGTTTCTTTCCGGTCATTTGAATGCCAAAAAAAAAGCCGAGCAGGAGGGATCCAAGGAGAGAGGCGTTATCATAGATTGAGATGGCGCGGCCACGTTGACTTGATTCAGAGCAAGGAGGTCAAGGCATCGCTATCGCTCTCAGTATTGCGAGCGCCGAGCACCGCTCAAGCCTCGACTCTTCGAAAGGCTGAGGATGAAAGGCGTGCGTTTGTATTCTCGTTAAGAAATCGCATCGTGTGGTAGCGCTGCAAAGCAAAGCAAAGGACGGAGCATTTGCTTTCGCTCATTCAATGATTGTGATGTACAGCAGACTGACGTCGTAGCCGAAGCTTCATCATTAGCAACCGGAGAGAGACGGGGCGGAGTCATAACTTTTTGTGGTTTTCAGCTGAGCCGTTGCCAATCGTGCTCATGTCTCCTCTCGGCTCCAAATGAGCAATCATTGACATGAAAGATGAGCTCGAAGCACGCCCACACTAGTGACCTATTGCGACAGTAGTCTCACACAGAGTCATGAGTGAATGAGTCGATCCGCCCTTTGCGCGTCAGGCACCTGCGTCGATCGCAACTCTCTTTCCGTCCTCCGCTCCGCAGCCGCAGCCGAGCAAAGCCAAAAACGGCTTTGTGTGTGTGCAGTCAGACTGGCCACTTATCAGCTGGACCCTTAAAACAACGACTCCCCCTCCCTTGTCCTTGTCCTTTTCCCCTGCCCATCTTTGCTCTCTCCTACAACATCATCTTCACCACCACATCGACCCTATCCCAATCTTTTCTTTGAACCACTATCAAACTCGACTACATCATCTCAACCAGCTACGAGATCAGCAGAACATTCCATTCATCCATATTAATCTCGACTGCGCCACCCAACATGCTTGCTTGAATCACTCACTAAGCGCACTCTGCTATCCTGCTGTGACATTCGCGGCTCGTCCTTTACCTTTATCTGCATTTCCTTGCAGCTGTAACTTCTATACCACCGAACTTCCTTGTTGTTTCAGCGCAACTGCTGGACTTCGTCTCGACACGATCCACGTCCCACTATGGATGTCGGTCACCTTTTTCGCCTCTCGCGAGTTTAATCGCCGCCCACCTGCAGGCCTCGCCTGATCCTATTCAAACTATCCTACGATCACTCTAACTTTGCTCTGCTGCACGTCCAGCTGCATTACACACGGTCACATTGACCTGCATATCGTTCCCATTCACACTTTCGGTACCTTGATTTTATCGCCGAACGCCTCAGCCACACATCTGTTTAGCCAAAGCGGCAGCACCAACATCGCTCTCATCATGGTGTCGCTACCACGCTTCTTCCACTCCACCACCCCCGAAGGCACTGTTGCCACTCCTAAGTCTCCGTCAATACAGCCCTTAGCTGTTGGTAACACAAGCAACATGAGCCGGTACAGCAGCAAACTGCTACCCGCTTTGGGCAGCCCAGGTAGTCTCAAAGCGGTGTTTAATGGCCCTGACCCTCGAGACTCCACCATGACCGACGAGTACGTGGACGAGATTGTGCCTGACTTTGTCCAGTGCTCCATAATGGGCTCAAACACCCCCTTCGGTCGCCGTTCACGCCTCGATGTCTCGGCAGGCGAGGGTTTGCGCAGGAACGTTCTGGTCCGCAATGCTATGCTTTCGAGCCTGGAACGGGAGCGTCGCCAGATCGCAGAGGAGGCTTCTCTATCTAGCCCCCGGGCAACCACACTAACCCTGGACAAGAGCAACCCACATGACGATGTCGACGACGAGGCTCAGTTCTTTGAGGACTTGCTCTCGGAGCTCAGCGGTTCCGAATACTCAAGTCCAGCAAGCTCTATGCTCGAGCCTGTTGCACACACAAGCGCTGTAACTTCGCACACTGCCCTTAAATCGACAGAGGCGAACGATGAGGAAGACTTCGTCCAGCTGGAAGCCAACCTCCCCGGCGAATCTCTGCACACCAATGACACCACGCCGCTAGCTGCGCCTGCTGCCGTCACAGAAGCTCAAGATGAGGCGACAGTCAACAAGGTGCCTCAAACTCTTGTTGATTCATGCTCGAGCGCCTTCTCGGCCGCTCCTATCTGTGGTGACTCAGGCTTCACAGATGAGGTATCTCGACCCGCCTCGGCTGCCAGCTGCTGCACAGGATATCCCAATGTGTGCCCTTACCCTGCCATCTCAAGCTACGTTGGAGGATCGTCGGAAGAACTCCCTGCCCTCATCGATGATGACGACAGCGATGCGGAAGAAGATGACGACGACGAAGCAGGAGAAGTTGACGGTGCAGATCAAGCAGCGCAAGACTTTGCTCAGACTGTCGAAGCCGTTATTCAGCCAGCATTGCTCAGTCCCGACCGTGATGCCTCACGATCGAGGCCGCTTTCACCTGTCACTTCGCCTGTACATTCGGTCTGTGTCGACAACACAACCTTCCGTGATCAGCTCTCTCCCGAGCCCTCGCGTCCAACATCGCCCATCTCGAGTGCTTCGTCGAAAGGCGATGGAGACGGTCGCAGCCCTCTGCTTCTGCCTTCCGACTTGGGCGCTCTTCCTTCAATAGCTGAGCTGTCCCTGCAACTTCCGATCGCATCAGGAGTAGATCTGCTGGCCCGACCCTCTCATGCTCTTGCAGGTGCTTGGTTTGACCACCACAAGGTAGACACTTCCAGCCATGCAAGCACGAGCGCTGACCGCATCCGCTGGACCACCTCCCCGGCCACCTACTTCCGCTCAGGGCCGGCGACTTCGTCGACGTCCACACTAACGGACTTCCAGCACCACCACCACCACCATAGACTTGCCGATACAAATTGCACCAGCAGCTACCCCAGTGTAGCGCCGAGCGATCTAGCTGATCACAACATCGTGGTTCACTGGTCGCGTTGAACAATCTTTACTCTCAGTCCCCGTCCCGTCTCGCATACATGGTCTCTCGTCATCGCATTCTGTCATCGCATCTCATTCTCTCACTGTTATTCTCTCAGCTCTCTTCCGCTCTCTCGATTCTTGCCCGTGTCTTCACTTTGTAGTTTTGGTTCTTCTCATTCATCCTGTACCATCTTTCAAGCATCCATACCCTGGTCCTTTCTTATCGCAATGTCACTGTTCACACATCATACACGCACACACATGACTGTCAATGAAATGCTGTGAACGACAAATGGGAATGACATTGCTGCTGCGATGAATTGTGATCATGCGATGTCACGAAGCTCAATCTCGGAATCGAAGAAAGTAAAGTCCTCGTCGACTTCGTTTTGCCAATCGTCGTCGTCGTCGCTGCCTGCTCCTGTGCAGCGTGTCAACCCCTTGCTAGCCTTTCTGCCTTCCCCTTGTGCTTCATCGTCCAACTCGTCTGCAGGGCCAAAGGATGATGAAGGTTGAAGATCACCAAATCTAGCTTCTGGATTCAACACTTTACTAGCCTTCTTTCGGGCAGAGGCAGGATCGAAAATGCTGTTGAGCAATCGATCTCTTTGCTGCTTGTTTGTCGTGGGTGCGTAACGAACGGGAGAGAGTTTGAGACGTGCGAGCAAAGAGGAAGATGCTTCGTGCTGATCTTCTTCGCTGTCTGACGCAGAAGCGACTGCGTCTTTCCCAGCGGTCGGACGTTGAGTGGAGACGAGCAGGGAGTACGATCCGAACTCCTCTTCTGGGTCAGAATTGAAGCCAATGCTCGGGAGAGATGGGTTCTGGCGGAGAGTTCCATAGCGTTGATAAGGGGTGATTGAGATGATTCTTTTGCCCGCAGCACTAGGCTTTAACGTTTGGTGTGACTTGCGTGGTTCATCTTCGTCCGATAGCTCTAGTGTTTGGACTTTTCGCCAACCTTCCACACTTGCATTAGACTTCTCGCTGTTGATCGCAATAGCACCAGTGCTGGGGCGGAGGGGACTACTTGCATCACTCCTCTCCTTTGTACAGCCAATTTTCGCTGCACTGCTGGGAACAGTCAACTCAGTGAAAGACGACGAAACACTCGTCGCACCTGCACCGCTACGATACGCCGGACTAGAAGAAACATCGTTGTACCCACCCGTTTCCTCCTCACCATCACTACTCGAAGGGAGCACCAACTCAGTTCGAGACTTATGCTTCTTCCCCTCCAACGCCTCCTCTTCTCCCGTCTCTCTAGCTCGTCTCAGCCTTCGCTTTTGCACTTCAGCAGCAAACAATCCACCTATCGGAGCACTGGTATCATCTGCCATCACTGCATCTGCATCCTCTTCTTCCCCTCCAACCGCTCCTGTCGGGCTACTGCGAGGTAGAGCTGTGGTGTCACTGATTCCAAGCACGTTTTGCGGGGCATGGTTGCCAGACGGTGAGGCAAAAAGAGGTCGGAAACCAGGTTTTGCACTTGCTGCACGACGCAACTTCGAGATCGACTTGATTGGCGATTCCACCATTGCATCCTCCTCGCCCTGTGCCATCGGAGGATGAGGAATGCTGCGCGCGCGAGAAAACGCCGATGCAGGAGCAGTGATACTTCTGCCAATCACCCCACCGAGCGGCTTTCTCTGCGACCCAAATCCAAAAGCACCCAGACCCTTCTGCACTGCTCTTGGAGCCGTCCTGTTACCTTCTCCCTCCACCACTCCACCTCTGACTAGCGCATTCGAGTCACTGACCCTCCTTCTATTCGGTGTCGGAGGAACATCTTCACCTCTCAACCGCTTTCTAGCTTTTGTCCTTGGTGTATAAGCTACAAGTGCTGCGCTTAGTGCTGCATCACTCTTCATCCTAGTCGGCGAAAGGCGTTTTTTGGTGGGGGTGAGTCGAGATGCAGCAGTAAGTGTCGTGCGAAGTTTGCTTGGTGATGCTGTGACATATTCCTGTCCTTGCGGAGATCTGCTTGCAGTGTTGCCATTCGAGAGAATATCGAGTAGAGGCGACCGCTTGGTTGGAGTTATTTCAACTTCGATCATTGAGCATGCTGGGCTAGCTTCCCCCTCTTTCTCCCCTGCTCCGCCTATTGCTGAGGACTTACTCGGCGTTATCCATGAATTCTTCTTCCGAGACGGAGTTTTGGTTGGCGTTTTAAACGGGTTCCCCCTCCCCACCTCCGTGTCTACCTCTTCGTGCGAAGGTTTCTTCTTCGAAGAAGTGTTCAACCCTTCATCTAGCCTCTGCTTCGAGCTACTTGCAATACTGTCCCCCCTTTCCACCCTAGGGTGAGGTTTGGCTTTCGCAGCTTTTAAGTCTCCTCCGACAGCTTGCCAAGTGTCGTAGATACCTGCGATTTCGGGATCTGCCAGGATGTCGCGTTTGGTTGGATCTCGTCTGTGTTGTTCTTTGAAGGCTCGCTGCCATATTCTCAGCTCGCGGCGAAGAGTAGCTTCCATCGCAAACAACTCGAATCAGTAAGCGCCGATACGTCTGAGGAAGGGGTTTCGGGAGGCAGGATGTGCGGTGCGTGGTTTGTAAGGGACGGAAAGGATGGTGTTTTTCGAGAAGGAACCCAAAAAGATGAAGAGTTAGGAAACGCGATGTGTAGAATTCTTGTGTGGGGTGGGGAGGTTTAATTTACGCGTCGCGCGTCGCAGGTAGTGCCGTGTTTTGAGTTCCTTTCAAGGGTTGCAATCTCGTAGTTGAAGATGCGTCGGCATCACAACGGGATTAACGGGGTCTGCGGACCATAACGGAGTCAACAGAATGTAAGCGAGTCATTGATGAAACAAAAGCCACATATAGGTGGCAACACACATGGGATGCATAAGCGTTGTCATAATAACACACAGGAGGCAACAACTCAGGAGTAACTTGAGGAGTGACTTATCATGGATCAGCGCAAATAGAAGATGATCATCAAGTATATATATGCCAATGTTTATAGCATCTCATTGATAAATTATCATGACAATTCTCTAGACAATATGCCTGTGGACAAAAGCTTGTTTATAGCTCAGAATGGTGTATCTTTAACTGATTAAGAGTCTGATGCTCTACCAACTGAGCTAGCCAGGATGGTAGAAGAAACTGAAACTCAAGCTGGCAAGGCCAAAGAAGGTTGAAAGGGGAAGGCCACCCAAATGTGAGTAATCAATAACAAAGCCACCAATGAGACAGAGACCAATGTAATTGACAACGATGCAAATGAAGACACCAATTCCAACTCTGATCTAGACAATGGTGGCAAACAGTACAACTTCTGGACATTGGCAAAGCACCTTGGGCCAGTGCCTAAACTCACATCACACAACTACTACAGTTGAAGTGCCCACATCAAGTCTTTCCTCTGATGTGTCTCTCATGCAATGAAACACCTGGAAGGAGTGTATGACAAGAAACACCCTAAATGGAACTGTACCTTTGATGATGCTTTAACAAACACACTACAAGGTACTATTGATACTACTGGGAATATAACATCAACTACTTGATCCTAGATATCATCAGAGAGCATCACATGTTCCAGCAAGTCTGGAAGAAGATTGAGAATGGTCTAACCAATGAAGCCACTGCCACATCTTGCCGAATCACACTCATCGCTCAGTTAGGTGAGCTCAGCATGTTTAACTCTGTTGTTCGGAAGCTCATCCAGGAGATTAGGTCCATTCAGACAGAAAGTAGTCTCTTGGGAAAACCATTTGCTGATGATACTCTGTTCTTTAACCTACAGAAGTGCACCATACGCCACCCAGTGTATAAAGAGACTGTCACCACCATCAACCAGCTCACCTTTAGTGCCCTTGCCACTGCTCTGACCATTTGACAGTCTGTGATCAAGAACAACCCTTCCCAAAAGGTTGACCCATGCCAAGCTAACACCAGAGTCGCTGAAAGTGACAATCAAGATGATTCAGTTAAGGAGAACAAGGGAAATGAGAAGGATGAAGATCACACCAGCACCAAGGCTACCACTAGGCCATGAAGGCTCTGATGCTGGATTTGCAAATGCCCCAGACATGGCATCAGTCAGTGTGATGCTTCAGTAACAATTCCCAAAAACAACCCCTTTACCAAACCCAAATAGGAAGTCTGGTGCACCTTCACATCAAGTTGGCAGAGGCCCCCAAGTTCAAAAGAAACAGTTCGTTGTATTTTAGACTCAGGGGCTAGTTACCACATGGTTAACACCTATGGCATGCTCATCAAACCTAGAACCTGTAGAAAGCATGTATTCACCACTGGAAGCGAGGTTCTAGAAGCGACAGCCATAGGAGATGTAAGTATATCAACAAGCCATGGAGAGGTACCGCTCCAGAATGTATTGTATGTATGGCATTTGAATGTTAACCTATTATCAACCAACTCTTTGATGGATGAAGGAGCACAAGTAATATTGGACTCAACCGGCAGGCAGATACTCCTAGCAAATGGTACACTACTCAAAATGGTCAAGGATTGTGAGTGAGGACTTTTAGAGCTCCGAGGCAACACATGGCAATAAAATGCAATGATCACTTCAACACCACTATTTGATGGTGTTGATGAAGATTTTGAGCAGGCCAGAAGCAAGGCCAAAATATCAAAACAACAAATATGGCATGAATGTCTGGGGCACCCAGGCCAAGATAAGATGAAGGCCATTATCAATTGCTTAAAGGGAAATGACACAGCAGATATGAGCCCAGGTACTGCTACAACATGCGAGCAATGCATCCGATCCAAGAGCATGGCAGCTAGAATGGGACAAAGTAGTGGAGAGAAGCCTGTCTCCCCACTTGATCTCATCCATATCAATTTGATAGTCGATTCATCACACACAACAGAATATGCGTGCACACTGGTACTGGTAGATGTCCACAGTAAGTACATGTATGTGCAGCCTCTGTTATGGAAGAGACACACATTTCCCAAGCTCAAGACAATCATATCATATCTTGAAACACAGATGGGAAGGAGCCTAAAAGCAATACGACCTGATCAGGGCACAGAGTGGAGAAGCAACGATGCACTTGAATGGACACATGATAAGGGTATTGAATGGCAGATGACTGTAGGATACAATAGTAGACAGAAAGGACATGTGGAGAGGATGAATAGGAGTTCAGGTGAGAAGATGTGAACACTACTCATGCAAAGGAGGCTGCTGAAGAGTTTCTGGCACTATGCAATCCAGGCTGCAGCATTCAAAATGAACCTTACTCCAAATGTAGACAGCGAGTTCCTGTACTGAGCTATGTTCTGAAAGCTGCTGGAGCAGATCATGAAACTCCTACACGTTTTCGGATGCCTAGCATGGGTGAACGTTCCCAAAGTTAAAAGGGATAATAAAAAGCTAGACCAACGAGCTGTGGCATTGTCACGGGAGCCGGTCAGCCGAAATGGAGTCTGCACCATCTGCGCAGACTGAGAGGTTAAAACGGTTGAGGGCCAGGGTAGAGCCTGACTCAGTGGATTCCAGGGAGATCTGGTGATTGACCGTAGCTCGCTGGACATTGGGGACTGCCAGTGGCAGGAACAGATGTGAGGGTGGTTGAGCAGCGCCACCCTGTTGCACACGTGGGGAGTCGACTGTCAGGGGTCGTGCACCTGAAACCTGAAATCTGTAGTAGTACTGATACTACTACCGATTCTGTCGAGTTATGCGACAGTGCTAATGGTATTTCGATTCCTAGTGAATTATGTGACAGAGCCATCTCTGTCACTTTTCTCATTGGAATCTGTAGTTGTAATGTTGTTATGACAGATTTCAACTAACCGCTGTGGACATTCCATCCAGAGGTAGCTCGGCATAATAAAATACGATACGGCTATAAGTGAACTTGATATTGACACCAATGGGCTGGTGTGAGTATTGATTGATGACGTCGACATGAGTGTCCAGTGTGTCGACTAACGCTTGAGGTGATCCCTGGACCGCAGTGGACGACTGCCTTTGGTTCTATCTTGATCCGGACCGCAGGTTTACTATGAACCGCCTTCAGAGTCAGTGAGCGGTGATACAACACACACGCTACAATGAGAAGCAATCTATTGATTGCTGCTATGCTGACTGAGAAACTAATGATACTTATGCTAAAGTCATGACTAGTTTGTATGGTGTAGAGTGGATGGAGATCCACTTGTACACCCAACAAGAAGGTATGGTTTTATACCACTTCATAGCGTCACCAGCAACACTGCTCCTGCTCTCTCTCCAGAAAGTACCTCCTGTGTTGAGTACTTCACAAGAGTCTTCAATGAGACTACTCCTCCTCACTGAGCTGTCCCTTTTGAACTGTGTCAACTTCATTGACACTGCTCTTTCTCCCTATGCCTTGCTTGCCAGTGTCTTCTTCACAGTTGTCCTTCCTTTGACTGGCGATGACTTCTTGCTACTCCTATCCTATTGCCCCTGGGTGGTAACCGACCGCGTGTCGCTGGGCTCGGTCCCTCTCTTGGCAAAGCTTGGTCCTTGGCCCAGTAGAGCTTGGTCCCCTCTCGTATGCAAGCTTAGCCCCAGCCTGCATGTGAATCGTCATACAGACTTCCTTGTCACTGATCTCTGTGAAATCTGCCACAAGATCATGCTTCCTACAGATTTCAACAGGATTTGTGAGATTGACCTTGTTTGTGCATGTTTCACTGGAATCTGCCCGAGAATTGTATCTATTACCGATCTCACTGAATTCTTCTGCAATTCTTGCGATCTGCCCGATTCCACGGTTCCTGCGCTACCTTCATATGAACTTCGGCCTTCCTTCGCTCTGCGCATCCAGGCCTATGACATCGACTGCGTCGATTGACGGCGATTGGACACATGTTATATCGCTCAGGAACAATCACTCTGGAAGTGTAGTTGACTTGGTGGCTCAGGAAGGTGCCAAAGTCAGCATTACCAAGCAAAGGCCTCAGCGGTGTCACACGCAGGTCGTGTGGTAGCGCTAGATTGTGGCATCGGTACAGTGCGTTTTCGGATATATAAACTACCTGTCATGGGACGGTATGCACAGGAAGCGAGAAGAACCGTCAGCTCATATGAAGGCAGTGCAGGAAGCGAGGAATCAGGCAGATTGTAGGAATTGCAGAAGGATTCAGTGAGATCGGTAATAGATACGACTCTCTGATAGATCTCACTGAGACATGCAAGAACGAGACCAATATCACGAATCCCAGCGAAATCTGTAGGAAGCATGATCTTGTGGCAGATTCCGCGGAGATCAGTGACAAGGACACCTGTACGACGAGCCACATGCAGGCCGAGGTTAAGCTCATGTACAAAGAGGACCAAGCTCTACCGGGCTGGGGACCAAGTCTTGTCGAGAGAGGGACCAAGCTCAACGACATGTGGTGGGTTACCACTCAGGGGCACACAAGATAGGAATAGAGGAGGACCATCGCTGGTCAAAGGAAGGAGAGCTGTGTAACAGACACCAGCGAAGAGAACATGAGGAGAAAGAGCAGTGTTGATGGAGTCGACACAGCTCAAGAGGGACAAATGGGATAGCATAGTGAGGAGGAGGAGTCTCAATGAAGACCCCTGTGTAGTACTCGATGTGGAAGGTACTCTCTAGAGAGAGAGAGCAGGAGCAGTGTCGCTGGCGACACTGCAAAGAGGTATATAACCATACCTTCTTGTCACAAACAGTCGAGTGGATCCCCATCCACTCTACACCATATAAACTAGTTATCACTTTAAGCACAAGTATACATTAGTTTCCAGTCAGCAAGGAGTAAACAATAGATTGCTTCTCATTGTAGCATGTGTGTTGTATCACTGCACACTGACGTCCGAAGGCGGTTCATAGTAAACCTGCGGTCCGGATAACAATAGAACCGAAGGCAGTTGTCCACTGCGGTCTGGGGAGCACCTCAAGCGTTAGTCGACACACTGGACACTCGTGTCAACGTCATCAATCCATACTCACACCAGATCATTGGTATCAACATCAAGTTCACTTAGAGTTGTATCACAATTGATTGTGCCAAGCTACCTCTGGACAGAGTGTCCACAGTGGTCAGTCGAAATCTGTCATAACATAAATACAACTACAGGTTCCAGCGAGAAAAGTGACAGAGATGACTCTGTCACATATTTCACTAAGAATTGTAATACCATTAGCACTGTTGCATAACTCGACAGAATCGGTAGTAGTATCAGTACTACTACAGATTTCAGGTTTCAGGCGCGCGACCCCTGACACTACCCTTCATGCTACTGGATGAGTGGAGACTCATCCACTCTACTATACATTCACAGATATCATAACCGTACGTTATACCACACAAACAGTAACATTCCTTATACATCGCAAATCACAATATCATCTATTGTGATCATCACAAGTCTGACTCTTCGTCATCGAACGAAGAGTATTGTATACAACGTCGTCAACACCTACATCGACGCTGTAGCACCACAACTACAGGCGGAACCTCCACTGTGGGCCTGGAACCTCCACCAGTCCCTATAACCCAACCACTGCCAACAACATCGACCGAGCACTAGCTCTGTTGCTCTCAGTACTATGTTGATGTCTCGACACTTGCACCGGCGTTGTACTACACCATTGCTAGGAGTTGAACTTGCCGCGTTACCTCTGTACAGAGTGCTGACAGTGGTTGGTCGATATCCATTCCCCAGGCCACACTCATTGGGTATCACAGTTATCCGTTGAGAAGAGTCTCCTCACCAGTTCTCCGAGAGGTACACTCAGTCAACACTCCTTACCTGAACTCACTGAGATCCGCTGAGACGGCCCCTTCTGCAGAGAGTCGGGTGTTAGGCACACGACCGCTGACAGGCATCAATATTCCTGGGATACAGTCTGGAAAGAAAAGGATGGCTTTTCTATAGCCCAGACTACAGCCCAAACATATTTTGGAGCAATTCAGCGAGATTCATGGAGTCTGAATGTTGGTCTGACAAAACAGAGCGGTGACCAGTGACCATATGGCGACCACCAGCACTAGCAGACGAAGGAGAAATAAATGACCTCAGGTACACAGATAGCAACCTCTTTGATGAGAGGGAGGAGGAACCACTAGAGGAATACATTGATATCGAGGCAATTGACAGATCAGACCCAGGTGAAGACATAACTAGGACGATCAAAGACAACACCGACACTTGGACCGACAGCACCCATTTTGGACTCATGGCAATAAATGATCGCAAGGGAAGAAACCTAGATCCAACAGTCAGCAAGGCATTATCAGGGGAGGACAGGAAACATTGGGAGGAAGCAATGCACAAAGAGCTGGACAGTCTAAAAGCCATGGGCACATGGGAAGTTGTCGAACTTCCTAGAGGCATGCATGCTGTCGACACATGTTGGGTATTAAAAATCAAAACAGACACAAACCTGATCCCAACAAAGTTCGAGGCAAGATTAGTGGCAAGAGGCTTCACACAAAGAGAAGGCATCAATTACACAGAGGTGTTCGCGCCCGTAGCACCTATGTCAGGGGTCTCGCGCCTGAAACCCAGGTCGGTCTGTCGATATACTCGGTGACTATCGAATTGCGCAACAGCTATTGTCTCGGTGAGCTATGTCACTCGGTGACTATCAGATTGTGCAGTGGCGACGGGTGGTGTTCGTTGTATATACTATCGTAGGTTTTGGCTGACCTCTGTGGACACTCTGTTCAGGGGTAGCTTGGCACAATCAATAGCAATGCTAAGGTGGCAACACCAAGGTCTGGTGTGAGTGTTCTTGATGATGAGGTTGTTGGTGTTGGTGGTGTCAACACGAGTGTCCAGTGTGTTGACTGATGCTTGAAGTAATCCCCGGGCCGCAGTGGACTACAGCCTTCCATTCTATCTTAATCTGGACCACTGGTTTGCTATGAACCGCTTTCGGACGTCAGTGAGTGGTGATACAACACACGCACTACAATGAGGAGCAACCTTGATGGATTGCTACTATGCTGACTGAAACTAATGTATACTTATGCTGAAGTGATAACTAGTTATGGTGTGTAGAGTGGATGAGGATCCACTCGACCACTGATGGTGAGAGGGTGTGCTTATATACACTCCTTGTAGTGTCGCCTGTTATGCTACTCTGGCTCTCTCTCTGCAGAGAGTACCCTCTTCATCGAGTACTGTACAGGGGGTCCCTCTAGTACCCTCCTGTCCTCCTTGAGCTATGTGTCGGCCCCTTTGACACTGCTCCTCCTCCTAGTGACCTGCTTGCCAGTTGTCATGGGCCTGAATGCTCAGGAAGCAGGAGGGTCACTGGTTCATATGGAAGGAGCACAGGTATTGGAGTTCTAGTCGATACCAGTGAAGAGCATGGTCGTAGTGCAGTCTCCATGGAGACCATGGACTCCTGCGGACTTACATGCAAAGGAGGACCAAGCTCAAGAGCATGCAGGCGGTCACCACTCAGGGGCTCGAGAGATAGGAGCCATAGGAGACCGACAAACAGGTCACTAGGAAGAGGAGCAGTATCGAAGGAGTTGACACATAGCTCGAAGAGGACAGGAGGGTACTGGAGGTACCTCTTATACAGTACTCGATGAAGAGGGTACTCTCTGCAGAGAGAGAGCCAGAGTAGCATAACAGGCGACACTACAAGGAGTGTATATAAGCACACCCTCTCATCAACAGTGGTCGAGTGGATCCCCATCCACTCTACACACCATAACTAGTTATCACTTCAGCATAAGTATACATTAGTTTCAGTCAGCATAGTAGCAATCCATCAAGGTTGCTCCTCATTGTAGTGCGTGTGTTGTATCACCACTCACTGACATCCGAAAGCGGTTCATAGCAAACCAGTGGTCCAGATTAAGATAGAATGGAAGGCTGTAGTCCACTGCGGCCCGGGGATTACTTCAAGCATCAGTCAACACACTGGACACTCGTGTTGACACCACCAACACCAACAACCTCATCATCAAGAACACTCACACCAGACCTTGGTGTTGCCACCTTAGCATTGCTATTGATTGTGCCAAGCTACCCCTGAACAGAGTGTCCACAGAGGTCAGCCAAAACCTACGATAGTATATACAACGAACACCACCCACTGTCATCGTGCAACTTGATAGTCGCCAAGCGACATAGCTTGCCGAGACCGATAACGAGACAATAGCTGTCACACAGTTTGATAGTCACCAAGTATCTCGACAGACCGACCTGGATTTCAAGTGCGAGACCCCTGACACTGGGTTGGATGCATCCATGTCCTCCAGCAGCATGCCAGCTCCAGTGAGTGAAAGCTTCTTCTTCTCCCTGTAGTATGTCTCTAGCAGCCACCTCAGCTTGGCCTTGATGTGATTGGGCTTGACAGATGTGCCTGGGAAAATCATCTTGTAGATCTCCCGAAAAATGGGATGTTTGCGAAGTTTGAGGGCTGGATTGCTCTCAGCTGATTCTCAATATGGCAGCAGAGTGTGCTGGTAGGACTCGCTGTTGTAGAGGATTGTGATGAGGTGAAGAACATTGGCACCAAACCATGTGAAGTTCTTCTTGCCTGTGGCAGATCTAGAGGCTCAAGTTGGGCAGGAAGTACAGATGTCAGAAGTGCTTGTAGAACCAAATTGAGACAGTGCAGGCACACTTTCAATCTGGGTTGTGGAGAGTGTAGGTGTAGTGGACTGGCATAACAACTCTGCAGAGATGTCACGAGAATCATCAGTGGAGGAGGTCATGTTGAAAGAGTGCAAGGAAGAGGGAGTGAGCAACAGAGCAACAAGAGTGAGGAGAGGAGAGAAGATGTGGAGTGATAACCCTTCCACATTTTCACAATACTGTTTCCTGACCTGCATTTTTAAAAACGCGGGTTGTTTTTTTGTGCACAGCTTATGTAAATTTTTGCGTTTTTTGAAAAACGTGCTCTTCAAAAAACCCGCATTTTTTAAAAACGCAAAAACTTTGATACCCCCTTAAAACAGTAGGGGGTTTCAGTTTTTTGTGCCCTCAAAAACTAGAGTCTTCCAACAGTGAAAAAAGGCCAGAAAATTGATGCCCCAAATGTAAGCTGTGTTTTTAGATCAAGAGTTAGGGTAGTGTCGGCCAGAACATAAAGCAGTTCCAGAATCCAAACCACCTTGTAGCTCCACCAACTTTGACACTCATGTCACACAATCAAAGTATATACAGTCATTATTGACACCGTGGGTTCATGCAAAACAAGCTGTGCAGGAAAAGTGGAGGCATTTGCACAAGTAAATCACCTGCAACATCATGTGAGTGAAGACTCAGATCCAATTCTGAAAACTCTGCCACATTGGTACTGCTGAAGCAGTGTTTTCAAAAATTGGAGTATTTTCCAAAATGGCCGAGCTTACGTAAGTAATGAATATTCAACATAAGTGAAAACTCAAAAAAAAACTTGAGTTTCCAAGAAAAAAAACTGAAACCCATAGTGACATCGTACTCAGACTCTTCCCGATCGTCAGTAATCGGGACAAAACATCTTCACATTCTAACATCTCCTAGCATCTAATGCTTCTCGCGAGGATAATGGCTATGTTGATACCCAGACCCCCCAGCAACGCTTTCGTATCCAGGAGGACTTGCACTGCTCTGATAGTCATCGTAGTGGTTGTCCTCTTGATGGCCATACGCTTGTCCTATGCTGCAGATGAAGATGGTTCGCCTCTAGCTGCATCATCGTAGTGTCCTGATGATTGGTAGGAGTGATACTGTCGATGCTGTTGTTGCGATTGGTGATCGTATGCAGAAGATGCGTACTGATTGTAGCCATCGTGAGTCGCCTCGTGATTGTAGGATGATGCTAAGCCAAAACCGTCATCGACAGTACCCTGGCGACGCTCGGCGGATGTGCCGGCTGCAGCACCGTCATAGACGATCTCTTGTGGTTCTGCGCCTTCGTGCTGTGGAATGACAGGCAGATTGCGTGGACCGCGCATGCGAGAGCCTGATGCACCAGCGGCTTCGTTCGACTGTGCGTGGAAGCCAGATGAGGAAGAACCAAAGGTAGCTCCCGAGTATTCGGTGGGATAGCCGTACTCTCCAGTGGGTTGGCGATGTGCGCCTTCACACTGGCTGAACTGACTTCCTTGACCAGCAGATGATGAGGCAGAAATCACATTACCATACGAGTTGTACTGTTCCTGCGGTTGGTACTGGTTTTGTTGGGAATAGTCGTGCATGGGTGGTGGAGACGAGACCTGAGGATAAGGACGAGGTGTAGATGTGAGCGAAGATGTGCCGTCCAGACCATCGCGATATGGCTGAGGTCCAAGATCAGGAACGTAAGTAGCTTCACTGCGGGCGTTGGACATGTGTGAGGGAGTAGGCATGCCGCTACCAGCACCGTTGCCGACAGAGGAAACGGTGTTCTGCCTCTGAGCAGCGATGTTATGGGCACCGTGACCAGCCGAGTTGTTCAGCATAGGTGGAGAGCTGGAGAAGTCCTCCGCTCGGCTCCCTTGAGCTTGCCTTCTGCCATAGCCCTGACCGACGCCGTTAATGAACGAACCACCAGCAGCCGCTCCAACGCCAGCGGCACCTGCACGACCAACACTGTTATTCGTCGAGTAAGCGAGGCCAGGCTGCTGGTGATTGGCACTATTATCGTATGCCCCTTCGTCGTAGTCTTTCTTGAGCGGCATCTCGTACTCGGCAAACTTGGGAAGATCGCCTCCCCTACCGTTTTTGTCCAAGGCAGCCTGTCTGCGCTTTCTGTCTGCTTCAGCATCGAATGCATCCATTCGCATCTGATCCGCGTAGCGATCTTGCATGGGAGCAGCTGGGCGTGCTCCATAGGTGTCGGGAGGAAGATGTGAGTCTTTGACACGGTTGCGCCTCCTTCGACTGCAGATACCGCAGCTGAAAGCACAGCCGGCGAGGAACATGAGGATCCATGCTGCCAAGGCCATCCAGATGGCCATACCGAGACTAGCACGAGCGCCATTGATCGAGTTGATGCGCTGTCTCGCAACGATGAACAGAGCGAGATCGAGACCGAATGCGACGATGGTGATGAATGCGCCGATACCAGTGACAAAGGTGCCAAAGCAGTTTGTGGAAAGCTCTCGGCAGTGCGAGATGAGACCAAGCAGCACCGAAACAACAGCGAAAGTGAGAGCAACTGGATGAAGAACGAGAGTGTATGTGAGACCTTTGATGACGGCGCCGGTGTACCTGCCAGAGATGACCTGAATGCCGAGAAGCTGATTGGGGTCGAACGAGTAGCCTAGGGTGGGGTTGCTGCAGGTGTCGCCAATGCAGTAACCCAAGGTACCGAATCGTGCGACTTGACCATTTTGAGAACCGCCTCCGCCGATAGTAGCTTCAAGGAAGTAGATGGATTTGATTATGGGAGTGGAGATGGTGACGAGACCGAGCAAGATAGCAGCGACCAAGATGAGCAAAGTGCCCGGGGTGGCGGGCCGAATCATGATGATGATGGTGATGACCTCAACGGGTTAGGATAGCTGGCGGCTATTCGCTTCAATGGCCACGATGAAAATGAGATGGCTGTCTTGCTGGCTTGCAATTTGACGCGAAGAAGGAGTCTATTGGGCGTCAATCGCAACAGCCATGAACCCTTCTCAGCTGCAGCCAACTTGCACAAAGAAGCTGTGAATTGGGGGTTAGAGGGTGTGCATCTCGGCATTGTCGCGCTTGGTCCATTGCACCGCCTCAAGGGAAAGGGGAAGGTGCGACTTGAAGGAAAGAAAGATGAGGTCACATAGAGGTTCAAGTTTGGATTTTTGCAGAAAGGGGTTTTAGCAAGAATCAAGCGATCTTACACTCTTGAAAGAAAAAAGGGCCTTCAACTTCACTTCTCCTTCCCGACAGCCGGAAATTTGAGTTGTGGCTCGTTCGTTCGTTCGTTCGTTCGTTCATCAGCGCACAACCGTGTATAGAATTATAAGTATAAGTGGTAATATAAGATCTCGTCCAAAGGAAAGCCTGCGCCCAGTCTCACAGCAGCAAGCGTGCTTACAGCCTCAATTCACACTCCGTGTTTGCCTGTGTGTGAGTTGAAGATGTGTTGGCACCACAACGGGAATAACGGGGTCTGCAGAGCGTAAGCAAGACCTAAATGAATATCTGATGGGAAAGGCTGCACACAGTCGGAAATTCATGTGGGATGCACACGCATTGCCATGATGACACACATTGGATAACAACTCAGGGGTGACCAAGGGTGGTGACTCATCATGGATAAATGTGGGATTGGAAGCGACCATCAGATATATATACATATTCTCATGCACGCAGTAGCATACAGATAGAAATGTCAAGCATTCAAGAAGTTATACACCTGTGCAGTTGAGCTTGCAAGTAGCTCCGATCCGTCGCGTTTCACTTGCAATCTTCAACTGTGTGAGCTCGAGAGAGGGTGTGTGAGAGAGAACCCTTTCTTCGCTTCGCTTTGGCACACGCACCGAAGAGCACCGATCTGGCATCCACGCTCTGCCTATTCCCAGCCCATCGCATCGGAGCATCGGCAAGCGTCACACCGCTTCTTCTCCTTTACCCTTCTCGACTCGACCCTGGCCTGAGCAGCAAGCAAGCCTTGCACCCAATACGATCCTCGCTCTCTCTATCTCCACTTCACTTCACTTCGCCTTCGCTCCTTCCAATCCATTCCTTCATCAACATCATATTCCATTATCCGCTTCGGCACATACGACACTGGTAGCTCAACGAGCCTCTTCTCCATACCGGCGGAAGTCAAGTTCTCATCGTAACACCGGCACTGGAATCTGAAGATGTAAGTACATCCAGCCAGACTCGATGATACCAGCCAATCGTCTGATCTGACATCCAACTCCTCCTTGATCTTTGCCGCTTCGCAATCGCAGGCCCCGCTTCGACGACAACCACATGCCTACGCGGCCCGTCGACCGTGACAAAGCCGAATCCGAGCTCTCCATCAACATCAAAAAGGCCACCAGCACCGAAGAGACAGCTCCCAAGCAGAAGCACGTTCGAAAATGTATCGTCTACACCTGGGACTATCGCACATCTCAATCCATCTGGACCGGTCTCCGTGTACAGCCTATCCTCAGCGACGAAGTTCAGACCTTCAAAGCCCTTATTCTCGTCCACAAGGTCCTTCAGGAAGGCCACCAGGTTGTGCTCAAGGAAGCACAGGCCCAGATCGGATGGTTCGAGACATGCGCACGTACCGTCGGTGCCGATAGCATGCGTGGCTACAGTTCGCTCATTCGTGCCTATGTCAACTTCATCCTCGCTAAGCTCCGCTTCCATCGTCACCACAAGGAATTCAACGGTCTCTTCGAGTATGAAGAGTACATTTCTCTCAAGAACATCGACAACCCGGATGAGGGCTACGAGACCATCATGGATCTCATGAACCTTCAGGATCAGATCGAGCAGTTCCAGAAACTCGTCTTTGCTCACTTCCGCAGCTCGGCCAGCAACGAGTGCCGTATCTCGGCACTTGTACCCCTTGTCAAGGAGAGCTACGGTATCTACAAGTTCTTGACGTCTATGCTTCGTGCTATGCACCGACGTACCGATGCCAGTGATGCCCTTCAGCCATTGCGAGAGCGTTACGACTCACAGCATCACTCTCTTCGCAAGTTCTACTACGAATGCGCCAATCTCAAGTTCCTCACTTCCCTCATCAACGTTCCCAAGCTCAACCACGACCCACCCAACCTCTTCGAGCTGCCCGAGGAAGGTCCTTACCTTCCACCCCGACAGACGCCCAAGGCACCAACGCCAGACCCAGGTCTATCACAAGCCGAGATCGATGAACAGACACGTTTGCTCAAGCAGTACGAAGACAAGCAGGCTGCTCTCAAAGCACAGGAGGAAGCAGAGAGGCAAAGACAAGCCGACCTGGCCGCCAAGCAGGAGCGTGATTTTGCCGAACAGCAGCGTCTACAGGCCGAACAGCAACGTCTTGCACAGGAACAGCTCATGCGTGCTCAGATGGAGCAGATGCACGGTGGTCGTCTTGCCGAGCTCGAACGAGAGATTCTGGCTATGCGTGGACAGTACGAACGTGACCAGCTCATGCTCGAACAGTACGATCGACGTGTCAAGGCTCTCGAGACAGAACTCGCCAACATCGGGCAGAACTTTGGCGCACAGATGCAAGGCAAGGATGACCTCATTAAGCAGCTTCAAGACCAGGTCACGCTCTGGCGCAACAAGTACGAGGCGCTCGCTAAACTTTATTCCCAGCTGCGTACGGAGCACCTCGAGATGCTTGGCAAATACAAGCAGATGCAGATCAAAGCTGGTAGTGCACAAGAGGCCGTCGACAAGATGGAGCGTATGGAGCGCGATCTCAAGGCCAAGAACCTTGAACTTGCCGATATGATACGCGAGCGAGACCGTGCTCGTTTCGATCTTGATAGGATCAAGGCGAGTCAGAAGGAGGAGTTTGACCGACTGAAGCGTGACCTTATGTTTGCTAATGAGCGTGCAGAGGATGCTACGCGTGCCAAGAGCTCCGAGTTGTCAGGTATGATGTCGACTCTCAACCGACAGATTGCTGAGCTTGAGGACTCGCTCAGGGAGAAGCGCATAGAGTTGGATGCACGCGATGCCGAGCTGGCCCGCATTCGCGACGAGAAGGACGCCGAGTTGGCCATCATGCAGGAAGGTATGGATGCCACCATCAAGCAGCTGAACGATATGCAGCTCAACCAGGGCGAGAACGATCAGGCCGTCAATGCCCAAATCGATACTCTCATCCTCGACAACACCAAAAAGCTCAATGCTATCATCGACTCAATCCTTCAGGCGTGTGCCGACAAGGTTGACGATGCGCTTTACGAGCTCGAGTCGCCTTCTGGCACCGGTAACACGACTGCTACGCCCGAGTATGTGTTGTCGATGATCGAAAAAGGTACCACTTCGACCAACGAGTTTGCTGCCGTCTTCTCGCTCTACTTGTCGGGCGAGGTTGGAGGCGAGCACGTTGAAGTCATCAAGCGTGCCAACCAGCTTGCTCAGACGATCAGTGACACGCTTACCAGCACCAAGGGCATCACTCGTCTCGCACAGAGCGATGATGCAGCAGACAAACTCATCGGTACTGGTCGCGAGACTGGTAATGTTCTGCTCCGCTTCTTTGGCAACCTCCAATCGTACCGTTTGGCCGGTGTTGGCCCTGCTCAGCGTCGTGACGTTGTTGCACGCCAGAACATGGAAGCCCGTTCTGCATTCGCCAACCTCAACAGTGTCGTCGAAACCATGCTCAAGGCTGGTAACGCCATGCTTGCCAACGCCAACGGTGATATCGGAGACATTGTTGAGCGCGAGATGATGAACGCTGCTTCCGCTATCGATGCAGCTACTGCCAAGTTGCAGGCATTGCTTTTCAGACCGAGGGATCACAACAAGTACTCTGCTGTCGACTTGCAAGTTCACGATGCGATCCTCGAAGCTTCGTTGGCCATCACACGTGCTATCGCAGGACTGATCAAAGCCGCTACCGAGTCGCAACAAGAAATTGTTGCAAAGGGTAGAGGTTCATCGACCAACCAACAGTTCTACAAGAAGAACAATCGATGGACCGAAGGTCTCATTTCCGCTGCCCGTGCGGTTGCGTTTGCGACAACAATGTTGATCGAAGCGGCAGATGGAGTGATTATGGGCACTCATTCGCTCGAACAGCTCATCGTGGCATCGAACGAGGTCTCAGCTGCTACAGCGCAGGTGGTTGCCGCATCGAGGGTTAAGGCTGAATTCATGTCCAAGACGCAGGATAGGTTGGAGAGAGCAGCGAAGGCGGTTACGGATGCTTGTAGGGCGTTGGTGAAGCAGGTTAAGACCATTACTGATAGGCAAAGTAACGGTGCAGCTGATTTCGATTATTCCTCGATGGCTGCGCATGAGTTCAAGGTGAAGGAAATGGAACAGCAGGTGGAAGTATTGAAGTTGGAGAAGGAGTTGACGCAGGCAAGGAGGGTGTTGGGTGCTATGAGGAAGGCCGGCTATCATGCTACGGAGGAGGACTAAACGCCAGTCTCTTGATCTTGTTGACCTTTTCTATTATGTATTTTCAATATCTTTGCGTTCTCAACTACTTACTTTGATAGCATGCTTTCCGTCGTGAGGCTGTTCGGTGGCTGTGTACCCAAGACGAGCAGTGAGCAGGCTCGAATGACTAGAGCAAGAGCTGCTGTCGGACATGGATTACACATGCTGACTAACACATATAGTGAGCTTGAGACGCGTCTTGAGGTCAGGGAATGTCGCAGCCTGGAGCTGTGAGAGGCGAATTGGAATTGTGATCGAAGGCCACGCCGCCTCCATTTCTCCACTTCTCAAGTAAATTCGCAGCTGCACAAGCCCACACGAACAAACGCCTCAGCGTCAACCAACACTTTCCCAACTCTTCTCTCGCTCTTCTCATCACTTCCAACCGCACCCACACCACGCTTTTCTCTACCTACATCAGCCACACTCTACGTATCCGACCTGTACAGCAACACGTCATCGTAACGCGCATTCATTGCCCAACATGTCAGCCCCAGAAAAGAAACAAGAAGCGGACTTCACCTCCGAAGTCGATAGCCTTATCCCTGAAACTCAATCTCTCGCTTCCTCCTCCCAACTCCGTCTTGCCCTCGAGAAGGTCTTCGCACTCGAAAAGAAATCTCGTAATGCAGCCGATCTAAACTCCACGACTCGGCTTCTCCTTCTCGCTATCCTCCTGGTCCGAAATACTCCCTCTCCGGCGAAGACAAACTGGGACCTGTTCGCGGAGACGGTGACAAGTCTGTCTAAAAAGCATGGACAACTGAAGATGGCGACTACGAGAATGGTTCAGTTGGTGATGTGCTTTTTGTACCCTGCAGTTGATCCGGAAGAGGAGAGGAGGAAGGAGCAAGAGCTTAAAGATGAGGAGATGAAGGATCTTGCAGAGGAGAAAGTGAGAAAGGATGCTGAGAAACAGGCGAAGAAGGAGAAAGAGGAGGGGAAGAAAGAGTCCAAGGAAGCTCAAGATGCAAGGAAGCGTCAAGAAGCTGCGGAGGAGAGGGAGAAGGAAAAGGTTGGTGCGCAAAACGCAAAGGTGTTGGAACTTATGGATGCAGGAAAGAGGATTGGAGATGAGGGGGTGACGGAGGAACAGAGGATGAAGATTGTTGAGTTGTTGAGGACGGTTACGGAGGGAAAGATCTTTGTTGAGGTTGAGAGGGCTAGAGTTACCCTACTCCTCTCCAAAATGCTTTATACCAAAGGGAAGGTAAATGAGGCTGCGAATGCGTTGCAAGATCTCGCCATCGAGACATTTGGTAGCATGGATAGGCGGGAGAAAGCCGAGTTCATCTTGGAACAGATGCGTTTGAACTACGAACGTAACGATCTAGCTAAAATGGCTATCGTCAGCAAGAAGATCAACACAAAACTCTTCGACAACCCCAAGCATCACGATCTCAAGTTGCGATACTACGAGTTGATGATTGAGTATGCGCTGCGCGAAGACAAGTTCCTCGATATTTGCAAGTACTATCGCGAGATCTACGATACCGATATGGTCAAAAATGATGAAGAGAAGCGAAGGGAGGCGTTGCGAAACGTAGTCGTTTTCCTTGCGCTGGCGAAGTTCGATAACGAACAGAGCGACTTGATGGCGAGAGTTGAGGCAATGGAAGAGCTAGATGAGGTACCCGAGCACAAGAACCTGCTCAAATGCTTTACTACGCCAGAATTGATGCGTTGGCCTGGAATCGAAACTCTCTACGGTCCTCTCCTTCGTCAATCACCCACTTTCAACCCGGCTTCGAAACCCAAGATAGCCCCTAGCAAGGAAGGCGAGAAGCCCAAAGAAGGTAACCATCGCTGGGAAGAACTTCATAAACGTGTTGTCGAGCACAACATCAGGGTCATTTCCCAATATTACACTCGAATCACTCTCAAGCGTCTTTCCGAGTTGTTGGACCTCTCGCCAGCACAATCGGAGTCTTCGTTGGCGGACCTGGTAAGCTCAGGTACAATCTTTGCTAAGATGGATCGCCCATCAGGATTGGTCAACTTTGAAAAGAAAAAAAGCAATGCAGATGTGCTCAACGATTGGAGTGCGGATACGAACAAGTTGATGGCTACAGTGGAAAAGGTTACTCATTTGGTTGAGAAGGAGTGGGCTATTCACCGTGCCGGGATCAGGGGGCAGTGATTCTCAGCCGTATGATGGGATCCTTTGGTCGAGATGGTAGCAATGCATTCAATTTCTGTTCTCTCGTGTGTGGTGCCAGTCCGTGCCTGACCTTGCCGCAAGAGTGCGTGAGAGCAGCATCTACATTTTGTCACCGGCGACGGTGGCTAAGAGAGGCTGTGCGAATGAGAGAAACCTTCGTTCTCGATTGACGTTCTCCGCGGACGAAACAAGAACAATGTACGAGTTTACCTCCCCATCTGCGGTGAAGAATAGTTTGTGCCTTGCCAGCAGTTCTTTGCAGATCAGCCAACTTCCTTTTGAGCCGAGACGGTTCTTGGAGAGGGAGACGTAGAGACTTCAGCTTGGAGATCCACTCGTTCTCACACATTCGCTCAGCAACACAGCCTCAGACGCAAAACTAAATGAAAAGAACACATGAGAATTGAAAAAGCTGAGAGTGGAGGAGAGATCAACATCGTGATGACAGAAGAACAACAACGTGCGATGATGACGAGAGCGGGAGAAGAGTGCCGCGTGAGGGAAAGTGGAGAGAGGAGCGGGGTGGATAAAAGTGATTGGAGTAAAGACCGTGGACAGTTGGCGTTGGTTTCTGACGACGTCCTTTCGGAAGGCAGAAGCTTTCCTTGACCAGCACGGCGTTGTTCGCATTGGCGAGACGCCAATGCAAAGCATGTGCTGAGTGGAAAGCTCTATTCGAGCGGTGAGTCGAAAGACTTGGGAGATTTGGGAAAACTTGCTGCAAAAATGAGGAGTGACGATCTTGACTAGGATCTTGTATGAGAATGATATCGAAGACGTCGAGCCTTGCGCCAAGGAGGATGGAAGAAACGATATTGTTGCTGCTGTCGCTGTAGCTGGAGCAGCAGCGTGTAACCACCTTGGTTGCTTGGTGTGTTGAATAAATCATGACTGTGGACACCTGTCCTTTAATTTCCTACGAAGCCCTCTCGCATATCCGCGAGGAAAAGATGGATTGAGAAAAATCTTCACAACTTTTGAATGTGAAGAAAGAGTGTCATGATTTTAACCAAGCAATCGCCCGACCGTCCGTACCGTAAGAGAATAAGATCCGTCTAGTGTCAAGATTGTGTGTGTTTGTTTTGAAAGTGGAAGAGCTGTAAAGAGAGTCGAGTCATAGAGTGTGTGGAGAGCATGCCAGTGGCTGAGTTTTGTTGATGTACCCAATCATCATGGCCCGTCTGCAACGCTGCCCTGCTCCAACTGCAATGACCGGCAACGCCACGCCTTCCGATTCTCCAGCTTCATCCACTTCGAGCGAGAATGACTGACCAGCGCGCACGAGATCATCAAGACCTCAGAGACGCTGAAAGACCTCTTCGCAGCGCTGCTTAGTAGTAGCCAGGCTGGTCCTCGCGCTTGAGCGGGCGAGAGGAGCTGGGCATGTTCTGCGAAGCAAGGTAAGCCTTGTCAGCAGGGCGAGCAGTGCCGTAAGCAGCACGGGTAGTGTCCATGCCGTTGTTGACAGCCTCGTCACCCTCCTGAGCGAGGACCTTGCGGCGAGGAAGCTGAGCGGCCTGCTGCTGCTGAATCTGCTGCTGCTTGACAACGGGCTCGACCTTGGCGTCCTCGCTGCGCTGCTGGATGGACCAGTCGAAAACGTAGTCGTACTGGAAGCCCTCACGAACAAAGAGGTCGCGGAAGAGCTTGCGGAGGTAAGAGTAGTCGGGCTTGTCATCGAAGCGGAGGGATCGGCAGCAGTTGAGGTAAATGGCCATCTCGGAGGGGAAGCCTCGGCAGAGGAGCTCGGTAGGGGTGGTCATCTTCTTCTCCATGATCCGGTCGTACTTCTGCTTCTTGGTGGCAGCCTTGAGACCTTGCCACGGGAGAGAGCCCCGGAGGAAGTACATGAGAACGTATCCCAAAGACTCAAGATCGTCACGTCGGGACTGTTCAACACCGAGATGGGTGTTGATGGAGGTGTAACGGGCGGTACCGGTCAAGTTCTTGTTCTCTCTGTAGGGGATGTGAAGGTGGGTCTTGGGGTCACGGTACTTTTTGGCGAGACCAAAGTCGATGACGTTGACCTGGTTGCCGCGCTTGCCGATACCCATGAGGAAGTTGTCGGGCTTGATATCACGATGGATGAAGTTGCGGGAGTGGATGTACTCGATTCGCGAGATCTGCAAAAGAAGAGGGCATGGTGCGGAAGAAAGGGCAGGGGGAAAAGGAAGTCAGTATACTTGTGGATCAGCAGAGTAATGTTGAGTGGACCGTGGCTGTCGTGATCGAGCGATGCAGCATGCGGTAGGGTGATGTCGAGCGGAGCATGCTTGCATGATGGCGACGAGAAGAGAGAAAGGTACCGTGATATACATACCATCTGATCAGCAAGAAGCAAGACAGTCTTGAGCGAGAACTTGCGGTTGCAAAAGTTGAAGAGGTCCTCGAGGGAAGGGCCGAGAAGGTCGATGACCATGGCATTGTAGTCGCATTCCTGACCGTACCATCGTACAAAGGGGACACCGACACCACCAGCAAGGGTCTTGTAGACCTTGGCCTCGTACTCGAGTTGAGGGTGCTTGGCCTTGATGGACTCAAGCTTGATGGCAACCTCTTCACCAGAGATGATGTTGATGCCGAGGTAGATGTCACCGAAGGAACCGGAACCAATCTTCTTACCGATGCGGTACTTGCCGCCGACACGAAGATCCATCTTGGCTATTTCGCTGGAGTGCGGAAGACTAGATGCGGAAAGTGGCGGTGATGTTGGTTCAGCTCAGACTGCCAAGTGGGATAGGATGTTTCGGCTGGCTGAGTGTTGCACGGCGATGATGATGATGGTGGTGCTGAGCAGTGTGCTGATGACAATGAAGAATAGAGCAGGCGTCGGTAGATCAAGCTGAGATGCGGAGATGGTAGTGCTGCGGAAAGCTAGATAGCGGCGTAAAAGAACCAAAGTTCGAGAGTCGCTGGCGGAACGTTGCGAATACTGAGTTTGAGTTGGTATCAGCACCAGTATCGATGCGAGAGAAAGCGGGATGTTGCGTAGGAATGTTTCGTCGAATCAGTCGTAGACCCAGGAGGAGATGGTGGGGCAGACGACAATGATGATGATGACGAAATGGAGGTGAGTGTGTTGGTGGTGGTGGGTGGTTGGAGAGGAGCAAGCGATCGGTCAAGTGGAACAGCGGAGTGTCTCTGCAGTGAGAGAGTTGACGAAAAACGAGGCTTCAGCACACAGTCTTGCCCTGTGTATGGGCTGAATTGACTGGGAATTGAAGGAAAAGAGGTGGGCAGACCAATTGCGTGTGCTGTGCTGTGTGTGTCTCTCTGCTGTTTGGCTGATGTTCGCTGAACAGGCCGCGCTGGCCCGTTAGCCAGTTTCGACTTGAACGCTTCCGATGAGCAGTTGAATGGCAGGCAGCTCAGCTCCTTCAGCCAGCCACATCACATCATGTCGATTGTGTCTGCTCACAAATACACACAAACACATTTCCAAATGCAGTCCACCAAGCACCAAGCAAAAAGCAAGCCAGCCCGACTCGAGCCGTTCAGCCAGCGAGCAACACGAATCCAAATTCAAAATGAAAAGATAGTCCGAAAAGGAGTCAAAGCTGGCACAGGCCGCTCTCAGGAGCAACAAGGATCGCAAAAGCAATACAAACTGTGGGCGTCGTGAATACAAAATCGCACCATGGCGCTACTGTATTTGCCTGGGCTGAATTTTCCAAGAAATTTCCGCATTTTCGAACTGTTGGCTGCCGTGGTGACGGCAGGTCTAGGTATTGAAACAATCAATGCCTTGTCGCCGAGTCGAAAAATGGCCGAAAAATGTGGTGATTCAGTTGAAGTAGATAAAGCCGCACAAAGCATAGAGGTGGTATTCACGGCCGAGTAAAAGGGCTTGCGGAAAAGGGGGTGCAGCAGCGCACGCGCGCGTGCTTCGAGCGTGCACAGGTAGTGAAAATCTGAAAATTCCTGACTCGCATCTGTACTTAGCTCCATCATCATCAATCACACGAAAACTTCAACTGGCTCCCAACGTGGGGCTCGAACCAACGACATTCAGAGCAGCAACGAGAGCCCGACAGGCGAAACGAGCAGCAACGAGAGCAATGCCTCCATCAACACGAGCCGGACAGACAGGAAGGGAGGAGCGAGATGATGATCAAACGGCTGCGGGTAATGCTCGGGAGGAGGGCTGGCTTACGCAGGTAGTTAGAATCTTACAGTTGGCAAACCCGGCGCTGACGGCAGATGAAGCGATCGTGCGAGCGATGGGTCTCGTCAACATTAGCAATCAGGCCCCAAGGGGGGAGGCGGAGAAGATTCCCAAGGACATTTCGAGTGCCATTGCACACATTAAAAAACTTAGTGACAACAACTGGCACACTTGGGAACCCACCTTTATCGACTGTCTCCAACGGGTACACAATGCAAAGGAAATCTTGTACGGAGAGATTGCACCCGGGAGTGAGGATTATGACGAGGACCTGGACAAGGCCCTCGTGGGTCTCATCCACGCCTGCTGTGATAACAGCCCAGATAGTCGCATTGATACATACCCTGTTAGAGGTTCGGATGAGGAGGCTCAGCTCGGCAGCACACTCTATGCTAAGCTGAAAAAAGCACTAACATTGAATGATGCGGTAAAGCGAGTGGGCCTGCAAGACTGCCTCCATACCGTATGTCTGTACAATTGGGATGTCGTCAGGCTAGGCAAGGAACTTGATTTCATTTGGAACGATGCTGCACGTCTCGGGAAGTGCTTTGATGAGGACCTAAAGAAATCCACACTCTACTGTTGTACAGCACAAGATTGGTTCTATGCCAACTCTGTCGATGCACTCAAGACAGCCAAACCAGACTGCAAGTATGATGAAGCCTACCATGCACTTGCCAAGAAACAGCAGGATGGTGAGATATCAGGTCACATCAGAGGAGCAGCCAGGGTTGCTACAAGTATGGGGCAAGGGGGTACCAGCCAGGTGCAGCAAGAACCCAGGGGCAGGCATGATCCGTGCAACCCCTCAGCCCCTCTGAAGTGCTACCTGTGTGGAGGACTGAACCATATTGCCTGCAATTGCACAAACAACAACAACAACAACCCTACACTGAGCATGGGTGGACCCACTGCTCATCTAGCACAAGAAGAGAGTCAATAGGAACTTGGATGCACCTTCTTAGTGATCGATGGGGTGAATGATCAGCATGTGACACCTGGATTGTCAATTCAGGTGCAACTCATCATATGGTAAACAATGAGAGAATGCTGCTCACCTCGACGAGCAAGGTCAGCCAGATCAGTACCACAGGGGACGAAAGGCTTCAGGTGAAGGCCATAGGAGATGCCTCCCTTCGAGTAGGTGAGGCTACCATCCAATTATTGGATGTACTCTATGTGCCGAAACTTAATGCTAATTTATTGTCTGTACAAGGCTTGATTGAGAATGGTGCATGAGTAACCTTTGATGAGTTCGGGACTACCATAAAGCAGAATGATGGTACCCAAGTACAATTCAGGAGGAACAGGAGACAAGGCTGCTTCAAAGTGTGAGGACAAGCACTGGCCCTAGAGCTGGAGGAGATTCTCAACGATGTCCCAGAGGACAGTAAGAACACAGGAAGGCAAAAAGATGTCCCAGAGGACAATAGGGACACAGGAGATTGGGACAGCTACCTCTGGCATGAGAGGTTTGGACACCCAGGACAAGATAAGACAAGGCAGATTCAGGCACACTACCTTGGCACTGATGAGAGGATGGAGCATGAGTCAAAGTATTGCAACACATGCAGTCAAGGGAAACAGACCCAAGTGCGGATGAGCCAATCAGAGTCGAAAAAGGTGGTGGCACCACTAGAGCTAGTACATGTAGATTTGATGACAGATTTCAAGGGCCATGCCAACTACCACTACGCACTAGTTGCTGTGGATGACTTCTCCTCCCTGACCTATGTGGAACCACTCTGCACTAAGAGTGCTGCACTCATGGCGCTGAGAAGCTGGATCACCAGGATGGAGCAAGTGATGGACAGGAAACTCAAAATGCTCTGCAGTGAAAATGGAGGAGAGTGGTGCAGCTTAGGAGCCAAAGACTGGCAAACCCAGGAGGGTTTCAAGTGGCAAAAGAGCGTCCCAGGAATCAGCGTCCAAAATGGACAGGCAGAGAGAGCAATCAGATTGGTCCAAGAAAAGATGTGCTCGATGCTCATTAGTCAAGCTTTCCCCAGAGAGTTGTGGTCGTATGCAATCACAGCAGCAGCACATGTGATGAACCTCACCCCATCAGCAACCAAGACCATTCCCCATGAGGCCTTCTACGGGACCACTGCGCACAAGCTGGCCCAGCAACTGCGGGTTTTCAGATGCTTGGCTTGGGTCCATGTCCAACAGAAGGATCAGCAAGGCAAGCATGGGGCTAGAGCAAAGCTGGCCATCATGATAGGGTATGACGACGAACACAAAGCATGGAAGTTCTGCAACCCAGACCAGCCTGCGTCAATTCAATGGAGCAACTCAGCAACATTCCATGAGGACAAAGGGTGGAGCAATCACCAACAGGAGGCATGCAAGCCCATAACAACTGTGGAAGTTGAGGAGGAGGAAGTCACACCAACCACTACAGTGGACGACCACCCATCAGTCATAGGCAGCACGTGGGTGCTGCCAACACGGCAGTATTGAACCTGGATCCAACACTTGGAGAGGCAATGAATGGTGAGGACACCCAGCTCTGGAAGGAGGCAATATGAAAGGAGCTGGAAGGACTTGAGGCAATGGGGACTTGGGAGGTGGTGCACCACCCACCAGGAGTACTGCTTGTGGACTCCAAGGTTGTGCTTTGGCTGAAGCTCAACACTGATGGTGTGCCCATTAAGCACAAGGCATGACTGGTTGCAAGGGACTTCACACAGAGAGAGGGGATCAACTACCAAGAAACCTTCTCTCCAGTGGCACCCCTCAGAGCAATCAGAGCCATTTTAGTGCTAGCAGTGCAGAACAACTGGGAGGTGCACGCGCTGGACATCACTATGGCTTACTTAAACTCCACATTGAAGGAAGCAATCTACATGAAGCCACCAGAAGGATCAGGAGTAGCACCCGGCCAGGTGTATAAGGTGGTCAAGGGCTTATATGGCCTAAAGCAGTCTGGGAAAGAATGGAACCAGGTGTTCGACAGGTCTTTGCGACACATGGGGTTCTTCCAAGTAGAGTGCACTCCCTGCATCTATACTAAGGGACAGGGTGAAGATATGGCTATTGTGGTCATTTATGTCGATGATACATTAGTCATAGCACCACGACTGGAGACAGTGCTAAAGGTCAAGAAGCAGATCGGCCAGAAATGGAAGATGGAGGATAGTGGTGAGGTCTCTCACTTCCTAGGCATCAAAATTAGTCGAGACCGCGCAAAGCGCACCATGACAATCGGTCAGTCAGGGTACATCAATCAAGTGCTGGCAAAGCACCTGGACAAACATACAAAGCCAACCATGGTCCCAATGCAGAGTATACCAGAGGGAACCCTTGTCGCAAGTGCAGCGCAACAGAAGGAGTATCTGGTGATCATTGGCAAGCTGCTCTGGGTTGCCAACAGCACCCGGCCTGATCTTAGTCTCACTGTAGGAGTTCTCGCTAGACACATGCGAGAACCATCACAGGAGCATTATCAGGCAGCCCAACGGGTCTTACACTACCTTGAAAGCACAAAGGAGGTTGGATTGGTCTATAGAGCAAGTGAGTCACAAGAGCCACTGGTCGTGCACAGTGATGCCAACTGGGCGAGCGACGCCACCATACAGAGAAAGAGTACCTCAGGGTCAGTGGTGTTTGTCAGCGGCTGCATGCCTGAAACCTGAAATCTGTAGTAGTACTGATACTACTACCAATTCTGTCAAGTTATGCGACAGCACTAATGGTATTTCGATTCCTAGTGAATTATGTGACAGAGTCATCTCTGTCACTTTTCTCATTGGAATCTGTAGTTGTATTGTTGTTGTGACAGATTTTGACTAACCGCTGTGGACACTACGTCCAGAGGTAGCTCGGCACGATCAAATACGATATGACTATAATGAACTTGATATTGACACCAATGGGCTGGTGCAAGTATTGATTGATGACGTCGACATGAGTGTCCAGTGTGTCGACTACCGCTAGAGGTGATCCCCGGACTGCAGTGGATGACTGCCTTCGGTTCTATCGTATCTGGACCACAGGTTTACTATGAACTGCCTTCGGACGTCAGTGAGCAGTGATACAAGACATGCACTACAATGAGGAGCAACCTTGATGGATTGCTGCTATGCTGACTGAACTAATGTATACTTATGCTGAAGTGATAACTAGTTATGGTGTGTAGAGTGGATGGGGATCCACTCGACCACTGATGATGAGAGGGTGTGCTTATATACGCTCCTTGTAGTGTTGCCTGCGATGCTACTCTGGTCCTCTCTCTGCAGAGAGTACCCTCTTCATCGAGTACTGTACAAGAGGTCCCTTCAGTACCCTCCTGTCCTCCTCGAGCTATGTGTTGACTCCTTCGACACTGCTCCTCCTCCTTTGACACTGCTCCTTCTCCTTCGGCACTGCTCCTCTTCCTAGTGACCTGCCTGTCGGTCTCCTATGACTCCTATCTCTCGAGCCCCTGAGTGGTGACCGTCTGCATGCTCCTTGAGCTTGGTCCTCCTTGTGGCTGTGCTTTGACCCTTCTCGCATATGGGCCTGATCCTCCTTTGCATGTAAGTCTGTAGGAGTCCATGGTCTCCATGGAGACTGCACTACGGCCATGCTCATCATTGGTATCGACTAGATCTCCGATACCTGTGCTCCTTCCATATGCCAAGAGAGGTGTCATGGGGCTTGACTGCGCAGGAAGCAGGAAGACCCGACAGTTCATATGAAGGTAGCACAGGAATCGAAGGATCAGGCGGATTGGTGGATTTACAGAAGAATTCAGTGAGATCGGTAGTAGACCCAGTTCTATGACAGATCTCATTGGGATCTGCACGAACAAAGTCAATATCACAGATCTTACTATAATCTGCCATAAGTATGATAGTATGGCAGATTTCGCAGAGAACAGTAACAACGATGTTCATACGACGCTTTCACATGCGAGAGGAACTACGCTCGCAAGCGAGGAGGATTGAGCACTGCCAAGACAGGGACCAAACTCACAAGCGTGTAGGTGGTTACCGCTCAGGGGCTCAGGAGATAGACAGACAGGAGAACCACTGCTGGATGAAGGAAGGGGAGCTGTGTGACAGGCATTGGCGAATAAGTCATGAGGAGGAGGAGCAGTATCGATGGAGCCGATACAGCTCAATAGGGACAGGAGCGACAAGGCTTGGTGAGAAGTCGCAATGTGGACTCTTGTACAGTACTCGATGGGGAGGGTATTCTCTGGAGAGAGAGAGCAGGAGCAGCGTCGCTGGCGACGCTGCGAAGAGGTATATAACCATACCTTCTTGGCACAAATGGTTGAGTGGATACCCATCCACTCTACACCCCATAAAAACTAGTATTACTTCAAGCATAAAAGTATCATTAGTTCACAGTCAGCATAGTAGTAATCAATAGATTGCTCCTCATCAAAGCGTGTGTGTTGTATCACCGTCTCCTGATGTCCGAAGGCGGTTCTCAGCAAACCAGCGGTCCAGATAACGATAGAACTGAAGGCAGTCATCCACTGCTGTCCGGGGATCATCTCAAGCAATAGCCAACACACTGGACACTTGTGTCGATGTCACCAACCCATACTCACACCAGACCTTTGGTGTCATCAACAAGTTCACATTGTTATTGATTGTGTCGAGCTACCTCTGGACAGAGTGTCCACAGTGGTCAGTCAAAATCTGTCATAACAACAATACAACTACAGATTCCAGCAAGAAAAGTGACAGAGACGGCTCTGTTGCATATTTCACTAAGAATTGAAATACCATTAGTGCTGTCGCATAACTCGACAAAATCAGTAGTAGTATCAGTACTACTACAGGTTTCAGGCGCGCAACCCCTGACAACTCTTAGTTATGTACCATTGTAATAGCAGTGCTTTTGCAACGACCCTCGAACCTGTGTTGTATCACTGTTAGGCATCAACTGTAGGCAGTGTCCTCCAGACACTTGTGGTCCAGTTCTCAACTGTAGGTGGTGTTCTCCAACACTTGTGGTCCAGTCCCTTAATGTAGGTGGTGTTGCTCAACACTTGCAGCTCAGTCAGTTATTGTTGGTGGTGGCTCATGCCTGCAGTGCATTAACTCCTGTCCTCTGTAGGCAACAAGTATATCACAGTCCAGATGACATCCAAGAGCATTATCAACAGTACTGCAAACACTTGTACTGTAAGGAAGGGGTATCACTCACTCTCCAAACAAACAGCAAATGTACCACACAACCTCTGAATGGAGTGTTCAAGGTGGTCAGCTGAGACTTACCAGTTGAAGATGTTTGGTTATGTTTAGTCGAAACATATCGAGTAGACCTTACTCAATCAACCCAATCTATACCAAACAAATAACACCCAAAACGAGTCTCTGGCATGCGACCGCTTACACGCCCTCCCTCTGATCTGCTCCTCTCTATCAAATCCAGCCTCCCGTTTACCCGCAATTTGTTCCTCGACACCCTGTCTTGATGCATCGCTGCTTGCAGCATTTCACCCAAGGATTACTCCGGGCACTCCTTCCAGTGTGGAGCTGCTACCTGGGCAGCAGCCAACAGTTCTGACCTTGCAACCATCCAGGGTCTTGGATGCTGGCGCAGTGACTGCTTCCAACAGTACGTTGACAAGCCAGCTGCCAATCATGCGGCAATCACGGCCGCCACCCTTTATTGGAATGCTGACCGACCCCTTGACCTCTCTGCTCCCACCTGACATGATTTCTAAGCAAAGCCTCTCTCCAGTTGGGACACCTCTCGCTTCCCTCCAGCCGCAGCTCGCAACCATCTCACCATGCCGTACACTGCAATTGAAGATTTCAAGTAAAACACGACCGATCGGAGCCACTAGAAAGCTCACGTACACAGTGGTATTACTTCTTGAATGCTTGTCTTGTATCAATGAGGTGCTACATACATGGTCATATATATACTTAGTAATCTCCTTCAGCCTGTGCCAATATATGATGTGTCACTTCTTGTGCTACTCCTGAGTTGTTGTCTCTTGCGTGTTATCGTGACAACTCCTATGCATCCCACATGTGTCGCCACCTATATGTGGTTTTGCTTAATTATTGGCTCACTTAGATTCTGTGGACCCCTTATGGCTCTGCAGACCCTGTGAATCCTGTTGGGATGCTGACACATCTTCAACTCCCCCCCTTGACAGCATTACCAACCCTAATACCTGAGCTAGCTGTGATGTTGCTAAACCCTTCAATGGTTTTGTTAAAATATCTGCCACATTGTCTGCCGTTCCAACAAATTCAATCTCTATCTCCCCATCCTGAACATGATCCCTAATGAAATCATATCTGGTGTCTATATGTTTCAACTTCCAGTGCTTTGCCGGATCCTTACTCACCTGTATACATCCCTGACTATCTGTGTGTAAGACTGGATGAGCAGCGTTGATTTCTAAATCCCTGAGGAGGTATGAAAAGAAGAGTGCCTCTCTTGCTGCCTCTGAGGCAGCAATGAACTCGGCGTCATGGGCCTGAATGCTCAGGAAGCAGGAGGGTCACTGGTTCATATGGAAGGAGCACAGATATCGGAGATCTAGTCGATACCAATGATGAGCATGGCCGTAGTGCAGTCTCCATGGAGACCATGGACTCCTATGGACTTACATGCAAAGGAGGATCAGGCCCATATGCGAGAAGGGTCAAAGCACAGCCACAAGGAGGACCAAGCTCAAGGAGCATGCAGACGGTCACCACTCAGGGGCTCGAGAGATAGGAGTCATAGGAGACCGACAGGCAGGTCACTAGGAAGAGGAGCAGTGCCAAAGGAGAAGGAGCAGTGTCAAAGGAGGAGGAGCAGTGTCGAAGGAGTCAACACATAGCTCGAGGAGGACAGGAGGGTACTGAAGGGACCTCTTGTACAGTACTCGATGAAGAGGGTACTCTCTGCAGAGAGAGGACCAGAGTAGCATCGCAGGCAACACTACAAGGAGTGTATATAAGCACACCCTCTCATCATCAGTGGTCGAGTGGATCCTCATCCACTCTACACACCATAACTAGTTATCACTTCAGCATAAGTATACATTAGTTCAGTCAGCATAGCAGCAATCCATCAAGGTTGCTCCTCATTGTAGTGCATGTCTTGTATCACCACTCACTGGCATCCAAAGGCGGTTCATAGCAAACCAGCGGTCCAGATTAAGATAGAACGGAAGGCAGTCGTCCACTGTGGTCCAGGGATCACCTCAAGCATCAGTCAACACATTGGACACTTGTGTTGATGCCACCAACCCTATCACCAACACCAACAACCTCATCATCATCAACACTCACACCAGACCTTGGTGTCATCATAACCTTAGTATCAACATTGATTGTGCCAAGCTACCCCTGAACAGAGTGTCCACAGAGGTCAGCCGAAACCTACGATAGTATATACAACGAACACCACCTGTCACCACCACACAACCTGATAGTCACTGAGCGACGTAGTTCGCCGAGACTGATACCAAGACAATAGCTGTCGCGCAGTTTGATAGTCACCGAGTATCTCGACAGACTGACCTGGGTTTCAGGCGCGAGACCCCTGACACTCGGCTTCCACCACTGATAACGCTACACATTTCTGGACATGTGACTTGCAGCTGACCGGGCATCCATATATGTATGTCATCGCTCCTGATGTACTTCTCCATCTGTTTATTGAGTCCGAAGCCCAATTGGTGTCGCTATACGTAATGATTGGCTGCTTCAAGTGTTCACTTGATCTGCTCCCAAAAATCAGTCGGTATTCACTGGTTTGGCTGAGATACTTCATCAAGTGTATGGCGGCCTTCCATGTGCTGTTAGTTGGGTTTGACATATGCCTAGCCAGTATTCCCACAGTGAATGATATGTCAGGTCATGTGGTATTTGCCACCCATAACAATTGTCCCACTAGCTCCTGGTATCATTTTGCCTCTAGTGAATCACATTTGTTGTTTCCTATAGTATTAGGTATTCCTTGCATTGGCACCCAAGATTTCTGATCTGTCAACTGTAACCACTTACTCACCATGGCCTTGATGTAAGTGGTCAAATCAATTGGCATCTCCCTTCTTGTCCTGTCTTGTTTGATACTGATGCCAAGGAATTCTTTCACTGGGCCGTTATCCTCCATTCCCCACTTGGACATTATCTCCCTTTTGGTGTGATCCACCTCCTTACGACTGGGTGAGGCTATGAGCATGTCATTGACATAGGCTGTAATAATGGTTAGGCTACTTCCAGTCCCTCTTGAATACAGACAGGGTGCACTCGGCATGCAGTGAAAGCCTATACTCCGCAGGTACGAGTCCAAATCTATGTTCCATTTGTCATAGGCCTGGATGCGCAGAGCGAAGGAAGGCCGAAGTTCATATGAAGGTAGTGCAGGAATCGTGGAATCGGGCAGATCTCAAGAATTGCAGAAGTATTCAGCGGGATCGGTAATAGACATGGCTCTCATGCAGTTTTCACCAAGACCTGCACGAGCATGGTCGATATCACGAATCCCGTCAAAATCTGTAGGAAGCATGATCTTGTGGCAGATTCTGCGGAGATCTGTGACTAAAACAACCATACAATGAGTCACACGCAGGCTGAGGATAAGCTTGCATACAAGAGGGGACCAAGCTCTACCGAGCCGAGGACCAAGCTTTGCCAAGAGGGGGACCGAGCCCAGTGACACGCAGTCGGTTACCACTCAGGGGCAATAGGATAGGAGTAGCAAGAAGTCATTGCCAGTTGAAGGAAGGATGTCTGTGTAGAAGACACTGGTGAGCAAGTCATAGGGAGAAAGAGCAGTGTCGATGAAGTTGACACAGTTCAAAAGGGACAGCTCAGTGAGGAGGAGTAGTCTCATTGAAGACTCTTGTGAAGTACTCAACACAGGAGGTACTTTCTGGAGAGAGAGCAGGAGCAGTGTTGCTGGTGACGCTATGAAGTGGTATAAAACCATACCTTCTTGTTGGGTGTACAAGTGGATCTCCATCCACTCTACACCATACAAACTAGTCATGACTTTAGCATAAGTATCATTAGTTTCTCAGTCAGCATAGCAGCAAACAATAGATTGCTTCTCATTGTAGCGTGTGTGTTGTATCACCGCTCACTGACATCTGAAGGTGGTTCATAGTAAACCTGTGGTCCAGATACGATAGAACCGAAGGCAGTCGTCCACTGCGGTCCAGGGATCACCTCAAGCGTTAGTCAACACACTGGACACTCGTGTCGACATCATCAATCAATACTCACACCAGCCCATTGGTGTTGATACCAAGTTCACATATAAGTCGTATCGTAGTTGATCGTGCCGAGCTACCTCTGGATGTAGTGTCCACAGCGGTTAGTCTAAATCTGTCATAACAACAATACAACTACAGATTCCAATGAGAAAAGTGACAGAGGTGGCTCTGTCGCATAATTCACTAGGAATCGAAATACCATTAGCACTGTCGCATAACTCGACAGAATCGGTAGTAGTATCAGTACTACTACAGATTTCAGGTTTCAGGCACATGACCGCTGACACCATTCTCGCCCTGATTGCTTCAGTCTGTACAGTCCTTTTACTAGCTTCAAGGCTTTTCCAGGTGGAATTTTCGTTCCAAGTGGCAGTTTCAAGAATACATCATGATGTAGTGTCGAGTTTAGATATGCTTGCTTAACATCAATACTATCTACTTCCCAGTCATGGACCACTGCTATAGCTAAGACTCCTCAGATTGACTGAATGGGTGCAACAGGCACAAACACTGCAGTATAGTCTATACCTTCTCTTTGTGTGAAGCCTCTCGCCACCAGTCTTGCCTTAAACTTTGTCAGAATGAGGTTTGCATCTGTTTTGATCTTCAGTACCCAATGTGTGTCGACAGCATGCATGCCTTTGGGGAGATCAACGACTTCCCATGTGTCCATAGCTTTCAAACCATCCAGCTCTTTATGCATTGCTTCCTCCCAATGCTTCCTGTCTCCTCCTGACAGTGCTTTGCTAACTGTTGGGTCTAGCTTTCTTCCCTTTTGATCGTTTATCGCCGTGAGCCCATAATGATTGCTATCGGCCCACATGTCGTCCAATGTGTTGGTGTCGGTGTTGGCCCTGCATTCTATTGCCTTTGTTGTGTCTTCACCCAGATCTTTCTCATTGTCCGATCCGTCTATTTCTTCCATATCTGTGTACTTGTTGAGTGGCTCCTCCACTCGTTTGTCGAAAAGGTTCATATCTGTGTATCCAAGATCGTCTATGTCTCCTTTGTCTGCTAGCGCTGGTGGTGGATGCATGTTTACTGGTCGCCACTCTGTTTTATCGGACCAACATTTTGTCTCCATGAATCTAGGTGAGTTGCTCCAAAAAATGTTCGGACTGTAGTCTGGACTGTAGAAGAGCCATCCTTTTCTTTCCAGACTTTACCCCAAGAAGATGGATGCTACGGCTTGTTGATCTAGCTTTTTACTATCTCTTTTAACCTTGGGAATGTTTACCCATGCTAAACATCCAAAGACGCATAGGAGTCTCATGAGTCGCTCTGTTGACTTCCCAAACATGACTTGGTATGGAAACTCACTGTTGACATTCGGGATGAGGTTTATTTTGAAAGCTGTGGTCCAGAATGCATAGGGCCAGAAACTCTTCGGCAACCTCCTTTGCATGAGCAGTGTTCACATCTTCTCACCCAAGCTTCTGTTCATTCTCTCCACACGTCCGTTCTGTCTGCTATTGTATCCTATCGTCATTTGCCATTCAATGCCCTTTTCATGTGCCCACTCAAGCGTGTCATTTCTTCTCCATTCTGTGCCTTGGTCAGATTGTATTGCCTTCAGATTCCTTCCTGTCTGTGTCTCAATATATGATATGATTGTCTTGAGCTTGGGAAACGCGTGACTCTTTTGTAGCAAAGGCTGCATGTATACATACATGCTGCAGTTATCAACCAGTACCAGCGTGCACGTATATTCTGTCACGTGGGACAAATCGACTATCAAGTCGATGTGGATGAGATCAAGTGGAGAGACAGATTTCTCTCCACTACCTTGCCCCATTAAGGCTGCTGTGCTCTTGGATCAGATGCATGGTTCACATGTCGTAGCAGTCCCCAGGTTTAGGTCTGCTGTGTCATTTCCTCCTAAGCGGTTGATGATGGCCCTCATCTTATCTCGACCTGGGTGTCCCAGATGTTCATGCCATAACTGCTGTTTTGATACTTTGGTCTTGTTCTCAGTTTGCTCGAAATCATCATCGACACTATCAAATAGTGATGTTGATGTGATCATTGCATTTCCTCACCATGTGTCGCCTTGGAACTCCAAGAGTCCTCACTCATGATCTTTGACCATCTTGAGTAGCATGCCATTTGCTAAGTGTATCTCTCCGCCGGTTGAGTCTAGTGTTACTCGTGCTCCTTCATTTGTCAGGGAATTTGTTGACAACAGGTTAACATTGAGATGCTAAACATACAATACATTTTGGAGAAGGACATCTCCGTGGTCTGTTGATATGCTAGCATCTCCTATAGCAGTTGCTTCTAGGACCTCGCTTCCGGTGGTGAATACGCACTTTCAGCAGGTTCTTGGACCAATGAGCATGCTATAGTCGTTTACCATGTGGTAGCTGGTGCCTGAATCTAAGATCCAATGAGAGGTCTCTTTTGAATCTAGGGGCCTCCACCAACTAGGTGTGAAGGAGCACCAGACTTCCTATTTGGGCCTGGCAAGGGGAGAATTCTCTGGTATAGTCACCAATGTATCACATTTACTGATCCCATGTCCAGGCCTCTTGCAGACCCAACATCAGAGACTTTGGGGTCTGGCGGCAACCTTGGCGCTGGTGCTGTCAGTGTCCTTTTCGTCTTTCTCGTCCTTTCCAGGTGTCTCATTCTGGTCGTCGCTGCCAGCGACTCTGCCACTGGCTTGACAGGGATCAACCCTCAGGGTGGGGTTGTTCTTGATTGCTGGATGGATAGGGTGGTGGCAAGGGTACTGAAACTGAGCTGGCTGATGGTAGCAACAGTCTCCTTGTACATTGGGTGTCGGATAGTACACTTTTGTAGATTTGAAAACAGGGTATCATCAGCAAATGGCTTCCCTAGTAAGCTACTCTCCATTTGAATGGTCCTTATTTCTTGGATGAGCTTTTGTACATCTGAGTTGTACATTCTGAATTTTCCTAGCTGAGCAATCAATGCAATACAACGAGATATAGCAGTAGCCTCATTGGTGAGTCCATTTTCAATCTTCTTCCATACATTATGGAACATATGATGCTCCCTGATGATGTCAAGAATCAAGTAATTGATATTGAACTCTCCAGTAGTGTTGATGGTACTGCGTAGTGCATTTGTTAAAGCATCATCGAACATGTGGTTCCACTTGGGATGTTTCTTGTCGTACGCTCCATCGAGATGCTTCATGGCATGGGGAACACATTGTCATGGGCCTAAATGTTCAGGAAGCAGGAGGGTCACTGGTTCATATGGAAGGAGCACAGGTATTGGAGACCTAGTCAATACCAGTGATGAGCATGGTCGTAGTGCAGTCTCCATGGAGACCATACAGACTTACATGCAAAGGAGGACCAAGCTCAAGAGCATGCAGACGGTCACCAGCACAGCCACAAGGAGCACCAAGCTCAAGGAGCATGCAGACGGTCACCACTCAGGGGCTCGAGAGATAGGAGTCACAGGAGACCGACAAGCAGGTCAAAAGAGGAGGAGCAGTGTCGAAGAAGTCGACACATAGTTCGAGGAGGACAGGAGGGTACTGGAGGTACCTCTTGTACAGTACTCGATGAAGAGGGTACTCTCTGCAGAGAGAGGACCAGAGTAGCATCGCAGGCGACACTACAAGGAGTGTATATAAACACACCCTCTCATCAACAGTGGTCGAGTGGATCCCCATCCACTCTACACACCATAACTAGTTATCACTTCAGCATAAGTATACATTAGTTCAGTCAGCATAGCAGCAATCCATCAAGGTTGCTCCTCATTGTAGTGCATGTGTTGTATCACTGCTCACTGACGTCTGAAGGCGGTTCATAGCAAACCAGCGGTCCGGATTAAGATAGAACCGAAGGCAGTAGTCCACTGCGGTCCGAGGATCACTTCAAGCATCAGTCGACACACTGGACACTCGTGTTGACGCCACCAACACCAACAACCTCATCACCATCAACACTCACACCAGACCTTGGTGTCATCATAACCTTAGTATCAACATCGATCGTGCCGAGCTACCCCTGAACAGAGTGTCCACAGAGGTCAGCCAAAACCTACGATAGTATATACAACGAACACCACCTGTCACCACCACACAACCTGATAGTCACTGAGTGACGTAGCTCACCGAGACAATAGCTGTCGCGCAGTTCGATAGTCACCGAGTATCTCGACAGACTGACCTGGGTTTCAGGCGCAAGACCCCTGACACACATCATAGGAAAGACTTGATATGGGCACTCCAACTATAATAGTTGTGTGATGTGAGTTTTGGGACTGGCTCAAGTAGCTTTGCTAAGGTATGAAAGTTGTATTGCTTGCCATCGTTGTTGTGGTCCGAGTCAGAGTTAGTTTCTTCATTGGCGTCGTTGTCAATTGCCCTGGTGTATGGCTCGTTAGCAGCCTCATGTCACAGGGTCGGCTGGCCAGCGCAAGAGAGTGCGCCAAATGAGCAGCGGCAGTTATGGTAATGTCGCGTATGGAGCAGTATATGAAAAGGTGCGCAGAAGATCAACATATGAAGGGTGCACTGGATTGATCAGAGCCAAAAACCATCAGGGATCAACGAGATTAATCGGGTTGGCAGCACATATGAATCACGAGATCGATCAAACCCTGGGAATCTAGATCAATCTCATGGGATTGGTCGGGGTCAGTCGGATCTGCACACCTCAACTAGTCGGCCGATACGAACAAGTACTCAGAACTGTGCTGACGCGACCACATGACCAAGGGGTTGGGTCACAAGGATGAATAAGTGACTAAAGGGGGTATCACAAGACAAGTCATGACAGAACTGTGCTGATGTGACCACATGACCAAGGGGTACAGTCACAAGGTTCAGCAAGTAAAGGGGGGTCACAAGACAAGTTGTGACAGAACTGGGCCGACGTGACCACATGACCAAGGGGTATGGTCATGAGGTCAACAAGTGACTAAGGAGTTTCACAAGATAAGGTCGAGAGGAAGCTGTGTCGAAAGGAGGGGCATCACACCTCAGGCAGAAGGAGAGCATGAAGGTGAGAGGGCAGTGTTGCATAACCCCTGCACCATGCAAACGGTAGGAGCGCAGTATCGAAGAGGTTGGTGCCAGCAGGACAAGACAGTGCCCAACAGGGGACAGAGGCCCCTCAAGAGGAGCAGGATAGGTGTCAAAGGAGAACACCAATCAGACACATAAATACTCTCATTCTACAATAGCATATGAGTGGATTGGCATCCACTCTACATACTACTTACTTTATACTTTACTTACTTACTCGGTTACATATCATCACAATAGCAGTGCTCTTGCGACAACTCTCAACATGTGTGTTGTATCACTGTTAGTCGACAACTGTAGGCGGTGTTCTTTACACTAGCGGTCCAGTTCATTACTGTAGGCGGTGTTCTTCAACACCTGCGGTCCAGTCTCTTGCTGTAGGCGGTGTTGCTCAACACCAGCGGTCCAGTAACTCTCGTCCTCTGTAGGCGATTAGCATATTGCGGTCCAGAGGACGTCCAAGAGCATTATCAACAGTACTACGAACACTCGTACTGTAGTGGAGGGTGTATCACCCACTCACCAACAAACAATGTTCGTGCTGCACAACCTCTGAACAGAGTGTTCAAGGCAGTCAGTCGAGACTTACTAGACGGCGAAGCTTGGTTACGTTTAGGTGAAACATATCGAGTAGACCTTAGTCAATCAACCTCAGTTAGTCTCTGGTGCGCGATCGCTTACATTCATTGTCAGTGGCTCGCGGTTGCGCTGCCTTGCCCTTTCTTCCTCCTCTGGCCTTGCTTGCAACAGCTTGAGCTTCGGTTTCTTCTAACATGTTATCATTGATCCCGGTTAGCTCAGTTGGTTGAGTATCAGACTCTTAATCAATTGAAGATTGCAAGTAAAATGCGACCGATCAGAGCCACTAGCAAGCTCACATACACAGTGGTATTACTTCTTGAATGCTTGTCTTGTATCAATGAGGTGCTACATACATGGTCATATATATACTTAGTAATCTCCTTCAGCCTGTGCCAATATATGATGTGTCACTTCTTGTGCTACTCCTGAGTTGTTGTCTCTTGTGTGTTATCGTGACAACTCCTATGCATCCCACATGTGTCGCCACCTATATGTGGTTTTGCTTAATTATTGGCTCACTTAGATTCTGTCGACTCCTTATGGCTCCATGGACCCCATGAATCCCGTTGGGATGCTGACACATCTTCAACTACTGCTCACCCTATAATGGCCACGGCTGGGAGCTCGCAAGCGACTCGCTCGAGTTAGGAAATTTAACATTCTTTTAAATATTCTCAACTCTTCCTTCGCGTTGTCACGGCGATAACTCACCGTTGAGACTGGTCAGAACAAGTTCATCCAGCAGATATCACTGATATTTGTGGGAACGAGCTCACTCGGCCAATTTCGGGTTTCAGGCGCCCGCCCCCTGACACGTATCTTCAACTGCTCGAATCAGCTACAATGGCTTCCATTCAAGTCACAGCGATAAGGGACACAAGCCGGGTGGGAAGATGACCCTCGGAAAGTGAAGCACGAACTCTTGCTATGAAAGTGATGAAGGCGATGTGGGGGAACAGAAAGCCTCAGACAGCATCGCCTCACATCGGGGAACCCGTGCCTTGACGTCCAATCACGCGCTACAAACTTCATTCGCACCCACATAACGCCTTCCATCCACAAGACGCAGGATCTGCTCTCTCTCCGAAGCTAAGGTCTCCGCAGCTTGTGAGCGAATACAGCTCGATGGAAAGATCTCTTCGCTCACAACATACACTTGAAGCTTCCAGGACTTCATCCAATTTCCTCGCTATGAGGTTCTGACGGCGCTTTTCCCGATGCAGTCAGCCAGATTGGTAAACACAATACGCCGCTCGGAGTGGCTTACAGCTTTGTCTCTGACGAGCACAACAAACCGACTTCAGACCCACACTTCATTTTTCCACGGACAAATGATGCTGGGTTCTACCGAGATCTGTGTCCTCTTCGTAGGGCGGTCTTCGGATGAAGTCGACGAAGCGGCGAGATCCTCGAAGTCTGGTACACCTTCACCTTGCTTCCCTTCCCTCGCCTTGTCCTTCTCTGCCGGCACGACGGATGAGCCACCATCATGTCGCGACCAAAAACAGCACAGCTAAGACCAGCGACCTCTGCTGGCCAGCTAAATAGCTCTATCCGTCCCGCCACAACAGGTGGATTCGGTATTGAGCACGAACGAGAATCTCATGGTGAACAAGAAGGTTCTTACGACTCAAAAGAGTACACCGACACGGAAGATGATGACGACAAAGTAGGCCAGCACCAAGCGGAGGATGACGACGTTTTTGCATTCGCACCTCGTGAGTACCGTCGAACAATGTAATGGCTCATGTTTCTGCCGGATAATCTCACTAACGAGCTACTGCATCTTCGCCTTTGCAGCCGGCCTGGAGGTGCCAGGGGTGCAAGTTGTAGCAGCTCCTTTAAGCCTTCCTGCGCGTCCACCAACAGCTTTGACTTCAGGAGATCCGCTTCGAAGCGGACAGAGAAGCAATATACCTCGCGAAAGTATCTATTACCTTGATCAGGAGAGCGGTGCTGTCTACGATGCACAAGGCAATCTTGTGCAAAGCGAAGACCCGGTAAATATCGACCTGCATGCCGAGTCATTGAGAGACGATCAGCAACACAGTGGTGGTATTGCAGAGAAGGTTCCGCAAGGTGTTCGGCGTACTACTTCGATCAAGTGGCATCCTCCCACTAGAGACGAGAGCAGCAATTGGCAGCAACGATGCAATTCCGTTGGCCAAAAAAGCGATGGTCCCTATTCCCCCACAAGCTCTTCCCACGCAGCTGCACCTTGGGGCGGTCAGCCGGGCAACGTCACCCCTACCTGTGACAGTGCTGATTTGTTGCGTCAGTTGCCTCGACCATCCATGTCAAGAACGGTAGAGCTCGAGCTAGAAGAGGATGACGACTCGCCGTATCCGGAAGTGCGGGCTTCAGTCTCCAATCTTGACGATTCCACGATGCCTTCCATCACTTTCCGTTCAGTGTTGCTGGGTCTTGGACTGTCTGCGTTCGCATCTGCCGTCAACACTTTCCTTTCGCAACGCAATCCGCCCATCCAGATCGTCGCCATCATCATTCAGATCCTGGCTCATCCGCTAGGCATGATTCTAGCCAACATCTTACCGATTCGCTCCTTCTACTTTCGTCCACCAAGTCTTCGTAAAGTCAACAGCGCAAAGCGCGCAAGCAGGTCGCATGCTTGGTCGTTCAACCCTGGTCCGTGGAACATCAAGGAGCATACAGTGGTGCTCGTTGCCGCTACCACTGGACTCAACCCTTCGTACTCGCTTTCCATCCTCTTGGCTCAAGATCTCGCGCGATTCTGGGACGACCGACGCTCTTTTTTATATGGCTTCTTGTCGGTTTGCGCTCCGCAGCTCATTGGACTAGCACTAGCAGGATTTGTTAGAGCTGTACTCGTTGATCCAGCTTCAATGATCTGGCCGCAGAATCTGGCTGTGTCTACAGTACTCAACACGCTTCACGCCGACGAAGATTCGCTGTCCGAAAGAAGGTCAAGCCGCATGTCGAGGCTCCGCTGCTTCAACATTGCCTCAGCCGTCGCCTTTGTCGCCTACTTCCTGCCAGGCTACCTGTTCACCGCACTGTCGATTTTCAACTGGATCTGCTGGATTTGGCCGAACAGCGTTCCCGTCAATGTCGTGTTTGGCGCTGCCAACGGGCTCGGCGCGAGCGTGCTCACATTTGACTGGACTCAGATCGTCTACCTAGGGTCGCCGCTGATCACACCTTGGTGGGCACAGACGAACCTCTTCGGTGGGTTTGTGGTTGGTATCTGGATTGCTGCGCCCATCTTGTACTTCACCAACATGCTCTATACAGCTTATCTGCCCATTCTGTCAGGCAGTAGCTTTGACCGATTCGGTCAGCGGTACAACGTCAGCATTGTCTCTCAGGACCACATCACGTTGCGCGCTGACGCATACGCAGACTATTCGCGAGTGTACATATCCGCCGGGCTCGTGGTGGCTTACTTTGGCGGTTTCGCTCTGATCACGGCTGCGGTAGTACACACGGCACTATACCACGGCAGATTTGTCCTGGACCGGTTGCGAGCGAGGCGGACGATGCCTGACGATGTGCACGCTCGGCTGATGCGCAAGTATCCGAGCGTTCCCTCATGGTGGTACGTCGCTGTACTCATTACCGGTCTTGGCATGTCGATGCTTCTTACGACTGCCTACGGCACCGGTCTACCGATCTGGGCGTTGTGTCTAGCAATCCTGATTCCAGTAGCATACATGCTTCCCTTTGGCTTCATCTTTGCCATGAGCGGCCTTCCAGCTGGAGTGAATCTCGTCTCTGAACTCCTCGCATCTTGGCTTCTCCCCGGAAAACCCTTACCGGTAATGATGTTCAAGACGATCAGCCAGCAAACCACCACCTTTGGCCTTCTGTTCTCCCAAGACCAGAAGCTTGCACACTACATGAAGATCGCCCCTCGCAACATCTTTTTCGTCCAAATCCTTTCAATTACAGTCAACAGTATCGTGCAAATCCTGGCGAAAGACTACCTTCGAGACCATATCGAGGGACTCTGCGACCCGAACCAACCTCAGCGCTTCACCTGTCCAACAGTCAACATCTTTTACACCGCTTCGATCATCTGGGGCGCCATTGGAGTGGAGAGAAGTTTTGGTCCGGGCTCACCCTATAATTCACTCTTCTACGGCTTGATAGTAGGCGCAGTTCTTCCGTTGATCACGTGGTATACATCAAGAAAGCTCAATTGGTCGACAATGCGATACATCTCCGCACCGATCATCTTTGTAGGTATGAGTTTAGCCCCACCTGCTTCCGGGATCAACTTTACATCGGCGATTGTCGTAGGGTACTTCTTTCAGTACTGGCTCAGAAAACATAGGTTGGAGTGGTGGTCGAGGTATAATTTCGTGTTTGCTGGTGCGCTTGATTTTGGGTCGGTAATGTCGGTAAGTACGCAAACCTCCTTTCCTCCTTTCGAAGTGATGCGAAGAGAGATGGTCGGCTGATACTCAAATGAGATGCGGTGTTCTTGGACAGTCAATCGCAATCTACTTCTTGCTCCAGATGCCAAAGAATGGAGCATTGGAGCTGCAGTGGTGGGGCAACCAGGTATATCTTGAGACGGCGGATGTTCAGGGTTCGCCGCTGTTGCAGGCGCCTGATACTGGGTTTGCACCCCCGCCTGGTATCGCCTGAGCTGCCCTCGCTCGAGCCAGACTACTGTCGTCTACTTTTCCCTGTGTCACCCGGTAATATGCTTCTTCTCATACAATCGCTGTTACGTTGCTAGAATCACCCTTCCGTCCATGTCTGAAGCGCAAATCTGGCTTGATAGGCTGATGCAAAGAGGTCGAGATACAAGTACAAACGGTTGAGTGTCGAGAAAAGTCCTCCCCCTTCGCTTCTTCTGATGTTGAAAGCGTGTTTGAAGATCCGATTACTTGTTCTTCGTCAATCGGTAACGGAAAGGTTTCCTAGTAGGAGCAAACTCTCCCAACTTGTGTCCAATCATCTCTTCCGTCACTGTCAAAGGGATATGGTGTTTGCCGTTGTGAACTTGGAACTTCAAACCGACAAAGTTGGGCAAGATGGTGCAGCTGCGAGCGTTTGTTCGAATAGCGGTGTTGTTTTTGAGCGCTTCGGCAAGGTTTGGGAACGCAACGAAGAATGGTCCTACATCAACGAACGGATGGGGATGGGTTAGCGTATGACTTTCATCGAGCGAAAGTTAGGAATGGAGGAAGAGAGACATACCTTTCCACGCAGAGCGGGACCTTGATATCGCTGTTGGCAACATTTTGGTGTGTTTATGTTTGTTGATGGTCGTGAGGGCAAGACAGGGGGTGAGTATGATGGGTGGGGAGAGCGAGAAAATTGAAGCTGCCTTAGGCTTGAGAAAGTGTGTTTCCGACTTCCGACTTATCGCCGATTTTCATTGTGAGTAAAGGTTATCGGCGTTGAGAGTTGCCTCGGAGAAATTCATTATTTGTCTCGCCAAAGGAGGGTTCAAAAAGGAAGAAAAGAAAAAAGAAAAAAAGAAAAAGAAAAAAGGGGAAAAAAAAGGGGGGAAAAAGGTGCCGCTATCACCATGTCGGAAGAGCGAGGTCTCATGCCACCGATTTTAGTGTATCATTGCAAGTCGACACCAGACAAGCTTTCGATGCTGGGCTATGCGAGTGAAAGCGTAAGCAATCGAGAAAAAGGAAGCGGTGAAGACTATTCAACGAGACGAAACACGTTGCACGGTGCAACTGGCTTGAGGTAGAGATTAGATTGTGGGATTTGGTGTTGCTGTGACAAAGAGCGCAGTTTTGAGAAGAAATTGATGCGAAAATGCACGTTTTGCTGCAGCGCGACTTCTGAAATTTTTCGAGTCAGACTAATTCTTCCGAGCAGGAAGAAGATCCTAAATTTTGGGGGCTGTTTGCCGCCACCTGATCTTCCTCGCTTTTCGAAACAGAACGCAGCCGAACAAACACACCCATTCAGATCAAGGGCAGTTTGACATCCGGCATGTGAGAATGCAGCAGTAGCGAATCCAAGCGCATCTGTGTGATTGAAGAGGCGAGATTGGAAGATCAAAAAGAAGCGGTTGTGCGCTCAAAAATCATCTGCGCACTTTTTTGTTCCCACTGACCGTGCCGTGTTTCATCTCGCCAAGTAGCACTTGGGATACTGTCGCTTCTTCACACTCCTTCCGCCTCAACCACCGCCATCGTCATTTCCCCCAATACTTTCGGTCCAGCATCCATCGGCTCGCACACTTGGCTTGGCTGATACAACCTCTTTTCCATCCACACGCTTTGCTCAGCAACACAACCATGTCGTCGAGCATTGCAAACAACACCGCCAACGGACGATCCGCCGAGCCTCTCTCGCAGGCTATCCTCAAAAGCGGCACTAAAGACGAATACGCCTACGTCAACGATGTTCGCGTTGCTGGCTTTGAGCCCTTGATCTCTCCCTCGCTCCTCCTTCACGAGATTCCCGTCCCTAAGGAATCACAAACCACTATCGCTCGCGCACGTGGTCAGTCCAGCGCTATCATCAACGGCCAGGACGACCGTCTTCTTGTCGTCGTCGGTCCTTGCTCCATCCATGATGTGGACCAGGCTAAAGAGTACGCTAAGCTGCTCAAGACTGGTATTGACGAGCGCTGGTCTGAAGGCCTTGTCGTCATCATGCGCGCCTACTTCGAAAAGCCACGTACTACTGTTGGCTGGAAGGGTTTGATCAACGACCCCGATATCAATGGCAGCTTCCGAATCAACCGAGGTCTCAAATTCGCACGTAACCTGCTCGTCGACTTGACCGCCCAAGGTGTCCCCGTGGCATGCGAGGTTCTTGACACCATCTCTCCCCAGTACACTTCCGACCTCTACTCTTGGGGAGCCATTGGTGCTCGTACCACTGAATCGCAATTGCACCGAGAATTAGTCTCCGGTCTCTCCATGCCAATCGGTTTCAAGAACGGCACTGACGGAGGTCTTGGTGTTGCCGTCGACGCCATCCGTGCCTCTTCCCAACCTCACGCTTTCATGGGTGTGACCGAACAAGGTCTCGCTGCCATCGTCCGTACTGTCGGTAATGCCGATCTCCACATTGTCCACCGCGGCGGCTCAAATGGAACCAACTTCGATTCCGAGTCGGTCAAATCTTCCAAAGCTCAACTTCAAAAAGCTCTCCCAGATCGTCACCCTTCCATCATGATCGATTGTTCCCACGGTAATTCGAACAAAGACTTCCGCAACCAGCCCAAGGTCGTTGATGCTATCGCAGAGCAGCTCGAGCAGGGAGAGGATGCGATCACGGGTGTAATGATCGAGAGTCACTTGAACGAGGGTAAACAGGGTGAGCCCAAGAACGGTCAGATTGATCAGTTGAAGTACGGTGTTAGCATTACAGATGGTTGCGTGGGTTGGGAGACTACGGTGGAGATGTTGGATAAGTTGAATGCTTCTGTTCTGAAGAGGAGGAGTTTGAGGGCTCAGAACAAGGCCTAAGCCAAGTCAACCTTCTTGCATACTCGGCTGATTCCGGTTAAACGACACGACGTTGCCGCTCGCCCGTAGCCGAAGACCACCTGCAAGTCGACGTTGCATCTCACTCTAGCTCACCCGACCAGATCGATCCCACAGCAACCTCAAAAAACGCATCTATATCTTGTTACAAGTAAAGAAGTTTTATGGTCCCGATACTGGTGATCGGGGATAGTCTAAGTACAATGTCACTACTTTGTTACGGCAGAAACATATACTAAATTGACTAAGTGAACATAGCGAGAGCCTAGCGCTCTCTGCTCAATATATATACAAAAGTGTGACACACATCGAGTGTGGGGGTCTTTATAGTTAATGACGCAGCCTAACAACGAGCGGGACTTTGTTGTACCCGATCCTTAACCGGATTGGTTATCCCCAATCTCCGATCTCATCACCTTTGCGTCGCCCATTAGCGTCGTCACTGGATCGTGTCCTTGAACATATCTCAACCATCATTTCCGATCCGAATAAAACAAATTTTATTTCGCTTTCTTTACACCCAGCACTCGAGCCTTTCTTCCTGTCGAATCAGACGCGAGGAGGAGGCGTAGAATCTCTCGCTCTAGCGCCCTCAGCCCATACAGGTGCTATATCATCTTGCTCCTTTGCGCGCTACAAGGCCCCAAACCCAATCGGATTGTCCCACTGTCAGTGTCCGTTTCTGAAACAAAGGGAAATTGCACTCGTGGGGCTAGAACTTACCTTGAGTTGTTCAGCATAAGCTGCTTTGCGCTGAGCTGCAAGACGCTGTGCGTCGACTTGGCGCTTGAGGTCTGGCGAAAGGGCCTATCGACAGCCAACCACAACCGAGGTGGAGATAGGGAAACGTGCAATCGAGATCGGATTGACAGGTTTGCAATGCACGTATGCGGTTGAGAGGGGGCAGTTTGAGATGAAAGTGATAAGCAACAATGGGTATGTGGTCGGAGAAATGACCGAAAGCGGTGAGTCCAGCACATGAAAGGAATGTTGCGACCACGCGGTTGAGTGGCAACGATGAATGGGGACCCCATAGAACAATCGCAATGCAAAGTATAAGACCCGAACGTTGATGTGTGAGAACATGACAATGGCAGCCGAGGTCGGAATGTAACAGTCAAAGAGAACGATAACGATGCGAGCCGAAACGCATCGAGGATGTTGACGTGTCGCAAGCAGCGTTGGCGTTGGTGTGAAACAAAGTCACAATGCAAAGATACAATGATGTGAATCGGATGCAACCGATGAAAGGGCCGAAAGAGCCATTGTAGTGACATTTTGAAAGTCGAAGGAAGGTTGAGTAAGATACCGTCACAATAGATCAGTTGTTAATGCGGTCGGATCAGGGATCGACAGGGTTGACAACGCCAAAAAGAGAAAGAGAACATATGGGGATATGCAAAGAAACAACAAAACGATTGTTAGCATGAGAACCAACAGAATGGAACAAAGGAACGCCCTATTCTCAGCATGATGCATGAAGACAATGCGGCGCCGAGAAAGGGAAGAAAGCGTGAGGAAGGATGGCTGAGCATGAACTTACGTCGTAAAATTGCTGATCCGTCGGAGTGGTAGCTGCAGCCACAAATAGAATCAAAGGAAATGCGGAGTATCAAGGTCAGCGAAACATGCGCACATGCGATTGTCAACAAAGGAGGGGGAGTGAAGCAAGCGAGATCTGCAATGCAATACAAGACGGGGAAAGAAACTGGAAAGAAAGGGGACTAGGGCGTACCTTTCATGATGGCGTAACCGATAGCGATAGTCACGAGGCCACCGACGATAGCTCTTGGCCACGGAGATGCGGACATGGTCTTGTCTGTGCGTTGTGCGGATTGGGGTGGAGGGGAACAAGGGTTGGGGAGGTGGTGGAAGAAAGGAAAGGAGCCGCGGACCCTTTGTCGAGAGTGGTAGCAAGGGCTGTGAGAACCGAGTTAAATCTTGTTTAGGCACGAAGTGGGATCCGACAGCCACAAGGTGCACCAAGTCTTGATGCAAGCGATCCAAGACAATGCATCGGCGCTAGATCGATTGGGTTTGCGCCTGGGACACAAAGGGGACAGAAGATTGTGCAAAGGTTTGCTGTCGAGTTACGATCCTCCGTCTAATGTGGTTTCGGGTATGCAAGGTTCCAAGACAAGGTTGTGGAGTAAGCCCTAAAGGAACAATGCCAGTTCGAGCTGTGGATAGGACGAATGAGAAACAAAGAAGGAAATCCCCTATGTTCGACGTTGTCTGAGAAGTGTGGGAGATAGGACAAAGGGAAGTTGCAGAATGCAATGTACAACTCAGAACGTCATAGTCTCTTTGTGTTCCTAGAACGCCGTGAGAAGCCCAGTCTTTTTGTCAGCGAAGGACAGACTTGGAGAAAAGTGGAGGCAAATTTGCAAGAATGTTAGAGCTGCGAAAGACATCGAAATCGGATGAGAACTTTTGAAAAACCCCGATATTCCGCGCAGGGACCTCTCAAGACCAACACTTTTCTCGCGTGTTGCGCTTTGTTTCTTTCTTCGCCTTTCACCCTCCAGTTTCTTGTCCTCCCCCATCTCTACTCACCGTCAAGTCTCACCTTCCTCGGTATGCAGCGATCAGGTGTGGCCAGAGCCACTAGTTCGTTGCTTGATCAGGCGTGCAGCTCGTCAAGCGCTGGTGAACGTTGCGCTCGTCGTGCCTTAATTTCAGCTGCCAACACATCTGTGCGACCCTCCACTCGAAGCAACATTTTCGGTCCCCAATCTCGCACCACAACGCAGAACCGACCCATCTTGATGTCACGGCCACGCAATCTGCCGCCCTCCTCTAATGTTGCATCCTCATCCAAGACCACTGTCGCCTCCTCTGCCGACTCACCCGTGCCTGATTCCCCCATTCCAGTCTTCACCACCGTCCAAGACTACCGAGCATGGCGACACCAGGCTACCAAACATGGCAAGTCGGTTGGCTTCGTCGCTACCATGGGCGCACTTCACCAAGGCCATCTCAAACTTGTCGAAGCCAGCTTGGATGAGAATGACTACACCGTCATCTCAATCTTTGTTAACCCTGCCCAGTTCGCTCCCACTGAAGACCTCGCGTCCTACCCAAGAACCCTAGATTCAGACATTCAGAAGCTGACAACCGTCACTAACACCATCTCGTCAGGGACACAGCGCAAAGTAGACATCGTATTCGCACCGAGTGTACGCGAGATGTACCCAAACGGGCTCACACAAGTTGTCTCAGATCAGATCGGCGCATTTGTCGAGGTCAAAGGACTCAGTCATCAGATGGAAGGAGGTAGTCGACCCACTTTCTTTCGCGGCGTCGCAACCGTCGTCACCAAGCTTTTCCACATCATCCAGCCCGATCGCACTTACTTTGGCCAGAAGGACATTCAGCAGACCGTTGTCTTGCGCCGGCTCGTTTCCGATCTCGTCTTTTCCCATCCTCCCTCTGCTGAACATCTTCGCGTCATCGCCACTGGCCGTGATCCCAACGACAACCTTGCGCTCAGTAGTCGCAATGCTTATCTTACTCCAGACTCGCGCCAAGTTGCACCCGTGCTGTACCGCGCACTCAAGACAGGTCAGGATGTGTGGGGGCAGCCGCAATGGACGGATTCGAATAAGGAGGAACGTATCAGGAAGACGTTGGAAAGCGCCAAAGCAGTGGTTTGGGAGCAAGCAGAGAAGTGCAAACATGATGGGAAAGACGTAAACCTCAAGCTGGACTACATATCTCTCAACCATCCCAAGACGCTAGAGAATCTGGAACAGACCTTGAAAGAGAAAGGACCCGAAGCGGTAGATATGGGAGAAGGAGCTGTCTTGAGCGGTGCAGCCCTGATCAGCCAGGGTAAGGGTGGTAAGCTAACTCGATTGATTGATAACTTGCTTCTTGGTTTCAAGCTATAATGCACACCATTTTGTCGAATCTTCTTCCTGATCAAGACAAGCTAGAAATGTAAACTGTATCACCATTTGTCAACTGCTGAACGTCTCTCGTCTGAGATGCGGAATGGCTCAACCATGTTAAAGCTGTCAAAATTAGTCTCCCACGTGGCTCAGTTGGCGCTACTTGACCCTGAATTCCGAATCCAGAATTCTAGATGCGGCCAATTTCGGCATCTTCAATCGTGCACAAGCTTCCTTTTTCATCTCCTCATCTCATCACCTTCCATCTTCCCCACCCTCCCTTACCGATATCGCACCACTGCCACCACCAGCACCTCACACACACGCACAAAGGCGAGATGTCATATCGCAAAATTGACTCATCCGATCCACGTCGACCCGAGCTTGTCCGACCTCTCGTTTTGCCCAAAACATGGTCGAACGATGATTTAGACATCTACTCTTCCTTCTTGGGAAGTGTATCGATGATGTCGGGAGCAGCAATGTTGACTCGTGCGTCATACATTGCTTATGGAGGCCTTGTGTTTGCTTGTGCCCACATTGCACATGATAAACCATTCAAGTCGAATAAGACGAAAGATGCGTCCACGGGCGGTCCTTGGATGTCGCTTGCGTAAGTCCTCCCCCCGACACTCACTTTTCACCCTATCCAGTGTGAGAGGAAATGCTGACGATGCTAATGGTTGATCCTTTTGCGTGGTATAGCTTCTCGCTGTTGGCACTAATTGCTTTGGTTTTGCCAAAGGTAAGTTGATGGACAGAAGGGAAGAGATAGGAATGTGGGGAAATGGAAGGGAGTTTATTGACTATCCCTTATTTTTGGTTTTTCAAATTCGTCTTTTTTTTTCTTCCAATATCGTCCCGAACTCCGCCATTCGATCGCGCCATGATTGACCTCTACCTGCCGCTGATTCGGCGCCATCGCTCATGCGTGTTTCTTGGCGATGGTGTTGATGATCGCAGCTCTCGATGAACGATTCTCTTAGTCTCACTCGACAGAAGCCCTCCGCGTAGCTGCTTTTCGACATTGCCGTATGATCCAACAAAGTTAATGCTCGTGAAAAAGAAAACTATGGCCTTGGACTGATGCGACGTGATTGATTAACATGAGAGGAAGACTCGCTAGCCACTCATCAACACCCTATTTTTACTTTCGCAGCGATATAGCTGACATTGAAGCAAGAAGAACTAGCCGATCTTGTGGACCAAAGCTAAGCATTCCGCGCGAGCCAAACGAAGGCTGAAAGCTGGTCAGCATGACATTCTTGCTTCGATTTTGAAAGTCAGACCATCTCGGATTGACTGCAATGAGCATGGGAGGGATAGCCAGCTACTTGAATCCAACCGCTGCGCACACGGCTCGTGGGTCGAGTAACGTCCTCCCATGCTGAGGCGCTTGCCGGCAGCACACGATGCCGAGCGTATTCAATCAACAAGACATACAGAAATGATGTGAATAAGTCGCAAAGGCAGAAGCTTTCTGACCAACCGGCAGGCAACGCTAAAGGTCCAGCCATCACAATGGCAGCCGCGATCATATTTTCATAGTGCATGAAGGCCTTGTTGCGGCAGTTATGGTTCTCATGCATTGTGTGCATGAACACAAAGGGGTGCCTGTCTCAATAATAAAAGAAATTAACTACCCGAAGTGAAACACGAATTAGTGAAATCCGTTGACGATAAATTCCTTCGCCTTTGTTCAAATATGCTGCCAAATTTCGGGTTTTCCCACACCGTTGGAACAAAGGAAACATCACCGCTTTCCCAGACGCCATCGTTCAGGTTGCCAATACTATATATTCGCTCTGACATGCATGTCATGAAATTCCATGACGGCACCGCTTTCGCACATTCTACACCCCTCCCCCATTCGCAACCTCTGAATGCAGTATGCTCGACCACGTTACGCCATTCTTTGCACTTTTTGCCAGCATCCTGGTTCTTTTGCCACTTGGCTGGCACATTAGAAGTCGAAATGTCGGTACAATCACTCTCTCGCTCTATCTTTTCTTCGGCAATCTCGACAACTTTGTGAATTCGGTGGCATGGTGGAGCACCGCTGAAGATAAGGCTCCAGGCTTTTGTGAAGTCAGTAAGTATGAAGTTCAACAAAAAGATTCCGTGAGACCGTCGTCACTAATCATAATACCAATGTCGCCATGTACTCGCAGGCATCAGGCTTCGACATGCCCTGTATATTGCAATCCCTGCCTCAAACCTCGTAATTGCACGCAAATTGGAGAGTATCGCCTCAACAAGACAAGTCAGGGCCAGTGCATCGGAACACAAAAAATCGATTATTATAGATCTGCTCATCTCTGTGGGACTGCCAGTCCTGTACGTTTCCTTGATGATCGTCAACCAGACAAATCGTTACGGAATCATCGAGCAAGTTGGCTGCTGGCCTTTTCTCTCACTATCCTGGGTCTGGGTTCTGCTGGTAGCTGCGCCGGTTCTCATAGTGTCCTTCGCTTCTGCAGTCTACAGTGGTAAGTGATCACAAGTTTTTCGAACACGTATCCTCCTCGAAACGTTGCTGACGCTTCATCCTTGCGACAGTCCTAGCCTTCCGATGGTTCTGGATTCGTCGACGCCAATTCCAGGCAGTGCTGGCCAGCAGCGCATCGACACTCAACAAAGCAAGATACATTCGGCTTCTAGTGCTTACCGCCATCGACATGCTGCTTTTCTTCCCAATCTACGTTGGATCCGTTTCTGATACCATCAGAGGAGCTATCACAACGTCCTATGTGTCCTGGTCTTACGTACACACTGGGTTCAGTTACATCCCTCAATTCTCTGCAGAAGTGATGGAGATGCAGCCTTCCTTCAAGGCGAGGCTGATTCTTTCTCGTCTGGTATGTCCGATCTCCGCCTACATCTTCTTCGCGATGTTTGGCCTGGGCCAAGAGGCGCGTCAAGGCTATAAGCACGCAGTTCTTAAGGCTCTGGCCTTCTGCAAATTGCGCAAGGAACGCCAAAAGCCCATACAAAAGTAAGTTCGTACAGAGCGTTGGCCTACCTATCCTTTCAATCAGCTGACACGCCGGGGTTTCCCTCGTTTTGTTGCAGCCATATCGTTGCAAACATAGAGGTGGTAACTTTCCAGTCCAGGGAGACTTCCGGTGGGATCGACGGAAGCCCGCACTCGGAGAAATTCAGCATCAATACTCCAACAAAGTACGAAGAAGCATGAGTCCGATCCACGCCTTCACTGTTCACTTTTCTTTTCCATGTTCATACAATACACTCTTTTGGCCTTTGAAACCCAAGATTGGTCCTGTCTGCAAGGCCACTATGAGACATCGTTAATGACGGTTCTGCCGCTTCCGCTGAGAGGTGTGCTGAAAGATTAGAGATCGAAAGCAATTGATCTGAACGTGATTTGACTCTTCCTCTGCATGAGAATATCAGGCACTTTATTACGCCTTACGAAGAAATTCTTAGGACGCTGGCGGAGACGCATTTACCGCTGCTGCTCCCGAGTTCCTCATATCGGGCATCAGGCATAGCTGCCCTGATCGATAGCACACCTCTCTTTTTTCTCTGAGGTCGAGGAAACCAATCGATCATTTCCTACAGAGACAAACTCGAGCTTTTCCGTGAGGTATCGCGTCAAGCCAAGGAGTGCGACAGCCGGAGAAAACACTATGGGGCACCGTGTCGATTCTCAAGGTTCAGTGCGAACTCTCAGTCATGGTGTCTCATCGCAGCTGAGAAAGTCGACTCAGGTGGAGATATTGGAGGGTACAAATTATTATTGACGTGTACCAATCAGCTCTGGTTAGGACCGCTTATGGTCTCTCACCTTCGTGGGTAAGACGCTTCAGACGGGATTGGTATCCTTCAAAGAAAACAAAAAATGTTCAAAGGGTTGCGGCCTCGACTTTTCTGAGAGAAAGGGCCACATCAAAAGCTGCGCAAGTAACAAACATGCATCGTAAACCAGAATGCGAATCTTGTGCTTGCCGTGCGTCTCGATATGGGCACGGCTCAGTTTTCGAAGCGCACGCAAAAGCAGTGTTGCTGGTCAAAGCTTTTAAATTGAGTGAGAAAATAAGAGATTGACGAAAAGAAATGAGCTCAAAGAAGACGAAGAGATGATGGTAATGTTTGAGTGCAGCGATGTCGACATGTTGACATCTTTACTAGGGCGTGCTACCGTTGTCAAAAGGAGCAGATATCTTCGGGTCAGTCACAGAGGAGAGATGGTGATGAGCAGCACCCTTGCGTGACTCACGTGAGTTTAAGCAACGATGCAGCCACCAGTCCAGGGCAAACCGCGCTTGTCTGGTCGCTCCTGGTCAACAGGGGCTTGCTCGGTGGAAACAGCGCCGACGCTGATGGGGGAAAAGAGAGTGATGGCGTCCATTTTGAAGAGATAGAGATAGAGATTGTGGGACCTGGTAAAGGGGTGTTTGATTCGTGTGAGGAGAGTGGAGTGGATTTGTGTGGTGAGGAGATATTTCTAGAACGAGCTTGGTTCGGCTCTATTTAAGCTTTTCGACATGGTCAGCCAACGAAGCGTACGGTCTTGCAAGCTGGCTGAACAACATCAAGGATGCATGAACTAAACTTGTTAGGTGAGCAACGCAGGACAACCGCTCGGAAACTCGTGTGTTAAGGCTTCCTTAGGCGAAGATTGTCTCCAAAACTGGCTCCTTCCGCGTCAAATGCGAACAGAGACAAAGAGCACTCTTCAGCCAGAGCTCCGTGTTCGTTTCTTGCGAAGACAAAGGGAAAGCGCCCTTTTGCCGTCGAAGCTTTTCCAGTGCCACGCAATACGACCTTCACTCTAGCTGCAGTCCTTTTGTTTCGCCAAGATTTCCCACCCACATGCCACTCACCAAAGGGGATATGGAGGTCGTTCTTCCGCAAATTCCGGCTTCAATCGCTTGTGAAGCATTCGAGAGTATATTGCGCCTTTTCCATCGACTCCGCCGCAGGGCAATGCAGTCGATTGAATGATATCGTACGATGCATGACCGCCAACGCATTGTTCTCTGCTTAATAAAAGGGAAGAAGAAAGGGACCGTTCAGGTTTCAACATTCATGTAGGCCAGGGCTACGCTAGAACTGACACAAAGGGGAGAATTACTTGCAAGCAGACCGACGGACTGTCTCAGATACTGCACAGCGAATAAATTTTGATTGTATGAAAAGGATCTCTCCGGACGGGAAAAAGGGCAATTAAACACGTCCCTTTGTGTTATGCTCCCACGGTTCTTCTAATTGTTCTCGTGCCAGTCGCAGCGATTTGCGCTTACATTGCCGACACGCCCCTTTGTCTGTCGTTGGGAGTTCAATGCATCGAAACAATACAGAAAGAGATCGACAAAGGGACTGACTATCCATACGAGTCAGCGCTAGCCCGAGCTCGCTGGGCGCAAAAACCAAAGACATGAGCGACCAATTCGAGCGGAGAAAGGTACGATAACGGAGATCGCACTTGAGTGTTGTACCCTGTCAGGCGTCTCAGGCGCCGTCTGAAGCACCGACAATCAGCTTTTATCCTAGACTTGCCAGTCGAGGTGTTCAGCTATGCGAGTGTGAACATGCGCTACTGCTTGGCGCTCGTACTCGCCTCATGAAACACCCTCTAAGCCGTGCATACACCACTTCGAAAAGACCTATAACGAGCGGCCACCGAGACTAGTCGACTTTCTCCCCTCATCCACTCGCCCTCACCCACTCTCATCTATAGCACACAGCCTCTTCCGTTCTTTCGAACAAACACTCTAAACCTCTTTCACAATGTTCTCCATCTTCGCTCAGCCTGCCCAGAGCTCCGTCTCTGAGACCCAGGAGTCTCCTGCCAACCACAGTGCCAACCCCGGCAAGTCCGGCTCTGGTCTCGGCTACTCGACCCGCGTCGTCGCCTAAAGTCTCTGCGATCTACCCCACAATGGTAAGTCGAAGTGCGATTCTTTTCGTCTTTTGGCCTTTGGTGCAACACAATTCTGACGTCGGTGACTTGTTTTCTTGGGTCAAATTTCAACATTTTTCAGATCCGTGGCCCAATCGGCTGCTTGATCGAGGCCATCGCCGATGTTTCTCGATGGCCTAGCCTTCGTGGACGCGGCGCCCTCGCTTCCTCACCTTCGATTTCAAACTTGATCACATTCACTCTTACCCACCTCTTCAGGCTCGCCTAACAAAGGCTCGAGTCCCACCTTCATCCGTTCCCCTTTGTAACTTGTTGGCCATTCCTGAATGATAGCGCGCTCATTCAAAAGCTGTCTCGGCCTGTGTTGGCCATGGTATGCAATTGATCGATGTATTGAGACATGAGGAGAAAGGAGATTGCCATATTGTCACATTCCTGTGCAAGCGAGAGACATTTTCGTAGAATACTTAAGACCTCGAGATTAATCGTACAGTGTTGCGTCAGGGGCTGGAAAGTGTTGGTCTCGAATCAGGACGTCGGAATTGCAGCGTTGATGGCAATTTTTGCACAATTTTCCCTCTCTCTCTGCTGCTGCTGTATTGTACTACAGAGGCACGCTCTGTGCGTGTCTCTCTCTTGTCCTGCGTGAAAACTTTGAACTGCATATTAGCGACATCGACTCCGCGATTGGGAACTCCGTTTCTCAGGTCGGGTGCGAGAGGGCAGATTGCCTTTATGTCGAGCTACCTCGTCCCACCCACATGACGTGTCTCTTCACTCTCGATTCCACCACCAACTCCTCTCCTCTCTTCTCTCTCCTCTCCACCACCTTTGACCTCAACTGACTTGACAAACACCGTCAACGATGAAGTCGTCCTTCGTTTCTGCTCTCCTCTCCCTTGCCTGCGTTGGCCTGACTGCTGCTCATGGCGACCTCCTCAACGATGGCTGCCGCCCCATCTCTAAGCGCTCTACTGGCCTTGTAAAGAGGCAGGCAGGCGCTACTGGCGGTGAAGGCCAAACCGTCGCCAACAGTGGTGGCGCTTCTGCTGCTCGATACAGCTGCGACCCCAACACTTGCCGACTTCCTAAATGCCACTGCGCCGACACCAAGCCTCCTGGTGGCCTCGACCCCAAGGACGTTCCTCAATTCATCGTCTTCACTGCCGATGATGCTGTTCAGGACTACACCATCAAGTCGATTGACCAATTCCTTGCTCAGCGCAAGAACCCTAACGGATGCCGTCCTCTCATGTCCTACTTTGTCTCGCTCAACTACACCAACTATGCTCAAGTCACCGAACTTTACGTCAATGGCAATGATGTCGCCGACCACACCATGACTCACCAGGAACAGCCTGCCACCAACGCCGAGATTGACGGCAACCTTATCACTCTTAACGCTCTGGCTGGTATCCCTTACAAATCCATCATCGGCTACCGTGCACCTTTCCTCAACTACAGCCGTGCCAACCTCGAGCATTTGGCTGCCACTGGCTTCACCTACGACTCTTCCGCGACCTCCTCGATACCTGTCACTGATCCCAACACCGACGCTTTCTGGCCTTACACGCTCGATAATGGCATGGCCAATGACTGCAATACCGTCGACAACATCTGTGGTGGTCAGCCCAAGCTTCCCGGCTTCTGGCAGATCCCAATGTATGCCATCTTTGACGAGCGTGGAGCTGCCGGTGCTCATCTCATGGACCCTTGGCTCGATGCTCCCAACCCCTCTGACGTGCTCTCTTGGATGAAGAACACTTTCACCGACCACTACAATGGGCAGCGTCAGCCTTTCGGTATCTACACTCACCCCATCCACCTCGCCACCGGCTATCCCGGTCTCAAGGACCCCGTCGATCAGATCAAAATGCTCAACGAGTTCCTGGACTGGGCCACCACTTCGGCCAACATGCAGAACGTCTGGATCGTCAGCAACAAGCAGCTTCTCGCTTGGATGCAGAACCCGGTTCCCGCTAGCCAGCTCAACACGCTCGATGCCTTCAAGTGTCAGACTCCCAACGTCAACCAACGCATCTGCAACGGTTTCGCTCAGAATAATGACTTGCTCGAGCACTGCATCTCCAACACTGCCGGCGATCCCCTCAACAACTCGCCCTTCTACACATGCTACGGCTGCCCCACCACCACTCCTTCACCTCAGCAGCCCAACCCACCTCAGAGCAACAACGACAAGACACTGCGTACGCGCATTCCCAACAACTGTGACACGCCCTTCTGGGATCCCATTGCTGCCAAGTGTCTTTGCAGTGGTTCGCAGTGTGCCTTTGATGATGCTACTAGACCCATCGGTCCTAACGGCGCCAACTTGACTTCGAGCGGCAGTCAGAACACGGGCAGTTCGGCTGGATCGTCGCCCAGTGCCAGCTCCGACCCATACAGGAACTTTGGTGGCGCCAAGGCTCAGATGCCTTCGTCGACCATGCTTGCTTGTGCCATGTCGGTGATGGTCGCGATTGTAGGCGGCGCCTTGACGGCCTTTGTCTAGATCTTCGCGCATCCCTCTCTTCATGATTTCATGTTCTCTCTTCTACAGATACGATGTGGCAATTCTTCAACTCAGCTTCGTCACTATGTGGACAAGTCGTGTTGAAGGTGAGCCGATGGACATTTGCTCTTCTACTATTCATTGATACACCTTGCATCACTTGCCTCTCTTGCCTTTCTCTCAAGTCTGTGTGCGCACCCTTCAGTGTCGTGATCAGAGGAATGACGCGAAAGCGTGACGGTGACTATGACGGTGACAGTGCAAATGTGTTGCTTTCCGTACAGCGGAGTGCGGAAGCACTTTTTGAACACTGCCCGAATGCCGTGATAAATCATCGCGTATGTGTTGGCCTCTGGTTTCACTCCACGATTTGAACGCGGCATTTTTGTGGACATACGAGGGTGGCGGTAGCATTTGACTCAGCTCATTCTTGAATGCTTTCCAAAACCTTGTCGCTTGTCTTTGCGAAGTTGTTTTTCTCCTCAACCCTAGGAACGAGCCATCATCTGCGACACGTTGCCATTCAACACCCTATACAATCGCCACAGATGGCCATGACGCAGTAATTGGCCATGACCAACACAACTACCATACCACCATGACCTCGTACCGATATTCATCTTCAATGGACCTCATCACAGCGCCCGTCCATGCCCCACTAATGCCGCATAATTTCTCCCAAGGATGCTCAAGCGGGCATCAGGATGATCTAGCTTCTGGCCACAGCCAGCCCAGTCCTTCGCAACGCCTGCTCTCTCGAATGCTTCCAGTCCAGGCACCGCCATCCCAGCACGCAGCTTCACGGTCACCACAGCCGCACCACATATCTACATCATCGGCGGCAGCGTCGTTGGCTTTCTCTACCACACAGCATGCAGCCACAGCTGCATCGGCACAGTCGGTAGACGCCGCCCCACACAAGTCGAGCCTAAGATTGAGCCACCCACCTCCAGCCCCTTCATCCTCACATCTGCACCAGATCCCTCCTCAGTCCAAACGAGCACGTATCGATCGCGACTCCAGGTCAGCCAGCTCGACAACTTCACCCTTTCCCTCGAGCAACAACAGCCTTCTCAAGTCTAATCAAAGCTCAGCACCCACCGGCCCTCTGTCCTCGCCTGCTATGCCAAACGTGCGGCCGCTTTCAGGAATAGTAAGACCGCTGCCCATGCCGGCCACATCTCCTTCACAGCGTCCACCTGCGTCAGACGCTCGAAATCGCCATCTGATACCCATGCCACAACACAGTGTGGAAGACCTTGCCAAGCTTTTGCCTCCACGCCAGCCTGCCGCCGTGTCACCTCAGCGACCGGATGTTCTGCGGCGCTCTGTGCTCCAGGCGATACCAGCGCAACCTCCGTTGCCAATACCGCCACCTCGCAGCCCTGTCGCCCAGCATCAGCGTCTATACCCTCTTCCGTCTGCGCCAGAAGCTCTACCGAACAGAACCTCGTGGTCATTGACAGGTTTTCGATCCTTCGACCTCGACCTCGATCGCATTGCCGAGGTTCAACGTCTGGATCAGTCACGCAGCGACGAACCGACCGAAGAGCAGACAGCATCCAAAGACGCGGCAGGTGCACCAGCAGCATTGGAAATGGCTTCCAACCATGGTCGGATAAGTGGCTCATCACTCGGCCTTCCAGATCGAGGCTTGCCGTCTGGTTCCATCTTCGAAGTGCTCGGTCCGCCTGGCAGTGGCAAGTCCCATTTCGTTATTCAATATGCCATCACCGAGCGTTTACGAGCGCTCGGTCGAGCTCGAAGCTCACTGATGATGTACGAAGACCAAGACGAAGCTTCGATGCATGATGAAGAGCATCAGGGAACGACCTTCACGGACTCGAGCTACTTTTCGGAGGATTTCTGGGATGCAGAGATAGCGCAGGCTGATCAGGTGCTCATGATCGACTGCGAAGGAGCACTTACACCAGAGAGGCTTGCCTATGCCGCTTGGAGCGCTACTATCTCTCTGTGGACCGCCACATGTCAACATCACAGCCCAGCAAATAATGAAGCAACTCACGTCGTCACGTCGACGGAGATCAAGTCTTCTGCTCAGCAATGCGCGGACATGCCGGAAGTGGTGCGTCGTCTAGTCGCTGCCGTCCTCGCAGGCATTCATGTCAGTCACGTCACAAGCTTGGCCGATTTGATTGCTCTGCTACGCTCTTTGCGGCCGACAGATGACTTGCGAGACCGACAGGGGGAGAAATCGCTCCCATCAGCGATGCCGGCCAGGACGTCTTTGATCCTCATTGATACGCTGTCCTACCACATCCGCTCTTCTGGCGGCAGCACTCAGGACCGTAAGTTTGCTGCACAAAGCAGCGAGCGCATTCGTGATATGCTGCTCCGGCTTCAGAAGCCAAACGAGTACTGCCCGCAACCCGAGTTGACTCTGGAGGAGAACGAAGCAGCCAAACAGAGATGTATCGAGGCCGCATCGAAGTTGTGCACACCAACGATCGTGTTTACAAACCAGCTTGGCATCCGCAAAGGGCGCGACGAGTTGCAGGCATCAGGCCGAGCAAGTCCCTCAGGCAGACCTGCAATGGGCACAAGCTCCGATCGATCGTTCGGCAAGAGCAGCGCTCGAGCAGAAGGCACGTCAATGCTCGCGCCCCTGTTGAACGGACAACGACTGCCTCAGTCGGCAAGAGTGCGAAACGAGCGACCACCTCCCAGTGTAGCACTTTACGGGCCAGAAATGTGGGATGAAGAGAAAGGCCAAGCAGCATCAGCCAAAGCGTCAGCATCGCCGCGTCAGTCGCAGCAGCTCCGGGGCCGCAGTGCAGGGGCAACAAAGCCTATGGGGCACAACCGAGGCTGGCCGCTCAGCTTTCTTGGTCAAGATGTATGGCGGATACTGCTGTTCCGACACGGTACTTTCGGACATAGATATGCGCAGATGGTCTCGGTGCCACCGATAGTGCAAAGCGAGCTGGCAAGTCTTTGGACACAGGCGAGGCAACGTATGCGTGCTCGAGAAGCGGAGGCGGCGCGGTCTGAGGAACAGCGAGCTTCATCCGCCCTAGCTGGATCTGCTGCTGAACAACGGGCCCCGTCAGAGCCAGCAGCAAATTCGTCTGATGCCCAGCGAGGCAGCCTGCAGCTATCTGATGCTCCCACGATTTCTGCAAGGGAAACAATCGCGGAGAACAAGGACAAACAGATGCTAGAATTGCTGGGTCGGCTAAGGTCGAGCTTGTTTTCCTGGCGTCCATTCAGCTCGTAGCCTGTTCATTCCTCTGGCACGCTTCTGTGTCGCCATCGTCTACTTCAATCAGATACAAGTACACCATCTGCCTTACGAATCAGACTGAGAGTGATATCGTCCGTGAAGCTGTGGAGCCTTGGGGCCAAGATGATCGAGCTGTGACTTCGCTGTGGTGAGAGTGTGTCGCCCAAAATCTTCAAAGTCTACTACGATTGTGAACCGGTTGCATTATTATTACGCTATGATTACAAAGCAAGCTTTTTGACAGGCCAAAATTTTCTGAGCTTTCTTGGAAATTTTTGCGAACAACAGGGTTCAAGAGAATTGTCCACCTATGGAAGAATTCAATCGCAGCCTGCGGAGCGTCTTCGCCATTCTCACCTTTCGTTCGATACCCCTTACCTCCATCTCAATACAATACTGACCGCAATCACCAGCGGCCGGGTCAGCAAAGATGGCAAAGCAGACAAAAGCCAACAAGAAGTTCCTACGAACGCAGCTCGATAGCACCATCAAGCGTCGTCGCGAGCACCAAAAGACGCGCAAAGTTATCGAACGATCAGCTGCACAGAAGAAGCAGAAGCAGCTCCGCAACACCGGTAAGAAGAGCAAACATGCACAGGACGTTCAAGGTCCGAAAGATCTGGGCGAGTACGAGGAGGACGAAGACGTAGCAGAGAGGATGGAAGCAGATGTGGCAGCGGCAGGAGGCAAGTTCAAGGGCATGAGTGTTGACGACTTTCTTGGAGGTGGATTTAAAAGTGGTGCTGCGGATGAGGAGGATGACGATGACGATGAAGACGATGACGACGAAGGTGAGGAGGCGGACGACCTCGAGAATGTGGAAGAGATGTCGGATGATGAAGAAGATGTTGGCATGCACGCTCAGGATTTGGAAAAGCTCAAAGAGAGGGATCCAGAATTCTACGCCTACTTGCAAGAGAACGACAAGGACTTGCTTGAGTTCGGCCAGGAATCTGACGACGAGGACGACGGAGATGAGGAGGAGGAAGAAGAGCAGAGCACAAAGAAAGCAAAATCATCTTCCTCAAAAGCTGCCGCCCAGATCGATTCTGGCCCTCAGCGCGTCACGCTCAAGATGCTTGCCGGCTGGCAAAAGTCGATGCTTGCCCACCGTTCTCTCAAAGCTCTGCGTCGACTTCTCATTGCATTCCGGTGCGCAGTCAAACCAGAAGAAGAAGATCAGCGACCCGAAGGCGCATCATTCATCATCGAGGAAGCACGCGTCTTCAACAAGCTCGTCCTCACCGCACTCAAATACACCCCCGTCGTCCTCCAACACCACGTCCCCATCTCCGAGGATAAGCACGGAAACGTCAAGATCCCTTCCAACAACAAGAAGTGGAACCTCATCAAGAAACCCATTCAGTCCTACTTCAGCAACCTCTTTCAGCTTACAGAGACCCTCACTGAGCCTCGGATGCTCGAGATCGTCATCCGCGAGAGCACACGCATGGTTCCGTACGCATTATGCATTCCAAAGACAACGAGGGGGTTCATCAAGGTGGCGTTGAATCTGTGGTCGAGTCAGGTGTCAGAAGATGGTGTGCGCATGTCGGCGTTCTTAACGTTGAGGAGGTTGGGTATGTCGGGTGGCACAGCGTCGTTGGAAAACGTTTTGAGAGGTGTCTACTCGTCATTCATTCAGTCGAGTAGGTCGGTGAGCATTCACACTCAGCCGATGCTCAACCTGATGAAGAACACTGCGGCCGAGCTGTACTTGCTGGACTCAGACGCGGCATACACTCAGGCATTCAGTTTCATCCGTCAGCTCGCAATCCACTTGCGAAACTGCGTCAAGACCAAGACAAAAGATGCATTCAAGGCGGTACTCAATTGGCAATTCGTTTCGGCCATCGAGTTCTGGTCGTTGCTGCTCGCACGTGCATGTGATAAGGAGTCAGAACGACAGGCAGGAGTAGAGTCGCCGTTGAAGCCACTCATTTACCCGCTAGTCCAGGTGGGCACGGGTGTGGTGGGTATGGTTCCCAACTCCCGCTACTTCCCTTACCGATTGCATCTGCTCAAGTCAATGATGCGTATTGTCTCGCGTACTGCCACATACATCCCGCTGGCACCCCTGATGTTGTCGGTCTTTGAATCGCCCGAGTTCCAACGCAAACTCAAAGGCTCCACGTCAGCACCTATCGACTTTAGCACCACCTTGCGAGCACCAACACAACTTGTCCGCACACGACCTTACTCCAACCAGCTTCTCTCGGAATACTCGTTCTTGTTGCTCGAGTTTCTCGCTTCGCAGTCGAGATCGATTGCTTTCCCCGAACTGGTGCTGCCATTGCAGATTCAGCTTAAGCGTCTTTCGAAGAGCACAACAAATGGCAAGTTCCAGGCTGAAGCGAAGCAGATCTTGGACAAGTCCCACCAGACTGCACTTTGGGTCGGCAAACAGAGAGATGCGAACGACTTCACACCAAAAAATCTCGACAAGGTGAAAGATTGGGAGATGGAGAGCAAGGAGAACCCGCTTGAGGCTATGTTGAGGTTGACCAAGAAGGTGCGCGCGAAACAGGAGGCCGTGATCAAGGCTCAGGCTCAGGTGGTTATGGATGACTATGAGAGTGACGACGACGATGAAGATGAGGAGGAGAAGGAGGAGGAGGAGGATGACGAGATGGAGGTTGAAGAGGAAGACGACGAGTGATTTGCTCTTCGTTGCAACTTACACAATTATTCTGTCACCATGTCTCTTGCAATCATATCCAGTACTTGCACAGAACAAACAGTAAGTTGGTCATCGTCGCTTATGGTTTCTATTATCGTATGTGCAGAATCTGCGAAGTCTTCTTTGAGAACGAGGGTAGTTGAGAGAGGAGCGGAAAGGATTTCTCTGGCCTAACAACGGCGAAAATTCGATTGACTCCAGGAAAAGGGGTCGCTCGCGGTGATTGCGCGGTTGCGTAACGTTGGCTCGTGCAACTCCACCTTTTCCAGTCTCGTTCAGTGCCGAGTTCAGTTGGCGTGTGTGTGCATACCATCAACAGCAACATCATCATCATCATCATCACCACATCTTTCCATCACTTCAGTCGTTTTCTACTTGAACAACAGGTACCGAGTTCTCCGACAAGCTGCCTCAGTGAAAGGCTAGCTTCGTCCATCCACCTTCAGCCATGGACGACTCAGCCAAAGTCCTCTCCGAGGCCCTCAACGTGGTCAAGGTGCAACTCGTTCAAATGAAGCGATGTCTCGACGCAGATCAAGTCATGGATGCCCTCAAGAGCGCTTCAACTATGCTCTCCGAGCTCAGAACTTCTTCGCTGTCGCCCAAGAACTACTACGAGCTTTGTAGGTAGCCCACTATCCGCTCTCGCTTCCTGTCCATGCAAAGGCAAACCCACTGACCTTACATCCATCCTTTCATACTCGTCCTCGTCGTTGAAACAGACATGGCCGTATTTGATGCACTGCGGCATCTATCGATTTATCTCTACGATGCTCATACCACCGGCAAACATCACCTTGCCGACTTGTACGAGCTTGTGCAGTACTGCGGAAACATCGTTCCTCGTCTCTATCTCCTGATCACCGTCGGCAGTGTATACATGTCGATACCCGACGCACCTATCAAGGAGATCATGAAGGATGTTATGGAGATGAGTCGAGGTGTTCAGCATCCTACCCGAGGTCTCTTCCTTCGTCACTACCTCAGCGGTGCGACACGCGACTACCTCCCGGTCGGTCAAGACATGGGCCCTGGCGGCAATCTCCAGGACAGCATTGGTTTCGTGCTCACCAACTTTATCGAGATGAACAAGCTCTGGGTCCGTCTCCAACATCAAGGCCACTCGCGAGATCGCGAGAAGCGCGAGATGGAAAGAAAGGAACTTCGCATTCTTGTCGGAACGAACCTGGTTCGCCTTAGCCAGCTTGAAGGTGTCGATCTCGAAATGTACCAGCGAACCATCCTTCCTTCCATCCTCGAACAGGTCGTCAACTGCAAGGATGTCATTGCGCAAGAGTACCTCATGGAGGTTGTCATCCAGGTCTTCCCCGATGACTTCCATCTTCGTACCCTTGGACCCTTCTTGTCTGCTTGTGCGGCTCTCCATCCGAAGGTCAACATCAAGCAGATCGTCATTGCTCTCATTGATCGTCTTGCCGCTTATGCTGCACGTGAAGCGGAAAACGATAGTCCGGAGGAGATCAAGAGGCAGGAGGAGGAAGCGAGTCGTCGCCTTGCGGAAAAGACGCAACAGATGAGGATGACGGGCCAGAGCGCAGGTCCTGGTTCTGTCTGGGACGAGGTGACTGCTCAAGGCGACCCCAAGGCTAAGGCCGCTGACATTGCAGAGCCTGCATCCCCTACAGCTGCCGATCTCAGCAGCATGCCTCCACCTCCTGTCGAGCCGAGCGGGTTTGGGATGTCCTCTGCTGACCGAGATTCTGCAGCAGCACCTAATGTTGCGACACACAGCTCTGAAGAGCCTGTCTTCCGTAGTGTGCCAGAGGGTCTGGACGAGGATGCTTGGGGATCGGCTGGAGGTAGCGGCGCAGATGCCGGTGCAGTCCCTACGGCAGGCTTGAGTACGTGGGCATCGCAGACCGATGATGGAACCGAAGCGAGCAGCGCACAGCTCACTGCCGATACGGGTGCTACTTCCACTGCGGCAAGCGCTGCTGCACAAGATGAGCACAACACTCGAGCGCAAGAGTTCCCTTCTGCCGGGTTTGGCACTGGCAATGGCACCAACAGTACCGCCGCGAACGGCAACACCGAGAAGGCGACTGCACCCACACAGGCTCAAGCTCCTCGCCAAGCAACGATCTCCGAAAAGCCCGTTGACAAGTTCAGAGGCATCCCTGAAGATGTGCGCCTCTTCGAAGTGTTCTGGGAGCAGATCGTGCAGCTTATCCGTGCTCGACCCGATCTTTCCATTCAAGACATCACGGCGTTGCTCGTCTCGCTCGCCAACCTCTCGCTCAGCTGCTACCCCGACAAACTCGAGTATGTCGATCAAGTGCTGGCATTCGCACGCGAGAAGGTCGTCGAGTTCGAACAGAGCCCTGACCTTCACAGTCCAGCGACAACCACCAACCTCAACTCGCTGCTCCTCTCGCCCATCAATTCGTACCTCACAGTGCTGACGTTGTTGGCGCTTCCCTCGTATCTGTCGTTGCTGTCGGTGCAGCCCTACACAACGCGAAAGTCTATTGCACAAGCCGTCGTCATGTCTGTATTGCGCAACGAGACTGTCATGTCGACACCTGAAGATGTCAGTGGCGTTCTGGATCTCTGCAGTCCTATCATTCGCGATCACAAGGATGCTATCATGGGCGGGTTGCCTCGTGGAGGCATGTATATGGGCGCAGGTGGTCACGGCGGTCAAGCAGGCTACGGCGGCAACTACGGTCACTACGGCGGTGGAGGCGACACTAGAATGGCTCAAGGCATGTATGGTGCCGGTGCGCGCGGTGTGGGTCGTCATCACATGATGCAGTACGATATGGAAGAGATGGCCGAGGAACAAGGTTGGATCGCTCGCATGATTCATCTTTTCCGCGCTGACGAGCTTGAGACGCAATTCAGCTTGCTTCAAACCGCACGCAAGCACTTTGTTGATGGTGGTGAACGGATCAAGTTTACGCTCCCTCCTCTTATTACTTCTGCGATTAAGCTCGCTCGGCGATACAAGCTGCGCGAAAGGGAGGAGCCGAATTGGGAGACAAAGATGTTGACGCTTTACAAGTTCATCCACCAGGTGATCTCAATTCTGTACAACAAGGTCGAGTCTTCAGACATCTGCTTGAGGCTTTTCTTGTTGGTTGCGCAATCGGCGGATGAAAGTAGGTTTGAAGAGTTGGCGTACGAGTTTTACGTTCAGTCATTTACGATCTATGAAGAGTCGATTTCGGAATCGCGCGCTCAGTTGCATGCAATCGGCTTGATTATCAGTACGCTTCAGACCGCACGCGTTTTCGGAACGGATAACTACGATACTCTGATCACGAAGGCGGCATTGCATGGTGCGAAGTTGTTAAAGAAACCTCATCAAGCAGCGGCGGTGATGATGGCGAGTCATTTATGGTGGCAGACTGAAACACCTGGTCATCCGTCCGGACTGGCGACAAATTCCTCCTCGGCGACGGGGAACAGTGTTGCTGCGGCCAGCGGTAGCACGCCTCCCGCCAACGGATCCAACCCGAAGGAGAACAAGCCAATCCTTCTCAAAGATGGCAAACGAGTCCTCGAATGTCTGCAAAAATCCCTCCGCATCGCCAATTCATGCATAGACGAACGCAGCACAGTCGAAATCTTCTGTTCCGCTCTCGACCAGTATCTCTACTATTTCGAGCAAAGGGTGGAAGCGGTTGCGCCGAAGTATATCAATTCGTTGGTGGAGTTGATTTCGAATGGGTTGGATTCGTTAATGTCTTCGGAAGCTGATGGTGGGGCAACGACTCATCCAGCGATTGTGGGTGGTGGGGTTTTGGAGTTGCCAACAACGCCGGATAGTTGTCTGAGACATTTCAGGAGTCAGTTGCAGTATATCAAAACGAGGAAAGAGGCTAGTGCTTTGGCGCTGGCGAATACGAATGTTGGGGAAAGTGGGGCTACTAGTGGGCCGGATTGGGGTGCGGTGCAGATTGGGCCGAGTTTGACAAAGTTTGGCCTCAAGTAGGGTTGCGTGGATGAATGGTAATTTATGCTCATTTAGTTGAAGTCAGACGCGCCCGTACTGGACTCCCGACAGAGAACAAAATAGTTGAAGTATGTGATGCCTCGGCATTGGAGCATGCAACCACTTGGAGTATGCAACTTCTACACCAAGCTCGCATCCAATCACCAGCTTTGCTCACTCGGGTTTAGTGCGTTATCTGGACCAACACTCAGACATCAAGACAGTGGTCAATGGATAGCTGGTGTAATTTTGCTATAGTTTCATTCATGTTTCCAACCTCACTCTGATGAGTATCATACATGCATATGGAGGACATTGAGAGATTCTATCGAAGGTTCATCACCCACTTTGCTCATATTGCCAAACCACTCACATCATTGGTAAAGCCCATGGAGCACTTCAAGAAGTTTGAGTTGCCAAAGACGCCAAGGAGTCCTTCCACAAGCTCATCCAGGTGTTCACCACAGCTGGAGTATTGAGACATTTTGATTATCACCTGCTGACCCAACTGGAAACAGATGCAAGTGACTTTGCCATTGCCAGGGTATTAAAGCAAGAGCATGACAGGGGATGGCACCCAGTAGCATACTACTCCCGCAAGATGGCCTCAGCAGAAAAGAACTACGAGATCCATGACAAGTGTCATGGGCCTGAATGCGCAGGAAGCAGGAAGGCCGTTGGTTCATATGGAGGGAGCACAGGTATCAGGGGCTCAGGCCGACCTACAGAAGGGTGTCAGCGGTCATGCACCTGAAACCTGAAATCTGTAGTAGTACTGATACTCCTACTGATTCTGTTGAGTTATGTGACAGCACTAATGGTATTTTGATTCTTAGTGAATTATGCAACAGAGCCGTCTCTGTCACTTTTCTCATTGGAATATGTAGTTGTATTGTCGTTATTACAGATTTCAACTGACCACTGTGGACACTCCGTCCAGAGGTAGCTCGGCACAATCAAATACGATATGACTCTAAGTGAACTTGATATTGACACCAATGGGCTAGTGTGAGTATTGATTGATGACATCAACACGAGTGTCCAGTGTGTCGACTAATGCTTGAGGTGATCCCCAGACCACAGTGGATGACTGCCTTCCATTCTATCTTAATCTGGACCACTGGTTTACTATGAACCGCCTTTGGATGTCAGGAGATGGTGATACAACACATGTGCTTCTATGAGGAGCAATCTATTGGTTACTACTATGCTGACTGGAAAACTAATGATACTTATTCTTTAAGTTATGACTAGTTTATATGGGGTGTAGAGTGGATGGGGATCCACTCGACCATTCATGACGAGAGAGTTTGGTTATATACCTTATTGCAGTGTCGCCAGCGACACTGCTCCAGCTCTCTCTCCAGAGAGTACTGCTCTTCGTTGAGTACTATACAAGAGTCTCCAACGAGACTCCTCCTCCTCATTGAGCCCTGTGCCATTCCCGAGCTCTGTCATCTCCATTGACACTGCTCCTCCTCCTCATGTCTTGTTCACCAGTGTCCTCTACACAGCTCTCCTTCCTCTGACTGGCGATGCTTCTATGTTCCTCCTATCCTGTGTGCCCCTGAGTGGTAACCGACCATGTGTCGCTGAGCTCGGTCCCTCTCTTGGCGAGGCTTGGTCCTCAGCCTGGTGGAGCTTGGTCCTCTTTGTATGTGAGTTTAACCCTGGCCTGTGTGTGAATCGTCATACTGATGTCTTTGCCACTGATCTCCACGGAATCTGCCACAAGATCATGCTTCCTACAGATTTTGACAGAAATTGTGATATTGAATTCGTTCGTGCAGAATTTGATGAGATCTGTCATAGTATCGTGCCTATTACTGACCTCGCTGAATTCTTCTGCAATTCTGACAATCTGCCTGATTCCTCGATACCTGCGCTGCCTTCATATGGACTTCGGCCTTCATTCGCTCTGCGCACCCAGGCCCATGACATTACCCCCCTCTTAAGAGCCGAGCTCTGTCGAGGCATGTTCTGCGCCATGTCTAGACCATACTACCAACTTCTTGTTCCCTCTTGTCATCATCATTAAAACCATTCAACGACAGTATGACATCTCGATACAACACTCACTCATGGGCCACTGCAACTGACCCTGCTGTCAGGGGTCTCGCGCCTGAAACCCAGGTCGGTCTGTCGAGATACTCGGTGACTATCAAACTGTGCGACAGCTATTGTCTTGGTATCAGTCTCAGTGAGCTATGTCGCTTGGTGACTATCAGGTTGCATGGTGGCGATGGGTGGTGTTCGTTGTATATACTATTGTAGGTTTCGGCTGACCTCTGTGGACACTCCGTTCAGGGGTAGCTCGGCATGATCAATGTCGATACTAAGGTTATGATGACACCAAGGTCTGGTGTGAGTGTTGATGATGATGAGGTTGTTGGTGTTGGTGATAGGGTTGGTGGCATCAACACAAGTGTCCAATGTGTTGACTGATGCTTGAGGTGATCCCTGGACCACAGTGGACGACTGCCTTCCGTTCTATCTTAATCTGGACCGCTGGTTTGCTATGAACCGCCTTTGGATGCCAGTGAGTGGTGATACAAGACATGCACTACAATGAGGAGCAACCTTGATGGATTGCTGCTATGCTGACTGAACTAATGTATACTTATGCTGAAGTGATAACTAGTTATGGTGTGTAGAGTGGATGAGGATCCACTCGACCACTGATGATGAGAGGGTGTGCTTATATACACTCCTTGTAGTGTTGCCTGCGATGCTACTCTGGTCCTCTCTCTGCAGAGAGTACCCTCTTCATCGAGTACTGTACAAGAGGTCCCTTCAGTACCCTCCTGTCCTCTTCGAGCTATGTGTCGACTCCTTTGACACTGCTCCTCCTCCTTTGACACTGCTCCTCCTCCTTTGACACTGCTCCTCCTCCTTTGACACTGCTCCTCCTCCTTTGACACTGCTCCCTCTCCTTCGACACTGCTCCCTCTCCTTCGACACTGCTCCCTCTCCTTTTACACTGCTCCTCTTCCTAGTGGCCTGTTTGTCGGTCTCTTATGGCTCCTATCTCTCGAGCCCCTGAGTGGTGACTGTCTGCCAGCTCCTTGAGCTTGGTCCTCCTTTGCATGTAAGTCCGTAGGAGTCCATGGTCTCCATGGAGACTGCACTGCGACCATGCTCATCACTGGTATCGACTAGATCTCCGATACCAGTGCTCCTCTCATATGAACCAGTGACCCTCCTGCTTCCTGAGCATTCCAGCCCATGACACTACCCCCCTCTTCAGAGCCGAGCTCCATCGAGGCATGCTCTTGTCTGGTTCATGCTGACTCCTCCTCTCCTCCTCCTCGATACCTCTTCGACAACATCATCAACATCACCCTTCCTTCTCTCAACGTCATGCTCCTTCTTCTCCCTCTCTCTGCTCCTCCTGCTCTCTACTTTGTCTCCTTACTTGTTCCCCCCTCTGACACCTCATACTCCTGGATGAGGTCGGGGCAGTTGAGATTCTCTACTGGTTCCCATGATGCAGCTTCTTCCGAGTACCCTCTCCACAACACCTTGTACTCTGTAGTCCCATTGTGTACACACTTGTCGATGAGGGCCTCGACTTCGAAGTCAAAATCCTCATCTGGGAGTGGTGGTATCATGGGCTATTCAGCCTGTTGAGGGAGAGAGCTTGTTCTTGCTGGTTCGAGCATAGACACATGGAACACATCATGCACCCTAAGGTTTGCTGGCAACGTGATTCGATAAGCTTGGCATCCTACCCATTCCTGAACTGGGTAGGGTCCTGCAAACCGGGTGTCTAGATTGGGTGTGGGTCTCCTTGTCTTCCAGTTCCAATGGTTGATGTAGACCATATCACCCACCTTGAACTCGATGTCCTTGTGCTTCCTGTTGTACTGATCTACTGATCTGCATTGTGCTTCTCTGTTCTGCTCCTGGAGGTACTTGCTACGCTCCTTCCCATCCATGAGGTACTCGAAGCGGCCTGGATCATTGACTCCCAATCGTTGAGGGATGTCAGGATGAGCCTTGGGGTTCCATCCATAGCATGCAAAGAAGGGTGAGACACTGATGCTGTTGTGGACTGTGTTGTTGTATACAAAGGCTGCAGCATCCAGCAAGTTGGCCCAGTCATCCTGTTCATAGTTGCAGTACATCCGTAGGTACTGCTTGATGACCTGGTTGACTCTCTCTGTCTGACCATCAGTTTGGGGAGGATAGGCTGTGCTAAGTGAGTGCTTTACACCCGTTTGTTCTGCAAATGCCTTCCATGCTCCTGATATGAACTGCCTGCCTCGGTCCGAGACCATGTGATCAGGATAGCCAAAGAGACTAACCATGTGTCCATATAGCAACACTGCAGTCTGCTTGGCCGTGACTGTCTTATGGGTTGGAGCTAGTATAGCAAACTTGGTCAACCTGTCGACAATGACTAAAATTGAGTCATAGGTCTTGGAATCATACTTCTTTGATGGTGGTAGTCCTTCGATGAAGTCGAGGGATATGGAGCCCCAGGGTCTGTCTGGTGTGGCTAGTGGCTGTAGCAACCCATATGGACAATGACGAGAAGCTTTGTACCTAGCACATACAGGACAACTTGCTACATAGTCTGCAATCCAAGCTGTCATGTTTGACCACCAGTAGTGTTGTTGAGCTGCCTTGATGGTGGTGTCCCTACCCACATGTCCAGCAGTTATACCATCATGACATTGGTTCATTGCCATGAATCACAGGTGTTCTACTGACAGAGATTGTCCATTGACCTCTCTGGCACTCCTTGAGTGACGGTTGTTAGTCTTCCCTGGTAAGGTCACCTTGGGAATAACCAGTCTTCCACCACTATGCCATAGTCCTCCTTTGACCTCGAAGGGTTTCTTGCTGTGTATCTCCTGCAACTCCTGGTCCAAGGGTTGGAAGGTCTTGACCAGATGTTTGAGTCCCTTCGATGCTATGAACTCCATTGTGAGCATAGGAGCTACTAGGGTCGACTCCTTGTCTGTGGTCTCCTTGAACACTCGAGGAGGCAGTAGTTGCCTCACATTGTGATCCTGCTCTTCACCGACTGGCTGCATGTCAGTCCTCCTGGTGAGGGCATCAGGTTCACCACCCTTGTCTCCTGGTCGATACTGCAGTATGAAGTCGAAGTCTGCTAGTAGTATTTCCCATCGAGCCTGTCGACCTGTGATGCATCTCTGTGACTTGAAGTACTTGAGAGCTTCATGGTTGGTGAGGATGACCAGTTGGCTCGGCAGTCCAGCTAGCATGTGTCGCCACTGAGTAAGGCAAGCAACCACAGCTAGGAGCTCCTTGTCATGGATCTCATAGTTCTTCTCGGCAGAGGACATCTTCCTGGAGTAGAAGGCCACTGGATGCCATCGTCCTTCAAGCTTCTGCTTGAGTACTCCTGCTATAGCAAAGTCACTTGCATCGGTCTCCAACCTTGTTGAAAGGTGCTAGTAGAAGTGCTGAAGCACTCCTGCTGTTGTGAATGCCTGGATGAGCTTGTGGAAGGCCTGCTGGGCCTCCTCTTGTAGCTAGAACTTCTTGAACCGTTCTGTAGGCTTTACCAGTGATGTCAAGGGCTTGGCTATACAAGCAAAGTGGGCTATGAACCTTCAATAGAAGTTGGCAAAACCCAGGAACCTCTGGATATTGTGGACAGACTCCAGCATTGGCCACTCCTTGACAGTGCGCATCTTTTCTGGGTCCATCTCTATACCTGTCGGCTTGATGATGTAACCCAAGAACTCGACTGTCCTGGTGTGGAACTCACACTTCGACAGCTTGGCAAAGAGTCTGTTGTTCCTTAACCGAGTGAGGACCTCAGTGACATGCTCCACATGTCTCTCTTCATTGTTACTGAAGATCAGGAAGTCATCTAGGTATACCACTACGTATACCCCAATGATATCTAGGAAGATACCATTGATGAGTGACTGGAAGTGGGCTGGAGCATTGGCTAGCCCAAAGGGCATCACTAGATACTCATAGAGTCCCAGCTGAGTGCCAAAGGCCATCTTCCATTCATCTCCTTTAGCAATCCAGATGAGGTTGTATGCTGCTCTAAGGTCTAGCTTGGTATAGATCCTTGCCTTCTGGAGCAAGAACAGCTGCTCCTCAATGAGGGGCAATGGGGCCCTGTTCTTGACAGTGATCTCATTGAGACCCCAGTAGTCCACACAGAGTCTGAGACCTCCATCCTTCTTTGGTACAAAGAGCACTGGTGATTGTGCTGGGCTCTTCGATGGTCTAATGAACCCCTTCTCAAGGTTCTCATCCAGGTACCTCCTCAACTCAGACATCTCCTTGGGTCCCTTAAGGTATAGGGGCCCCTGAGGTGGCTGACCTCCTTCCATCAACTCGAGGTGGAGATCATGCTCTGTATGATGGGGCAGCTTGTCTGCTTCCACTTCATTGAACACATCTCGCAGGTGTTGGTATGGCTTTGGTATATCTGCAGCCGTCACCACCTTGTCCACCTCTACCTCCATCTCTACTCCTTTGTCTGCACCTGTAGGTACAAAACCAAAGGCCAGGAGTGATGATGGTGGCTCCTCCAACAGCATGAACCCTATGGGTCCATCTTCCAGAGCTGCTTGTAGTATGTGCTTTGCTGGGACAAACTCGTTTCCATGAAGGGTTGGTCTCCTCATGGATAGGTCCCCTGCTCTTGCTGCTTCAGGGGGTCTCTTTGGGGGTTGGTCCTGCTCCTGAGTCTTGAACTCCAGCTGGCCCATGTCCCATTGTATGGTGGGTTTGAGCCTCTGTAGCTTGGTGAACCCCAGGATGAGGTCATAGTCAGCAGTGTTGGCCACTGAAGCTTTGACCACACCCAGATTGTGTGTACCAATAGATACCTGCATGCTCACAGAACTATTGATGAAGAGTTGGTGTCCAGTGACACCATGGATCGATCTTGTTTTTATGGGTTTTGTGGGTATTTGGTACTTACTAATGAAAGAATCTGAGACTATGGACAAACCAGCTCCAGTATCAGCTAGTATCCAAGCAGGATGGTCTTGGACCATTCCAGAGAGCTCCAACACTGCTTTGCCTCCACTGGTAGAGAAACATACTTGACAATCCTGATATATACAGAGTGATGGCGAGGAGGTTTGTAGAGCAATGCACACCATCAGTGCATCACCCCACTGACGTTTCCCTCATCGTCACCATCATCGTGCTCCTCCTCCTCATGATTGGTGACCATGGTCTGCTGGTAAGGGCTGAGGTCCAAGTCCCCGGCTCGCCTGTCTCCATGCCACCTGATTGACCATCTCCTGAGTTGGTGTTTTCTTTGAAAGGGTCTGCTGTGGTGACCATGACCTTGGGGCCCATGGGCCGTGAGCCCAGGGGGTCTACCCTCCTGCTGGGGCAGTCTCTAGCCCAGTGGCCAATACCCTTGCATACATGACAGGTGTTGTTACCTGATGGAGCAGGGTGTCACAGGATTGGGAATTGGGTAACCAAACTGAACATAGTGAGCAGCCAAACCACTACACCAGCTAGACCCTTAGCTGGTGTACCCGATTCACACAACACTGAAGTATAAGCATTTTCACTCCCAAATGCTCCAGACTCGGAGAACGGAACCATTCCAGTGACACAGGGCTTCCTTGCTTTGAGATCTGGGTGGCTTGATGGGGAAGGGGTCAGTTAGTGGGTTGATTTAGGTTTTGTGTAGTTGCTTGTGTTAATAATCAAGCTGGGTAAGATTGAGTGGGTTGACGTATGGGGATTGAACTTTGAATTGGCCGCAACCCAGTTCTTAGTGGAGGTGATGTGGTGTTTGGGAGTGAGTGTCTAGACAAGGACTGCTGTAGTAGCATCCTCTGTTGATCGATCTCCTCAACCTCTTGGTACCACTCCCATCTCTTCCCAGGTGGGTTCCTCTCAAACTTCTCCTGTATGCTGCGAGTTAGACTACCTCGGAAGAGATCAATCACTAGCTCGTTGTCATCTAGGTTGACCTGACCTTCCAAGTCCCTGAACCACTCTATGTGACGTGTGGCGGCACCAGGAGCATCACTTGTGAGCCTGAGAGCTAGCAGCTTGTTGTATGCCTCCATCCTAGCATTGCGTGGGTTGAACTGCTCTGGCAGCCTCTCTGTGAAGTAGTGCCAATCATTGAACAACCTTCTCTAGCTCTATCAATACAGAGCTTGGAGGTCCACCATTCCCATGCAGTCCCTTCTAGTTGAGCACCCATGTGATTGATCATCCTAGATTGCTCATAGACCTGGTTGAACTTAAACCATGCTTCAGCTTCTAGAATGAAGATCTCCACATCTCGGGGATTGAACTTTGGGAAGGGGGTGGCTATGGGCTTTGATCGATTAAGCTCTGCCATGATGCTAGAGTCTTCCTCCTGATCAAGAACGTAGGGCTCCGTCCTGCTCTTCTTGTATGGGTCTACCCTGGACTTGACATATCTTGGTCCAGTGGGTGAAGCATACTTCTCGTAGTTGACGTCTTCTTGAACATCCATGTCTGTGAATGAGACTGATCGTCTTGGTCATGGAGCCGGAGTAGGAGTATGGGGGTCTCCTAGCATAGACCCATCTCCTCCTCCTGCTTGTTCCTCTGAGTGTGAGAGGTCAATGGTCTCCTCTCTACTCAGATGAGCTCATTGTAGTCGTTCCTCTCATTGACCCTGCCTGGTAAGCTCCAACTGGGCTTCCAATAGAGTGAGCAGTCTATCGAGCTTGTTGTTGAGGTCTGGGTCCGTCATGGTGATCATGAGGAGCTGCTTGAATGATCCACTCTACTGTCAGGGGTCTCGCGCCTGAAACCCAGGTCGGTCTGTCGAGATACTCGGTGACTATCGAACTGTGTGACAGCTATTGTCTCAGTGAGCTACGTCACTCAGTGACTATCAGGTTGTGCGGTGGAAACGGGTAGCGTTCGTTGTATATACTATCGTAGGTTTCGGCTGACCTCTGTGGACACTCCGTTCAGGGGTAGCTCGGCATGATCAATGTCGATACTAAGGTTATGATGACACCAAGGTCTGGTGTGAGTGTTGATGGTGATTGTTGATGGTGATGAGGTTGTTGGTGTTGGTGATAGGATTGGTGGCATCAACACGAGTGTCCAGTGTGTTGACTGATGCCTGAGGTGATCCCTGGACCGCAGTGGACTACTGCCTTCGGTTCTATCTTAATCTGGACTGCTGGTTTGCTATGAACCACCTTTGGATGTCAGTGAGTGGTGATACAACACACACACTATAATGAGAAGCAATCTATTGATTGCTACTATGCTGACTGAGAAACTAATGATACTTATGCTAAAGTTATGACTAGTTTGTATGGTGTGTAGAGTGGATGAGGATCCACTCGACCAATGATGATGAGAGGGTGTGCTTATATACACTCCTTGTAGTGTCGCCTGCGATGCTACTCTGGCCCTCTCTCTGCAGAGAGTACCCTCTTCATCTAGTACTGTACAAGAGGTCCCTCCAGTACCCTCCTGTCCTCCTCAGACTATGTGTCGACCTCCTTTTACACTGCTCCTCCTCCTTCAACACTGCCCCTTCTCCTTCGACACTGCTCCTCTTCCTAGTGACCTGCTTGTCAGTCTCCTATGACTCCTATCTCCGAGCCCCTGAATGGTGACAGTCTGCATGCTCTTGAGCTTGGTCCTCCTCGTGGCTGTGCTTGACCCTCCTCACATATGGGCCTGGTACTCCTTTGCATATAAGTCTGTAGGAGTCCATGGTCTCCATGGAGACTGCACTACAACCATGCTCATCACTGGTATCGACTAGATCTCCAATACCTGTGTTCCTTCCATATGAACCAGTGACCCTCCTGCTTCCTGAGCATTCAGGCCCATGACACTACCCCCCTCTTAAGAGCCGAGCTCCATCGAGGCATGCTCTTGTCTGGTTCATGCTGACTCCTCCTCTCCTCATTACCTCTTCGACAACATCATCAACATCACCCTTCCTTCTCTTAACCTTCTCTCAATGTCATGCTCCTTCTTCTCCCTCTCTCTGCTCCTCCTGTTCTCTACTTTGTCTCCTTACTCATTCCCCCTCTGACACCTCATACTCCTGGATGAGGTTGGGGCAGTTGAGATTCACTACTGGTTCCCATGATGCAGCTTCTTCCAAGTACCCTCTCCACAACACCTTGTACTCTGTAGTCCCATTGTGTGAATGCTTGTCGAAGAGGGCCTCGACTTCGAAGTCAAAATCCTCATCTGGGAGTGGTGGTATAGTGGGCTGTTCAGCCCGTTGAGAAGAGAGCTTGTTCAATAGCCAAACTATTACTGCATTTTTAAGCGAGAAAAGTAATAGAGACATCTCTACTACATATTTCGACAGGATTGTATTGCGTCACGCTCATCCCGGCCGAGTGGCCGGGATGTTCATGTGCGCAATGAGAGTTCACTCTCGTCATGTCACGCTCATCCAGGCTGCTCGGCCGGGATGTTTGTGGTCATCGAGATATCACTCTCTTCGTTGCCAAGTCTCGCTACCTTCTGAAATACCATCGATTCACAACCTCATCTTGCGACTGCGCAGCACAAGAATTCGTAATAGATGTGGTTCTATTACAGATATCAGGTTTTGGGCACATGACCTCTGACACAAGGCAAAAAGAAGAACACCCTTGCTCACAGATAAACATAGGAGGGCAAGGAGGGTGTTTTCCAAGGAGTATAGACATTGGATGGTTGAACAATGGAAGAATGTCATCTGGAGCGATGAATGCAAGGTTCAACACATTGGAAAGGGCTTGGAAAAGTGTACTGGTCCAGGGATGTCAACTATGATATATACATACCTACACTGCAGGGGGGTGGCCACAGCATCATGTTTTGGGGGTGTATGACCTGGGCAGGCCTAGGTCTAATGGTCTATATAGATGACAAACTGAATTCAGAGTGTTAAATTAAGTTGCTGGAGGAAGTGGTGTTTAGTAGCATCTTGAAGTGGAAGAATATACAGAGAATTTCACCAAGGGATAAATTGATCTTTCAGCAAGACAATGCCTGCCCTCATACTGCCAAAGTTGCCAAGGAGTACCTGGAGGAGGTCAAACTCAATGTATTTCACTGGCCTGCAATGTCTCCAGACCTGAATCCTATAGAACATGTGTGGTAGCAGCTGAAAAAGCAGCTATATCAGCAAAGATATACTATCATCAATAAAGCTCAACTCATTGCAGCTATCAAAAGGTTTTGGGCAACTTTTCCCAAGGAATCAGTCCAGGCACTCATAAAGTCAATGCCCAGGAGGCTACAGGCTGAGTTGAAGATGTGTCGGCATCTCAAGCAATACACACGTGTCATGGCTGAGACACCGAGGTGCAGGAGGCTTATTTAAGCGAGGAGCACAATGAGATGCAAGATTGTTGTCATGGCAACAGTTCAGTGGCACACAGTATCATAGCAACACAGGAGTATAGATGAAGTGACACGTACTGTTTCAGATAGGGTTAGGGAGGCAAATGGAGTATATATACATGTGATTGTCATTTAGGTTCATATGATGAAAACCAAGCATTACATTGAACATACAGCCGTGGCAAAAGGGAGTCTGATCATGACCCCAATAACGCCGTATATTAATTGTTATCTTCAATTGGCTGTAAGGGTTGCAAAAGGGGGTCATACAAAATACTAAAGTATAGTATATAGTAATTTAGGAGGAACTTTACACCCAAAAAAAGTTGTGGCACTTTCACTGTGCACAAATGTGGTCCAATCACAACAAAACTTATATGTACTTGTAGCTCTCAACCTCAGCTTTCCAACAATATGTCACAAGCTACACTTCATTGAGGATACCAGCTCTTGAGAAGTGAAGTTGATGTGTGGTGATGAGCATTCAATTATCCTAAAAGATGCCAGACAATTTTGGACGCTACTGTAGATGCCAGCAGAAGGCAGCAAGCTTCAGTGTGGACGTGGAGCGGCGGGCTGCAGCCGAGAATTAGCCTTCCAATTTCCGCAACAAGCCCAAGCGACTCTCACGCACATTTGTCTCACTCTCAAGGTTCGAAGTGTCGGATATCCCTGTCGAACTAGCGCCTCTCTCTTCCTTCCGTCATTTTCACATTGAATCAGGACATCACTTGAACAAGCAAGCTGCTTGCGTCTGGCTACGCCCGTACATCGCTACACTCGGCAGCTCAGTCACACGCTCTCGCTCGCCTCAAGGTCTAGGATCGTCGGTAGATCCGATGTCGGTCTCATCCGAAGCTGAGCCGGAGCGCTCTACGAGCAGTAACAAGGTGGTAGCAGCCGACACTGTTATCTCCTCATCTGAGTTGCAACTGCAAAGGGTGGATCCGGACTCGATCTTGGCCGACGACGCCAATCCAGACCAAGTGCTTGGCCAAGAGTCGTCAGATGCAGCTGTGAAGCGCAACTCAAGCATGGAACCAAATGATGATGACTACGAAGCAGTTGTGCTCAAGCGCGCTTCAGCTACTTCCGCTATCTTCAGCCAGTCTACCAACAGTCCTCATCCAGTACCTCAAGCGCTCTCACCAGATCAGAACATCGATGCCTCCGCTTCTCTGGCCAACATGTCGACAGAAGCGCTGCAAGCTCAAGTCAAGGATCTCATCAACCAAGTCACGGGTCTCAACGAAAAGCTCGTCAAATCCTTCAATCGCATCGCCGACCTCGAAGATGATTACTCGGATGCGCAGGAGAGGGTCCGAATTATGTCCGCCAAAATCAAGGAGCTTGGGAAGGAGCGAGCCGAGCATCTTGACGCTCTCAACACCGGCCTCCTGGTCGAAAAGGCCCATGTCAGCAACGAAATGCAGAGGATGATGGATCGTGTAATCGAGGAAACAGCACAGCGTGGTAAAGCTGAAAGTGACAAGAGCAAGATCGAGGCCGAACTTGACGAGCTTAGCTCCAGCCTCTTCAGCGAAGCCAACAAGATGGTTGCCGTTGAGCGATTATCACGTGCAAGGGCGGAGGAGAAGAGCCGTAACATGGAAGAGCGTCTCAAGGATACAGAAGGAATCATGCTCGAACAGCAGAAAGTTCTTGCCGATCTTCAACATCAGGTCGAGAAGTTACAGAATAGCGGCTCCAGAAAGGATGGCGATGACGCTGCTTCGATGATCACGATGGAGAGCGATGCTGTCAGCTTCCACCGTCTCAAGACTTCGTCTCTGGCTCGGTCCATCTCGCAAAGGACAGCGACAAGAGTGCGCAACCACAAGCCATCAGTCGATCTTGCAGCCGAAGCCCGTCTCATTATCAACATTGTTCCCTACCAAGAGTTCCGATCCTTCATTGCACATCTTCGCAAGCTCCGCAAACAGCTCGCACCGTTCTACACGTATCCACTACCACATGGTGGGCGCGACGCTCTGAGCAGTACCTCGACGCCACGCACAGCCTCACCTGCGCCACAACAGGCGACGGGCAGCTCTGCGACCACCAACTCCATTATCACTGCATCAACAGCTTACAGCCAAGGCATTGGGGGCGCGTTCACCAGCTCGCCTTTCGCCATCGCAGGTGTAAGTCGACACCGTGACTATCCTACTTTGCCGTCGAATGTCGAGAATCTCGTGTCGCTACCAAGTCAACTCTCTCTGCCCTTCATCAAGCGATCGCAGGAAGAGGATGTAGAGCCGTGTCTCCGCCTCGACTTTGCACCTGGTCTGAATTGGTTGAGTAGACGGCAAGCCAACGTTGCCATCTTGGACGGCAACCTTGTCATCGAACCCATCTTCTCTGGAAGTAGGACAGTCGACGAAGACGCGATCCGCACAGAGAATGAACACTTGCCGCCAGCCGCCTGCGCTATGTGTGGCATTCCTGTCGTGAATGTGCCGTTGCCTGGAGGTGTCGCAGCAACGTCCATGTCTGCAGAGCAAGGTGGCAAGACCACGCTCGTGCCAAGCAGCATTGCGACGGCAACCTCGAGCTGGGCCAGCTCCGCAGCCAGTTCGCTCGGATCCATCACTGGCAACAGTAGCAACAGCAACAGCAGCAGCAGTTCCGGCACCCTTGCCCCCAAGCCTTCCCGAGGAGGTCTCTTCGCCTCATTTAGGAAGTCGTCCGCTCAGAACAAGTCAGCAGAACAGCTTGATACGACCGTCAACGCCTCTGCGCCGGCAGGAGCCGAAAATGAGACGCAGGCCATCGTGCCGAGTGAGGCACTCGTGCCTTTCAATCTTCCGGTCCCAACCCACATCTTCCGACTGAGTGAAAGCTCACCGACACGTTATCTGCTATGCCCGCACCATTGTCTCTTGCGTCTTCGCGCTGTCTGCCAGTACTGGGGCTTTGTACGCAATCTTGAACGCTCGGTGGTGTTGGAGGGCAAGTTTATGAACGAAGAGCAGCAACAGCAGCAGGCAGCTGCCTTGTCTGCAGCAGCGAATGCTTCAACTTACAGCTCGCCAAAAAAGGTGGCAGGTGCAAAGAGCATGGAGATTGAGACACTGGAGAAGGCCGCCGAGGAGGCGGAAGAGGATAAGGCTGAGACTAGGAATGAGGAAGCCGAGAATACAGGAGTAGAGGAGGTCGATGCTGAGAAAACGGATGCTGAAAAGGAGGAAGCAGAAAAGACAGAATCAGAGAAGATCAAGGAGAAGGTGCAAGAGAAGACGGATGACGACACAAAGGAGAAGGACCTGGCCGAGCTGACAGAGGAGAAGGAGGAAGCCAAGGAATCTGAGTCGCCAGGATCTGAAAAGAAGGCTGCCGTTGACTACGACGACTTTGCCGATACCCCATCCTCTCCCACTGAAGCCAAGGCCGATGACGCGGCCAAGGTGGACGAGATCACCAACAAAGATACTGCAGCTGTTGACGGGACGACCAATGAGTCTTCAGATGACAAGGAGGCTGCACCAGCGACCGAAGCTGACGCTGCAGAGAAGCCCACTGAGGCTGACGGCGCGGAAAGGCCGGCCGAAGCAGAACAAACTGGCACTCCCGTGCCTCCTGCACTCCCTCCACGGTCAGTAGCACGTGTAACGGGCGCATCTTCACCCTCTCCTGCCGGCACTGCAGGGGCTATGCCTAAGATCCCGCCACGTCGTCACAACCGTCCTCTTCCCGCTGCCCCGATAGGAACAGGCGCACCAGAACTCCCACCACGCAGTTCGACACCCGCCATCATTCCAGCAGCAACAGCCATCTACCTCGACAAGCTGGACTCGATGGAATGGGAAGACAAGATGTGGACTGAAGTTACAAAGCTCAAAGAAGAGTTGTGGAGGGCGAGAATCGGGTTGATTACGGAGGGTAGTGAGCTCATTTGAGTCTCGAGCCGCTGCACTGATCTAAAAAGGTACGAATTTGGTTTTTGTGCCGTGGAAGGAGAAGGTTTCCTTGAAACCGCACCTCAATGAAATCACAATCAATGCACAGAACTGGAAGCTGATGCTGAAGATTACGATCCAGTGAGACGTTAAAGGATGACGCAGAGCCGATCTGATCGGAAATCAGGCAGAGCCGATCTGGTCAGAGGACCGATCTGATCAGAGATTGAGCGAAACCGATCTGACAAGAGATCGGGTGCAACACAGTCCCGCTCGTTGTCAAGGTAGATCATTAAGTAGAAGCTCCACCTTTGGCAGTACCATGCAATGAAGAAACTTTAGTGGTTTCGGTCCCGATACTGGTGATCGGGGGGAGTCTGAGTACAATGTCACTGCTAGTTTATAGACAGAACAAAATATACTCGATTGACTAAACTTCGTATTGTGAAGACCTAGTGTACCCAGTTCAATATATATACAACTGTGTGATGAGCGCTGAGCGTGGGTGTATCTTCGTGTGTCTTCCTTCATGATGTAGTATGGCAACGAGTGGGACTGTGTTGCATCCGATCTCTAGTCTGATCTATCCCACATGATCTCTGATCACATTTAAAACGATTTACATAATCATGTCTGATCGTCCTCTTCCTCACCCTCCCTCGATCCAGCATGCCTCTCAATTGTCGCCAAGCTGATCATGTGCCTAAGATGTAAGAGTGTTGGTGCTGCGAGTGGTTTAGTCATGATGTCGGCTAAGTTGTCGCTGCTCTGGACTGGAGCAATCATGAGCCGTCTGCTCGCGATCTCGTCCCGCAAAAAGAAGTGAGCTATGTCAATGTGTTTTGTCCTTTTGAAATGTTGGGGATCATTCGTGATTGCTCTCACACCAGATGAATCACTGTGCAATATAGGTACATTACTGTCGAAGGTGATTTCACCATCACAAGAGTGCAGGACCAATGTCCCTGCACTCACCTGTATCCTGTTCGTCGTTGACATGGGTTGCTCGAGTTTGTGCAAGAACATTGTTGTCCATGATAGTTCCCTTGCTGCCGCTGCCAATGCCACGTATTCTGCTTCCACTGAACTGTTTGCTACTCTCGGCTGAAGCTTGGATGACCAACTGCATACCAACCCATCAATAGCAAAGACATACCCTGATGTCGATCGTCTGCAATCCCTTGAGCCAGCCCAGTTGCTATCGGCCCACCCTGTAAGCATTTGCCCCCCGACTTGTGTTGCTGCAGTGAGACTTACCTTTATGGTACCCTTGAGATACCTTAGTATGCGCTTGGCTGCCATTAGGTGCTCCCTGGATGGGTTTGCCACAAAATGCGCACATCTGCCAACAGCGAAGGCAATGTCGGGTCTACTGCCTTGTGCAACCCACAACAGTGATCCTATGAGTGATGCATAGTGTTGCACCTCTTCCGCGCTTGCTGTGTCACCTTCTCGTGGCCTGAGGTCGTTTAGTGACTCAGTCCCTGGTGTTGACGCTGCCCAAGCTTTATCCATTCCAAATTTGATCAGGATTCCTTCGATATATCCACTCTGATCGATCGTGAGTGTGTGTTCTTTATGCTCGTACCTTACATTTAGCCCGATGATGTGGGATACATTACCTTGGTCGGTTATGCTAAACACGCTTGAAAGCTGCTGTCGCACTGCCTGGATCCATGCGGTGGATGCTCTGATGACCAACAAGTTGTCACAGGGTCGGCTGGCCAGCGCAAGAGAGTGCGCCAAATGAGCAGAGGCAGTTATGGTAATGTCGCGTACAGAGCAGTTTATGAAAAGGTGCACAGAAGATCAACATATGAAGGGTGCACCAGATTGATCAGAGCCAAAAACCATCGGGGATCAATGAGATTAATTGGGTTGGCAGTGCATATGAATCATGAGATCAATCAAACCCTGGGAATCTAGATCAATCTCATGGGATCGGTCGGGGTCAGTCAGATCTGCACGCCTCAACTAGTCGGCCGATACAAACAAGTACTCGGAACTATGCTGACATGACCACATGACCAAGAGGTTGGGTCACAAGGATGAATAAGTGACTAAAGGGGGTATCACAAGACAAGTCATGACAGAACTGTGCTGATGTGACCACATGACCAAGGGGTATGGTCACAAGGTTCTGCAAGTAAAGGGGGGTCACAAGATAAGGTTGAGAAGAAGCTGTGTCAAAAGGAGGGGCATCACACCTCAGGCAGAAGGAGAGCATGAAGGCGAGAGGGCAGTTTTGCATAACCCTTGTGCCGTGCAAACGGTAGGAGCGCAGTATCGAAGAGGTCGGTGCCAGCAGGACAAGACAGTGCCCAACAGGGGACAGAGGCCCCTCAAGAGGAGCAGGATAGGTGTCGAAGGAGAACACCAATCAGACGCATAAATACTCTCATTCTATGATAGCATACAAGTGGATCAGCATCCACTCTACATACTACTTACTTATACTTTACTTACTCAGTTACGTACCATCGCAATAGCAGTGCTCTTGCGATGACTCTCAACATGTGTGTTGTATCACCATTAATCGACAACTGTAGGTGGTGTTCTTCACACTAGCGGTCCAGTTCATTACTGAAGGTGGTGTTCTTCAACACCTGCGGTCCAGTCTCTTGCTGTAGGCGGTGTTGCTCAACACCAGCGGTCCAGTCAGTTACTGTAGGTGGTGATTCACACCAGCAGTCCAGTAACTCTCGTCCTCTGTAGGCGATTAGCATATTGCAGTCCAGACGATGTCCAAGAGCATTATCAACAGTACTACAAACACTTGTACTGTAGTGGAGGGTGTATCACCCACTCACCAACAAACAACCTTCGTGCCGTGCAACCTCTGAACAGAGTGTTCAAGGTGGTCAGTCGAGACTTACTAGGCAGCGACGCTTGCTTACATTTAGGCGAAACATATCAAGTAGACCTTACTCAATCAACCTCAGTTAGTCTCTGGTGCGTGATCGCTTACACAAGTCATCAACGTACACTGCCAGGAGTACCATTGCGTCGCTGGAGCCTCGTGTATACACACATGGTTCTGCTCGGCAGCGCTTGAAACCGAAGGCTTGCAGCTGCCCGTCGAGTGCCGCATGCCATAGACGTCCTGCCTGCTTGAGGCCGTATAATGCCTTTTTTAACCTGTAGCACTTACTGTCATTCTCCTTGGATTCGAATGTTGGGGGTATCCAGACATGGACCTTTTTGTCAATTTTTCCATTAAGGAACGTGGTACTGACGTCGAGTTGACTAATGTGTAGTTTGTATCATCTAGCGAGGGTGAGCAGCATTCGGACGGTCTGTAGGCAAACGACTGGGCTAAAGGTCTGGTTATAGTCCAGGCCTTGGCGTTGAGCGTACCCTTGTGCGACCAGTCTGGCCTTGTACCTTGTTGCTCACCGTTGGGCATCCAGTTTGAGTTTGAACACCCAACAGACACCTATGAGCTTTCCATCCGGCGGTATGTTTACTAGTTCAAAGACATCCATTTTGCTCATACTCGCCATTTCATCAATCATTGCCTGGTGCCACTTGTTCCAGTCGTCATGTAACTTTGCTTTGTTGAGCGAGAGCAGTTCCAGTAGAACTCCATCAGCACTGCGCAGTTGTTGACCACTGGCGACGAGTGCAGCCCCATCCATTACCATTGCTGTGAATGCCATCTGTCCAAGGTGGTGGCTGCCGAGTGATGCCGCTTGAGATTCGGAACAGTTTGTTGCTAAGGCTGTGTAACTGGATGGTTCTGCAGGGTCAGGTGAGGTTGTGTGATCGGACCTGAGCGTTGAGACATTGTCATATATGTTCGGGACCATGTCGCTGCAGGGTGTTTGGAGTAGGGGCATGCCCCCATGGTTCTCCGGTGGTGTTGGTGACTGGGGGGTTGAGGCGGTGTCGAGCTCTGTGTTCAGATCGGCAGTGATCACATCGAGATCCACCACAATCTCTCCTGCCGCCTCAATAGCCGCTGTCAGGGGTCTCGCGCCTGAAACCCAGGCCGGTCTGTCGAGATACTCGGTGACTATCGAACTGCGCGACAGCTATTGTCTCGGTGAGCTACGTCGCTCGGTGACTATCAGGTTGCGCGGTGGCGACGGGTGGCGTTCGTTGTATATACTTGTCAGCGGTCATGCACCTGAAACCTGAAATCTGTAGTAGTACTGATACTACTACCGATTCTGTCGAGTTATGCGACAGCACTAATGGTATTTCGATTCCTAGTGAATTATGCGACAGAGCCGTCTCTGTCACTTTTCTCATTGGAAGGTGTAGTTGTATTGTTGCTATGACAGATTTTGACTAACTGCTGTGGACACTCCATCCAGAGGTAGCTTGGCACAATCAAGTACAATACGACTTATATGTGAACTTGGTATTGACACCAATGGGCTGGTGCGAGTATTGATTGATGGCATCGACACGAGTGTCCAGTGTGTCGACTTAATGCTTGAGGTGATCCCTGGACTGCAGTGGACGACTGCCTTCAGTTCTATCGTATCCAGACTGCAGGTTTACTATGAACCGCCTTCGGACGTCAGTGAGCGGTGATACAACACACATGCTACAATGAGAAGCAACCTATGGTTTGCTGCTATGCTGACTGAGAAACTAATGATACTTATGCTAAAGTTATGACTAGTTTGTATGGTGTAGAGTGGATGGGGCTCCACTTGTACACCCAACGAGAAGGTATGGTTTTATACCACTTCATAGCGTTGCCAGCAACACTGCTCCTGCTCCCTCTCCAGAGAGTACCTCCTGCATCGAGTACTTCACAAGAGTCTTCGATGAGACTCCTCCACCTTACTGAGCTGTCCCTTTCGAACTGTGTCGACTTCATTGACACTGCTCCTTCTCCCTATGCCTTTCTTGCTGGTGGCTTCCTCACTGTCGTCCTTCCTTTGACTGGCGATGGCTTCTTGTACCTCCTATCCTTTTGCCCCTGAGTGGTAACCGATCGTGTGTCGCTGGGCTCGGTCCCTCTCTTGGCAAAGCTTGGTCCCTGGCCTGGTAGAGCTTGGTCCCCTCTCATATGTGAGCTTAGCCCCAACCTGCATGTGAATCATCATATGGATGTCTTTGTTACAGATCTCCATGGAATCTGCCACAAGATCATGCCTCCTACAGATTTTGACAGGATTCATGATATCGACCGTGTTCATGCATGTCTTGGTGAAATCTGCACGAGAACCGCATCTATTACTGATCTTGCTGAATTCTTCTGCAATTCTTGAGATCTGCCCGATTCCACGATTTTTGCGCTACCTTCATATGAACTTCGGCCTTCTTTCGCTCTGCGCATCCAGGCCTATGACAATACTATCGTAGGTTTCGGCTGAACTCTGTGGACACTCCATTCAGGGGTAGCTCGGCACAATTGATGTTGATACTAAGGTTATGATGACACCAAGGTCTGGTGTGAGTGTTGATGGTGATGAGGCTGTTGGTGTTGGTGATAAGGTTGATGGCATCAACACGAGTGTCCAGTGTGTTGACTGATGCTTGAAGTGATCCCCAGACTGCAGTGGACTACTGCCTTTGGTTCTATCTTAATCCGGACTGCTGGTTTGCTATGAATCACCTTCGGATGTCAGTGAGTGGTGATACAACACATGCACTACAATGAGGAGCAACCTTGATGGATTGCTACTATGCTGACTGAAACTAATGATACCTATGCTAAAGTTATGACTAGTTTATAGGGTGTGTAGAGTGGATGGGGATCCACTTGACCACTGATGATGAGAGGGTGTGCTTATATACACTCCTTGTAGTGTTGCCTGTGATGCTACTCCGGCCCTCTCTCTGCAGAGAGTACCCTCTTCATCGAGTACTGTACAAGAGGTCCTTCCAGTACCCTCCTGTCCTTCTCGATCTATGTGTCAACTCCTTCAACACTGCTCCTCCTCCTTTGACACTGCTCCTTCTCCTTTGACACTGCTCCTCTTCCTAGTGACCTGTTTGTCGGTCTCCTATGGCTCCTATCTCTCGAGCCCCTGAGTGGTGACCATCTGCATGCTCCTTGAGCTTGGTCCTCCTCGTGGCTGTGCTTGACCCTCCTCACATATGGGCCCAGTCCTCCTTTGCATGTGAGTCTGTAGGAGTCCATGGTCTCCACGGAGACTGCACTATGACCATGCTCATCACTGGTATCGACTAGATTTCTGATACCTGTGCTCCTTCCATATGAACCAGTGTCCCTCCTGCTTCCTGAGCATTCAGGCCCATGACACCCCTCAGGAGAACAACTTGCAGCTGCGAAGCAAGTTTTAAGATATCTCAAGGGGACAATGAGAGTCAACTTCACAGCAAGAGAGCCAATTGGCAAACCGATGCTCACCGGCTGGGCTGATAGCGATTGGGCAGGCTCACGCAACTGTCGCAAATCGACTTCAGGATACATATTTGCCATAAATGGACTCATATGCAGTTGGTCATCACGACTTCAGCCAGCAGTGGCAAACAGCTCTGTGGAAGCAGAGTATGTGGCACTAGCAGGAGCTGCGAGAGAGCTAATCTGGACCACAATGTTCCTAGGTGAATTGAAACAATCTGCGCTAATGATGACAGGAGTACTAGTAAGCACCAGAACATCAATCATTCACTCCCACAACAGAAAGTTAACCTTCGATTGGAACATGCCAGTCCTACACAGCGACTCATCTTGTGCACGAGCAATTGTGAATGACCCACAACACTTCAAAAGGACAAAGCACATCGACATAGCACACTTCTTTCTACGAGACGAAGTCGCAAGCCAACAGCTGACAAACACTCCGGTTCAGAGTAGCGAGAACCTGGCCGACATGATGACAAAACCACTGGTGGCACCAATACTCTTGCATCTCTGTCAACTATCTGGGCTAACTGTGATGGAGGAACATACTGGATTGAGAGGGGGTGTTGAAAAATAGCAATCCAACAAGGTGACATGGGCCGATCTGATCGGAGATCAGGCAGAGCCGATCAGGTTAGATGAAAGATCTGATCAGAGATCGAGCAGGGACGACCAGTTGAAGATTGCAAGTAAAACACCACCGATCGGAGCTACTTGGAAGCTCAACTTCACGGGCATATAACTTTCTTGTAAAAAATACGGTATGTCTATTTGTGAGTACTACAACATGAGCATGTATATATACTTGATCGTCATTCTTAACACCTGCTATGTCGTAATGAACTCCTCTTTCATATGACCCCTGTGTTGTCACTTTCTGGTCGTTGCCTTTTCCTGAGTGTTATGGTTGTATCGCTTATACATCCCACATGCACGTCGATGCATGTCGATATGCAACTCTGATTCACCACTATCTCGCTTGTGCTCCGCGGACCCCGTGGTTCATGTTAGGATGCCGACGCATCTTCAACTCGACCTCAGCGATCGGGTGCAACGCAGTCCCACTTGTTGTCATGGTAGGTCATTAAGTAGGAGTGCTCCAACATTTGGCTAGTGCCGCTCACAATGTATATATATCTCACAGAGAGCGCTAGGCTCTTGCCACATTCTCTCAGGTCAATTGAGTATATGTTTCTGCTGTAACAAAGTAGTGATATCGTACTTAGACCATCCCCGATCACCAGTATTGGGACCCAAACGACTTCAAATTAACATTCTGAGCCTCTGTGACATTGCAAAACGCTAAATTGTAAGCTCAGCCAACATAGCATCACCATCCTCGATCATTCCCTCCACCTCCCTCTTCGCCCTTCTTTCTGCCTTCAGATCTCCACTCCTCTTGAGCGCCTCTACGTAGGACTGGTATTTAACCAGCTCCTGCAAAAGATGGTTGCTCTTTCGCTCCCAATTGGCCAATGCTTTGTTGTAATTTGCTCCACGAGGGGAGTAGAGTTGAAGCATTGGTTGTCGGAGCTCGTTGTGAAGGGTCAACTCGCTTACAATTGTTGCCACTTGCTTTTCCAATCGTGCCAGTTGCCTTTCTTCACCGAGCGTGGAGGGTACGGTGGGGAGTTGGGGAGTTCGCCATTCGTTTATGAATGTTCGTTCGTTCGACATGAATCCTGCGTTGTTGGAGGTGCTAATCGAAGGAGCGGCCGAGCTGAGATCGCGACTGGAGGGAGAAGGAGACGAATAACCTTTCCTCTTTGAGCTCTTTCCACTTCTAATGCTCCTTGCATCTGCTTGCTGATGCTGATGCTGAGACACCGAGGAATCGCCAAAGGAGTCCAGCTCCTCAAACTCATCCTCACTAGGTTGAGGCAAAACCTTGTTCCAGCCATACTCCATATTACTAACACCACCCGTTAGAGGCTCTTTCGATTGTCGAGCAGCCCAATAGTTGCACGTGCTAACCCACTCATTCACCAACTCCTCGTGACCGGTTTGAAAGAAGTACACCTTCCCACCTGGCAATGTAAGCGCAAAGACATGCGGTCGATTTTTGTTATACCCCGGAGGCGGAAGTGCGTTTGCGAGGGAATGAGCGAGAGGAATCTCACCCAAACAAGTGGCGTTGGAAAGCCAATTGCCTCCACCTATCCCAGCGCCTGTTGATGAACGTTGACTTTTCGCCCTGGACGATGTACCGGTAGAAGCTGAAGAAGACCCACTATCGAACCTAAACATGGACAGCGTACCCTTAGAAACGACCACAAACATTTCCGTCCATGCTTTATCCTTCGCGCGCTTTCCGGTTGCCTCCCAGTAATGCTTTCGTGTCAGACTACCTTCTTTTGCCCACGGTGGACCTGCGAGTGCCAATTTATCATCATCCTCTTCCTCGTCCACTGCATTCTCAGCCTTGCTAGACGAAGAATTGACGGTGCCGCTTGCTGCAGCTTCTTCCTCCATCGACTCCTTGATGATAGTTTGTGTCAAAGTGCTAGCAAAGCCTGGCGTAATGCTAGGCAGCGGAGGCAGCATACGATCCCCACTCGACACACCCAAAGACTGTGCAGTGCGACCCCAAGGATCGACCGAAGACCTTTTTGGGTTGGGATTGACCGAGGATTCCACTAGGGATGGATTGGATCCCATTCCACCTAACAGCCCCTGAATACCCCTAATAGAACCCCTCTTGAGCGCAGTCATCCGATCACTACCCTTTCCAACCTTCCTCCTTCCTCCATTAGGCGCGAAAGTACCAGATGTTCTTCCAGCAGCCACCGTTCCACTCCCTCCCTCTGGACTGGGCAGCAAAATCCGCTCGTTCTTGACCGCAGCATAAATATCTTTAAGCATTGTCTCTATCTCCGCATCTCTACTCTTGTTACCGCTCATAGCAGTGCCCGGTCTAGAGCTATCCGGATGCTGAACGTCTGAAGACGATTCCAAATTCGTTGAGCTTGATGTTTGTTTAGATCGACTACCCAGATAGCTACTGATGCTGTTCCGATGCTGAGCAGAGACAGTTTGAGGGAAAGCATCCATACTCCGAGTCACATCGTTATGAGCATGACTGAAACTGCTCCTCCCATCATCCTGTGCATGAACCGTGGGCGCATCAGTGCTGCTCTCTGCAATAGCGCTAAGTGTGTTCCGTACGAATTGCTGCCTTGTCATTCTCTCCTGCAGCTTTGCGATATGAAGATCAGTGTTAAGCAACAGAATACTGAAGACAACCGAATGGATCACATCCGAGCTCCCAAACACCGAGTCCGGATTACACTCGTAGTACCGCTGCGAAAAGGCAGACAAGATACGATCGATCTGCTGCGTCTCCGCCCTCAAGAACAGCTTATCGCAGAGTCTACGGAAAGCAACATCCAGCCTCAGCCCACTAAAGTCAAAGTTGGCAAAGTAGTACGTGCGCGCTGCACGGTTGACCGAACCCAACCCTCCCAACCACTCTGCGATCTTCTCTCGCTTGAAGAAAGCCGGCTCTTCTTCCCAGCACTTTGTCGCCAGCTCTTGTGCGGATGCAGCTACGGCAGGTGTCGCAATCACGTCGTCATTCGTCACTGACCGTGGAGCCCCATCGAAGCTCGTTCCGGCAGATGTCGGCGATGAGATTGGCGAAGGGCTTGTTCGCACAGATGGAGTTCGAAGTAGGGATCCGCTACCAGCTCTGACAGAACTCGAGGACGCGGAGTACCCGCGACTAATGCTACCATTACGTCCTGGACGAAGGAAAGATTGCTCAGACAGCTCGACCATCATGGGTAGTGCTGTTGAACCCATGCCTGGCGATGCGGGAGCTGTAATGATTGTAGTAGAGCCTAACTTGAGTGGGCTGGATTCCGCATTGAGATCCTCGGTGTTAGAGCGCTTGGTCACCAGGCGAATGCTCTGCTCCTGATCTTCGTTGTTATCAGCGTCAACACCGTGGCTAGATACATCAGCGATGTTGGCACCGTTCTTGCCGTCCGCTTGCGGAGGTCGTGGAAGTCGCTGCCCGTCCTTGACCAGGGGCGAGCCCTCAAGGCCGTTGGCCTGCTCGTAAGAGGCTTTAATCGGATCAGATAGCTTTTCACCGTTGGGCAGAATGAACGAGGTGACTTTCGGATCTGCACTATCAAGACCTGCACTCTCAGCCGCCGTCTCAAACGAGCGGACACTGGTCAAGCTAGCACCGGAATGAGCAGTGCGACGTGGCACCTGAACCTCGGCAACAGGATCGATCGAGTTACGCTGACTGCTTCGAGCTGAGCTGGAAAGGCCCTTTGGCGACTCAGCGCTATTCGATGCACTGGGTCGTCTAAGCATTCCGACCAACGGCGGGGGTTTGGGTTTGCTTGGTGCCTTGATAGTTGCAGCCTCGCCCGCACCATTCTCAACTGCCTTGCCCGCCGCGGCACCAGGAAAATTCGCGCCAGCTACGATGCCGAGACCAGTAGCTGCGACTCCCTCGCGGCCGTTCCTAATGTTGTCGGGATAAAAATCCGCTGTAACTGGTGTTGTGGGATAGGACGCCTTGTGATCATACCCTTCGGAAGACACAAGATCCGACTCCTCGATAAAGCTGCCCGATCTCTCTCTGTAGTGCTCGATGTCGAGATCCGGTAGCTGCGGAGACGGTCCCCATTGTTGTTTGGTCTTCGATACCTGTTTCGGCACAGCTACTTGGATTTTCTGAGCTTGGTCTTCCTTAAGTGCGTCATCCATGTGCCACTCGAGTTGCTGAACAGCCAAGCGAATGGCACCACTCGAGTCACTCGATCCGAGCGACTTGAGTCCATCGTGTCCTTGCCAGCTCGAACGTTGAGGCAACGGGACCTTGGCCACCAAACCCCACTCGGTAATGGTCGCAGGTGCTGATGGCACGCGCAGTCCGGACCTGACTGATGGAGCCAATTCTTGCTGATCCGCAGCTACGCCAGGATTTCGCTCTGACATTGCAGGCTCGACATCTGTCGATGGGGCCGTTATATGCGAGCTAACGCTGCTCGAGTGCTGCAAGAATCGCTCTGGGATGCTGGGAACAGCGACCCCTTCTGTGGACGTGAAGAGCGCGCTTTGTTTGTGCATCGAATGCGACGTACTGCTGGTGGCAGATGAGCCGCTGAGCACGCTTGCCTTGCTTTCCCTTCGACCCAAGGTCGTAGCCCCTACGGTCCCCTTGCTGCGGCCCAGAGAGGTGGCAGACGGGTTAGAGCCGATCGAGTAGGCAGCTCCTGGTGAGCCAGAGCCGCTGTGTTTGGCAGCATCCTTCTCGCGGCGTACTGGCGTATTGTCTTTACGCAGCTTGCGCAAGAAGCCGCTGGTCTTCTTCATTTGCTGTCGGAAGGATCCCATCGAGTTCCCTTGATCGGCAGCGTATGTGCTGTTGATCTCTTGCTCAAGGCCAAGACTGTTGCTGAGTCGGGGGCATGCTCGTCCTGGTGATTCGCTTTCAGGAGGGAGCATTAAGCCAGGCATAGCCGACATGGGTGCTGCCTTTCGTGTCGAAGCGGTGGAGACTGCGCTCGGAGAGGCAGCCAGACGTCGTTGCAGCGAGGTAGTCCTGTCTGGTGAAGCTGGTGGTTTGCTGCCGTTGGCGCTGATTCCTCTCGATATCGATCGGTGCACGGTGCTAGTCGAAGTGGAAGTCGATGGCTGAGGCTTAGGCTGCTGCAAAGATGATTGGAAGACGGCGGCGTCTGGTGGACGTGGTATCACGTCCGCTCGCTCTTCGTCGATGTCGTCAATGCCGTTGCTTGTCAATGATGACGAGGAGCGTTGCCTTCGACGTTCGACAATGACCCTATTCGAACCAGATGGGGACCCAAGCAAGGCGGGTACTGGTGTAAGACCGTTGCGACTGTCGAGTCTATCTTCAGTGTCCAGGGCTACCTTTGATCTTTCTTTCAAGACGTAAGTCTCGTCGGAGGCTAGCAGAGCTTCGAAGCTTCTCCCAATGCGTGACGGGCCAGACTTCTTGGGGGAGGTGTGACGTGAGCTGGAAGCACTTGCGATGGAAGGTTGTGCTGGAGGCTCTGCAAGGGCGGAGGCGAAGGAAGCGGTGGTGCTGGCGGTGTTGGGTCTCGAGATCAGATGGCGGCCATGAGCACGGATGGTAGGGTGGTCACCGTGGAGGGAGGGTTGTGAGTCGGCGTCGAGCTCAGCTATGGGTTGTGTGTTTGGTGATGGAGCATCGCCGGTCGAGGTAGACGGAAGCGCTACTGGATCGTTGGAAGGGGAAGCATGTTTGCCAGCTTGAGAATTGGAAGGAATCTCGGAATGATCGCTGGAGATGGAGGCACGCTGAGACGAGGCCTCGCCGTCTGTGAGTATATGCGAGGATGACATGCGTGAGGTTGATGCCCAAGTTAACGACGAAATGAAGACAACGGCCCAGAAGCAACGGGGAGAAGAGGAAGCTTGAATAATGTATTCACAGCCGCAATTGCCCCTATGAAGCTGAAGCTAAGCTCTAGGCTTGCCGCTTGACGGTGGCTGAGCTCCAAGAAGATGTTGGTGGAAGAGAAGCAGAAGCGCTACTGCTTGATGCAAGTGGCTGCGCGATGGTTGGCGGGAGTTGCAACAGCTGGGAGATCTCGTAGACTAATTTGACGTTAAGCAGCAGCACTAGGGTTAGGGTATCAAACTTTTTGCGTTTTTAAAAACGCGGGTTTTTCGAAGGGTGCATTTTTCAAAAAAAAAAAAAAAAAAAAAAAAAAAAAAAAAAAAAAAAAAAAAAAAAAAAAAAAAGAAAAAAAAAAAAAAGGAGAAAAAGAGAAAAAAAAACACAAAAGCTTACAAAAAGTAGAGGATTTTTGGTTGCTTGTATTTCGTTTCTAAGAGTGCAATTTACATGAGCTTATATACAGGTGCGCCCGACGATCACTCCCGGCGTGTGTAGGTCTGTACCTAGTTTGCTCTTCATGTAGCTCCTGAGTTGTCATGGTGACGTTTACGCATCCCACATGTGTTGTCGCCAACGAGTGGTTTCGTTCCATCAATAGTTGCTTGCCCTCCACGGACTCCATGGGCTTTGTTGGGTCCCGACGCGTCTTTGGCCGTTGTCATGTCTCCCTCAACTCAAAAGCTGCGCCAAATGGAAAAAAGCGCACGTTTTTAAAAACGCAGATCAGGAGACAGTAGGGGGTTTCAGTTAGCTCTGAGTTTTGAAAACACAATACTTTGAAAATATGTTTGGGCCCAATTTTTGATGCCCCAAGAAAATGCACAGGCCTGTGACACTTGCATCTTGGAGTTTCACTTGACTCACCTGGTAAAAACAATCTCTGATTCCCTACACCAGGTCAAGATCAAAGTGATCATATCAGACGTTGTTGAACACTATACTGAACAATGCCAAAACCTTTGATTGAAAAGCTAAAGCAAATAGCTTACATCACACCTGTTCTGATCACTGTCTTCTGCGAGCCTCATGGCATCGGTTTTGTCTCTCCTGCCATTCAGCGAAGGCCAATGTTGTCATTCCCATCCTTTGAGATTCTGCTGTTGTGTCCTCAAAAGGGCGGCCATGAGAAGCAAAGAGTGCAGTGAGCATCTCCTCCCTAAGATCCAGTGCTTTCTCCTGCCTGAACTTCTGGACTCGGTTCTGAGACATACCCTCCATGGCAGCAGCCTGTTCCTGTTCGTATTGCTGCTGGTTTTCCCTTCACTGTATCCTTGCATCTTCGGTAGCCTGCTGATATGCTTCCATCCCTGACATGGTCTGCAGTGTCATGGGCCTGAATGCTCAGGAAGCAGGAGGGTCACTGGTTCATATGGAAGGAGCACAGGTACTGGAGATCTAGTCGATACCAGTGATGAGCATGGTCATAGTGCAGTCTCCATGGAGACCATGGACTCCTACAGACTTACATGCAAAGGAGGACTGGGCCCATATGCAAGGAGGGTCAAGCACAGCCACGAGGAGGACCAAGCTCAAGAGCATGCAGACTGTCACCAGCACAGCCACGAGGAGGACCAAGCCCAAGGAGCATGCAGACAGTCACCGTTCAGGGGCTCGGAGATAGGAGTCATAGGAGACCGACAAGCAGGTCACTAGGAAGAGGAGCAGTGTTGAAGGAGAAGGAGCAGTGTTGAAGGAGGAGGAGCAGTGTCGAAGGAGGTCGACACATAGTCTGAGGAGGACAGGAGGGTACTGGAGGGACCTCTTGTACAGTACTCGATGAAGAGGGTACTCTCTGCAGAGAGAGGGCCAGAGTAGCATCGCAGGCAACACTACAAGGAGTGTATATAAGCACACCCTCTCATCATCAGTGGTCAAGTGGATCCCCATCCACTCTACACACCCTATAAACTAGTCATAACTTTAGCATAGGTATCATTAGTTTCAGTCAGCATAGTAGCAATCCATCAAGGTTGCTCCTCATTGTAGTGCGTGTGTTGTATCACCACTCACTGACATCCAAAGGTGGTTTATAGCAAACCAGTGGTCCGGATTAAGATAGAACCGAAGGCAGTAGTCCACTGCGGTCCAGGGATCACCTCAGGCATCAGTCAACACACTGGACACTCGTGTTGATGCCACCAATCCTATCACCAACACCAACAACCTCATCACCATCAACAATCACCATCAACACTCACACCAGACCTTGGTGTCATCATAACCTTAGTATCGACATTGATCATGCCGAGCTACCCCTGAACGGAGTGTCCACAGAGGTCAGCCGAAACCTACGATAGTATATACAACGAACGCTACCCGTTTCCACCGCACAACCTGATAGTCACTGAGTGACATAGCTCACTGAGACAATAGCTGTCACACAGTTCGATAGTCACCGAGTATCTCGACAGACCGACCTGGGTTTCAGGCGCGAGACCCCTGACAGTAGAGTGGATCATTCAAGCAGCTTCTCATGATCACCATGACGGACCCAGACCTCAACAACAAGCTCGATAGACTGCTCACTCTATTGGAAGCCCAGTTGGAGCTTACCAGGCAGGGTCAATGAGAGGAACGACTACAATGAGCTCATCTGAGTAGAGAGGAGACCATTGACCTCTCACACTCAGAGGAACAAGCAGGAGGAGGAGATGGGTCTATGCTAGGAGACCCCCATACTCCTACTCCGGCTCCACGACCAAGACGATCAGTCTCATTCACAGACATGGATGTTCAAGAAGACGTCAACTACGAGAAGTATGCTTCACCCACTGGACCAAGATATGTCAAGTCCAGGGTAGACCCATACAAGAAGAGCAGGACGGAGCCCTACATTCTTGATCAGGAGGAAGACTCTAGCATCATGGCAGAGCTTAATCGATCAAAGCCCATAGCCACCCCCTTCCCAAAGTTCAATCCCCGAGATGTGGAGATCTTCATTCTAGAAGCTGAAGCATGGTTTAAGTTCAACCAGGTCTATGAGCAATCTAGGATGATCAATCACATGGGTGCTCAACTAGAAGGGACTGCATGGGAATGGTGGACCTCCAAGCTCTGTATTGATAGAGCTAGAGAAGGTTGTTCAATGATTGGCACTACTTCACAGAGAGGCTGCCAGAGCAGTTCAACCCACGCAATGCTAGGATGGAGGCATACAACAAGCTGCTAGCTCTCAGGCTCACAAGTGATGCTCCTGGTGCCGCCACACGTCACATAGAGTGGTTCAGGGACTTGGAAGGTCAGGTCAACCTAGATGACAACGAGCTAGTGATTGATCTCTTCCGAGGTAGTCTAACTCGCAGCATACAGGAGAAGTTTGAGAGGAACCCACCTGGGAAGAGATGGGAGTGGTACCAAGAGGTTAAGGAGATCGATCAACAGAGGATGCTACTACAGCAGTCCTTGTCTAGACACTCACTCCCAAACACCACATCACCTCCACTAAGAACTGGGTTGCGGCCAATTCAAAGTTCAATCCCCATACGTCAACCCACTCAACCTTACCCAGCTTGATTATTAACACAAGCAACTACACAAAACCTAAATCAACCCACTAACTGACCCCTTCCCCATCAAGCCACCCAGATCTCAAAGCAAGGAAGCCCTGTGTCACTGGAATGGTTCCGTTCTCCAAGTCTGGAGCATTTGGGAGTGAAAATGCTTATACTTCAGTGTTGTGTGAATCGGGTACACCAGCTAAGGGTCTAGCTGGTGTAGTGGTTTGGCTGCTCACTATGTTCAGTTTGGTTACCCAATTCCCAATCCTGTGACACCCTGCTCCATCAGGTAACAACACCTGTCATGTATGCAAGGGTATTGGCCACTGGGCTAGAGACTGCCCCAGCAGGAGGGTAGACCCCCTGGGCTCACGGCCCATGGGCCCCAAGGTCATGGTCACCACAGCAGACCCTTTCAAAGAAAACACCAACTCAGGAGATGGTCAATCAGGTGGCATGGAGACAGGCGAGCCGGGGACTTGGACCTCAGCCCTTACCAGCAGACCATGGTCACCAATCATGAGGAGGAGGAGCACGATGATGGTGACGATGAGGGAAACGTCAGTGGGGTGATGCACTGATGGTGTGCATTGCTCTACAAACCTCCTCGCCATCACTCTGTATATATCAGGATTGTCAAGTATGTTTCTCTACCAGTGGAGGCAAAGCAGTGTTGGAGCTCTCTGGAATGGTCCAAGACCATCCTGCTTGGATACTAGCTGATACTGGAGCTGGTTTGTCCATAGTCTCAGATTCTTTCATTAGTAAGTACCAAATACCCACAAAACCCATAAAAACAAGATCGATCCATGGTGTCACTGGACACCAACTCTTCATCAATAGTTCTGTGAGCATGCAGGTATCTATTGGTACACACAATCTGGGTGTGGTCAAAGCTTCAGTGGCCAACACTGCTGACTATGACCTCATCCTGGGGTTCACCAAGCTACAGAGGCTCAAACCCACCATACAATGGGACATGGGCCAGCTGGAGTTCAAGACTCAGGAGCAGGACCAACCCCCAAAGAGACCCCCTGAAGCAGCAAGAGCAGGGGACCTATCCATGAGGAGACCAACCCTTCATGGAAACGAGTTTGTCCCAGCAAAGCACATACTACAAGCAGCTCTGGAAGATGGACCCATAGGGTTCATGCTGTTGGAGGAGCCACCATCATCACTCCTGGCCTTTGGTTTTGTACCTACAGGTGCAGACAAAGGAGTAGAGATGGAGGTAGAGGTGGACAAGGTGGTGACGGCTGCAGATATACCAAAGCCATACCAACACCTGCGAGATGTGTTCAATGAAGTGGAAGCAGACAAGCTGCCCCATCATACAGAGCATGATCTCCACCTCGAGTTGATGGAAGGAGGTCAGCCACCTCAGGGGCCCCTATACCTTAAGGGACCCAAGGAGATGTCTGAGTTGAGGAGGTACCTGGATGAGAACCTTGAGAAGGGGTTCATTAGACCATCGAAGAGCCCAGCACAATCACCAGTGCTCTTTGTACCAAAGAAGGATGGAGGTCTCAGACTCTGTGTGGACTACTGGGGTCTCAATGAGATCACTGTCAAGAACAGGGCCCCATTGCCCCTCATTGAGGAGCAGCTGTTCTTGCTCCAGAAGGCAAGGATCTATACCAAGCTAGACCTTAGAGCAGCATACAACCTCATCTGGATTGCTAAAGGAGATGAATGGAAGATGGCCTTTGGCACTCAGCTGGGACTCTATGAGTATCTAGTGATGCCCTTTGGGCTAGCCAATGCTCCAGCCCACTTCCAGTCACTCATCAATGGTATCTTCCTAGATATCATTGGGGTATACGTAGTGGTATACCTAGATGACTTCCTGATCTTCAGTAACAATGAAGAGAGACATGTGGAGCATGTCACTGAGGTCCTCACTCGGTTAAGGAACAACAGACTCTTTGCCAAGCTGTCGAAGTGTGAGTTCCACACCAGGACAGTCGAGTTCTTGGGTTACATCATCAAGCCGACAGGTATAGAGATGGACCCAGAAAAGATGCGCACTGTCAAGGAGTGGCCAATGCTGGAGTCTGTCCACAATATCCAGAGGTTCCTGGGTTTTGCCAACTTCTATTGAAGGTTCATAGCCCACTTTGCTTGTATAGCCAAGCCCTTGACATCACTGGTAAAGCCTACAGAACGGTTCAAGAAGTTCTAGCTACAAGAGGAGGCCCAGCAGGCCTTCCACAAGCTCATCCAGGCATTCACAACAGCAGGAGTGCTTCAGCACTTCTACTAGCACCTTTCAACAAGGTTGGAGACCGATGCAAGTGACTTTGCTATAGCAGGAGTACTCAAGCAGAAGCTTGAAGGACGATGGCATCCAGTGGCCTTCTACTCCAGGAAGATGTCCTCTGCCGAGAAGAACTATGAGATCCATGACAAGGAGCTCCTAGCTGTGGTTGCTTGCCTTACTCAGTGGCGACACATGCTAGCTGGACTGCCGAGCCAACTGGTCATCCTCACCAACCATGAAGCTCTCAAGTACTTCAAGTCACAGAGATGCATCACAGGTCGACAGGCTCGATGGGAAATACTACTAGCAGACTTCGACTTCATACTGCAGTATCGACCAGGAGACAAGGGTGGTGAACCTGATGCCCTCACCAGGAGGACTGACATGCAGCCAGTCGGTGAAGAGCAGGATCACAATGTGAGGCAACTACTGCCTCCTCGAGTGTTCAAGGAGACCACAGACAAGGAGTCGACCCTAGTAGCTCCTATGCTCACAATGGAGTTCATAGCATCGAAGGGACTCAAACATCTGGTCAAGACCTTCCAACCCTTGGACCAGGAGTTGCAGGAGATACACAGCAAGAAACCCTTCGAGGTCAAAGGAGGACTATGGCATAGTGGTGGAAGACTGGTTATTCCCAAGGTGACCTTACCAGGGAAGACTAACAACCGTCACTCAAGGAGTGCCAGAGAGGTCAATGGACAATCTCTGTCAGTAGAACACCTGTGATTCATGGTGATGAACCAATGTCATGATGGTATAACTGCTGGACATGTGGGTAGGGACACCACCATCAAGGCAGCTCAACAACACTACTGGTGGTCAAACATGACAGCTTGGATTGCAGACTATGTAGCAAGTTGTCCTGTATGTGCTAGGTACAAAGCTTCTCGTCATTGTCCATATGGGTTGCTACAGCCACTAGCCACACCAGACAGACCCTGGGGCTCCATATCCCTCGACTTCATCGAAGGACTACCACCATCAAAGAAGTATGATTCCAAGACCTATGACTCAATTTTAGTCATTGTCGACAGGTTGACCAAGTTTGCTATACTAGCTCCAACCCATAAGACAGTCACGGCCAAGCAGACTGCAGTGTTGCTATATGGACACATGGTTAGTCTCTTTGGCTATCCTGATCACATGGTCTTGGACCGAGGCAGGCAGTTCATATCAGGAGCATGGAAGGCATTTGCAGAACAAACGGGTGTAAAGCACTCACTTAGCACAGCCTATCATCCCCAAACTGATGGTCAGACAGAGAGAGTCAACCAGGTCATCGAGCAGTACCTACAGATGTACTGCAACTATGAACAGGATGACTGGGCCAACTTGCTGGATGCTGCAGCCTTTGTATACAACAACACAGTCCACAACAGCATCAGTGTCTCACCCTTCTTTGCATGCTATGGATGGAACCCCAAGGCTCATCCTGACATCCCTCAACAGTTGGGAGTCAATAATCCAGGTCGCTGTCAGGGGCCTCCCGCCTGAAACCCAGGCCGGTCTGTCGAGATACTCGGTGACTATCGAACTGCGCGACAGCTATTCTCTCGGTGAGCTACATCACTCGGTGACTATCAGATTGTGTGGTGACGAAAGGTGGCATTCATTGTATATACTATTGTAGGTTTCGGCTGACCTCTGTGGACACTCCGTTCAGGGGTAGCTTGGCACGATCAATGTCGATACTAAGGATATGATAACACCAAGGTCTGGTGTGAGTGTTGATGGTGATGAGGTTGTTGGTTTTGGTGATAGGGTTGGTGGCATCAACAAAAGTGTCCAGTGTGTTGACTAACGCTTGAGGTGATACCCGGACCGCAGTGGACAACTGCCTTTGGTTCTATCTTAATCCGGACCACTGGTTTGCTATAAACCACCTTTGGATGTCAGTGAGTGGTGATACAACACACGCACTACAATGAGGAGCAACCTTGATGGATTGCTACTATGCTGACTGAAACTAATGATACCTATGCTAAAGTTATGACTAGTTTATAGGGTGTGTAGAGTGGATGGGGATCCACTTGACCACTGATGATGAGAGGGTGTGCTTATATACACTCCTTGTAGTGTTGCCTGTGATGCTACTCCGGCCCTCTCTCTGCAGAGAGTACCCTCTTCATCGAGTACTGTACAAGAGGTCCCTTCAGTACCCTCCTGTCCTCCTTGAGCTATGTGTTGACCCTTCGACACTGCTCCACCTCCTAGTGACCTGCTTGTCGGTTTCCTATGACTCCTATCTCTCGAGCCCCTGAGTGGTGACAGTCTGCATGCTCCTTGAGCTTGGTCCTCCTAGTGGCTGTGCTGGTGACCACCTGCATGCTCTTGAGCTTGGTCCTCCTTTGCATGTAAGTCTGTAGGAGTCCATGGTCTCCATGGAGACTGCACTACGATCATGTTCATCACTGGTATCGACTAGATCACCGATACCTGTGCTCCTTCCATATGAACCAGTGACCCTCCTGCTTCCTGAGCATTCAGGCCCATGACATATGGCTCGTTAGCGGCCTCGTTGTCAGTGGCTCGCGGTTGGACTGCCTTGCCCTTTCTTCCTCCTCTGGCCTTGCTTGCGACAGCTTGAGCTTCAGTTTCTTCTACCATGTTATTGTTGATCCTGGTTAGCTCAGTTGGTAGAGCATCAGACTCTTAATCAATTGAAGATTGCAAGTAAAACACGACCAATCGGAGCTACTAGCAAGCTCATGTACACAGTCATATGACTTCTTGAATGCTTATATTGTATCAAAGAGATGCTACATACATGGTCATATATATACTTAGTAATCTCCTTCAGCCTGTGCCAATATACGATGAGTCACTCCTCATGCTTCTCCTGAGTTGTTGTCTCTTGCGTGTTATCGTGACAACTCCTATGCATCCCACATGTGTCACCACCTATATGCAGTTTTGCTTAATTATTGGCTCGCTTAGATTCAGTGGACCCTGTAAGGCTCTGCGGACCCCGTGAATCCCGTTGGGATGCTGACGCATCTTCAACTAATTCCTACGTTGTCGCGTCTCCCTCAACTTAGAGCTAGCCGAATCAGTTGAAGCATGTGGTGTCTCGGCCATTGAAGCATGCAGATGCAGCCTTCGCCGAGCCCACACATCCAATCACCAACTTTGCTCACTCGGAGTTAGTGCATTGTCTTGGCCAACTGCCAAACCTCAAGACACCGGTCACCGGACAGCCGGCGTTTTCCTCCTCGACCTCTTAGTTGTTTCCTCACACTCTTGCCCTATTAGCTCTTAGTACCACACACGCATACAGAGAGAGCCGAAGCATATATAAACACTTGATTCACCATGTAATTAGAAATGGTTCATCATTGCAATCAACACTTGTGATCATTGACTTCGACGCACCCCCGATTGATCTCGACGACGCTCTCCAACTGAATCTACAGCAACGCTAGCGACAAAAGCCGAATGCAAGTCGCTCTTTGTCCTGTCTTACTCTTTCCAAATTGCACACACTAGGCTCAAGAGACTGCTCTTTTCGATGCAGTGAAAGCCTGTGACGAAGACAAGGCACTCGGATGATAATCTACAAGGAACACATGTTAGCAACACTGTATGACTTGCTCAGTCGTCCTGAGGAGGCTTAACGGCTATAGCCAACGAATGTTGACCAGCCGTCGAAGCCGCCATGATACGCCAAGCACCCGGTTGACCAGGCATTGCAATCGCCGTAGGTGTATCTTTGCTCTGGTCTCCGCCCGCCTCTTCCGCAGGGTGTCCCAACGCATCGTCTGAAGTAGTTCCCCACGAGTACAAAGTTCCATCTGCTGCCAGTGCCAAGGTGAATCGCATACCGGCGCTGAGAGCGACGATCTTTGTCTTGCCGTCTTTGGCCTTGGCCGACTCGGGAGCCCAAGAGGGTGGTGCGGGGAACGGAACAAGAGTAGGCTGGCGCACCACAATGGGGTTCGAAGCAGAAGCGCCCTTCATCGCCGGGTGGTCAGCAGACAGACCAAGCTTGCCCTCGTCACTGTCACCGCAAATGTAGACTTCACCATTGGCAAGCAGGAAAGCAGTATGGAAGTTGCCTCCGACGATCAGGACAACCTCGGCTCCGTTGTGACGGACAGGGCTGAGCGCAGCAATAGTGTGAGGAGTTGCGACCTTGGCCGCCTTCAAACCAGTACCAGTCTGACCCTTTGTGTTGAGACCCCATCCGACGACCTTGCCGCTCTTCTCCACGGCGAAGCCATTCGTGAGACCGCAAAAGATGCGCCTGCAATCTGCGAGACCAGTGAGGGTGGTCGGTGTCAAGTCGCAGTCCTTGGGAGGCTCGCCCTTGGAGAACTTTTGGGCGACTTTGCGCGGGTTTGAGCTTCGTCCAAGTTGGTAGCAAGTGTTGGTTCCCCAAGAGTAGACCTTGCCGGCGAGGCTGAGAGCGAGGAAGTGATTCTCTCCTGCTGCAACGGCTGCGAAGTGCTCGTGCTCGATCCCTGGCAATGCGATGGGCCACCACTGCTCCCTGTGGCGCCCAGGAAGATCCGAATTTGCGAAGCAGACACGTCCCTCGCCATCCTTGAAGTAACCCCAGGATCGCAAACGACCCTGGTTATCGAGTGCGGCACCAGCGGCATCAGCCGACGCGACACGTGTCGCACGGTACTTCTCGACAGTGCCCTCCTTTCGGTCGATAGGGTTGATGCCCTTGCCAGTTGGTGAGATGCCTTCGACGGGAGCAAAGTTGAAGTACGACTCTTCAGCGTCAGCAGCATCGCCTCGGTGCTTTCGTCCAAGAGTACCATAGTCCTCGGCACCAGAAGTCAGGATACGACCAAGACTGTCGATCATGACCGAGTGCATTCCACCGCCAACAACAACTTCGATTCCGCCCTCGCCAAAGTTGCCATCATCAATCTGAAGCGAGATCTCTTTGTTACCGAATGGCTTGGGCTTGTTGAGCTTGTTTGGCTTGTCATCTTGGGGAGGTCCGACGCCGAATTGGCCTGCGTCACCGGATCCCCAGACGAAGAGCTTGCGTGGCAAAACTGCACCCTTTCCACTGGTGGACTGACTGCCAACGCTCACCTCGACAGCAATGCCCTCGGTCACATCACCAGCATGAACGGGCTGGATGGGTCTTGGCAGAGAGTTGATTGGACCAGCAGGAGTTGGTGCGCGTCGCGTACGCTTGGCTGGACGAGCCGTTCCATCAGTCATCTCTACGTCGCTCGCGGGCTCAGCAGAAGCACTACGTTCCTTGATGGGTCGCTTCTTGACATCTGGCAAAGGAGCAGCAGTGTCTTTGGCCTCTACTTCGACGTCGACGTCATCATCTTGAAGCTCGTCCTCCTCCTCGTCATCCTCCTTGGCTCGCTTCTGTCCACGCTTTGCGTCATTCGTTTGGGCTGCTTTCGTTGTGGTTGCTTTCGCCTTTGATGCGCCATTGGTGGCAGGCTTCTTGGCTGCGGCTTTCGAAGATGGCTTGGAGGCGGGCTTTGCCGCTTTGGATGATGCTGCCATTACAAGCAATGAACACAAAAGTGTCAGCCATTGGTTCTCCTAGTAAAGCTGAGACACGTGTAGGACGTGTTGTCCTGATCCTTACCTTTTGGTGCCATGCTGTGTATAAATGTCTATCTAGCGAAGCGCCGATCGTATCGAGTCGTGCTGAATATGTGTGTAGGTGGCTGTGTGATACGACATGCAGTTCGACAACGTCCAGATCATGCGCAGAAGTTCATTTGATGAAGGTTGGCTCCTGGCTGAGTCTGGAATCGGCTTCAACTTCATCGAAAAATTGTGCCTGTGGTGTGTGCATGTTTGATCCTGGTTAAAACTTGGCCCAAGCGAGACTCAGACTTCAAATTTGGCCGATCCTTCCTCCACACGTGATGCAATTGAAGAATAACAGTGAAGAATACGACGTTATTGGAGTCACGATCAGACTACCTTACCACAGTCGTATGCCTTTTGTAATGCTTGATTTTTCATAGTGTGAACCTAAATGACAGACACATATATATATACTCCATTTGCCACTCTAGTAGTATCCGAGACAAGACGTGTCACTTCATCTGTACCCCTGCATTGCTATGATACCAGGTACCACCAGGCTGTCGCCATGACGACTACCTCATACCTCATTGTGCTCCTTGCTTGAGTGGGCTTCCTGCACCTCGGTGTCTCGGCTGTGACGTGTGCATATTGCTTGAGATGCCAACACATCTTCAACTCCCCCCTTTGACAGGATCTCTAGCCCTATCATCCTAGCCAATCGTGAAGTGTTGAGACCCTGCAGAGGCTTTGTCAAAACATCTGCAACATTGTTTGCTGTTCCGACATATTTGATTGCCACATTGCCCCCTTGCACATGGTCGTGGACGAAATGATACCATGTGTCAATGTGCTTCAACTTCCAATGTTTGGCTGGATCTTTACTCACCTGCATGCACCCCTGGCTATCTGTGTATAGTACGGGCCGAACGTCCATGATCTCCAAATCCCAGAGCAAATATGAGAAGAACAATGCTTCTCACACTGCTTTGGAAGCAGCGACAAACTCTGCTTTGACTGCTGACAGTGCCACACATTTTTGAATGTGAGACCTCCAGCTTACTGGACATCCATATACATATGTTATCAACCCTGAGGTGCTCCTTCGTCCATTTGTGGGGTCAGATGCCCAGTTTGCATCGGTATACGTCGTTACCAGTGTATCCAAGTGCTTGTTCATCGCCCCTCCTAAGTGCAATTGATATCCACTTGTCTGGTTCAGGTACTTTACCATGTGGATGGCTGCTTTCCATGCATTGTCAATTGGGATCAACATGTATCGTGCCAATACACCAATGGCAAAGGCAATATCTGGTCGTGCTGTGTTGGATACCCACAACAGTTGACTGACTAACTCTTGATACTCCTTTGCTTGTTGAGGTTCACATCTCTCACCTCTGGTGACATTTGCTATGCACAGCATGGGTACCCAAGATTTTTTGTTTGCTCCTCTTAGCCATTTGTTCACCATTGCTTCAATATATGCCGTCAAATCCAGAGATATCCTCCTCTGTCTTCTATCATGTGTGATCTTGACACCCAGAAATTCCTTGATCCTTCCATTGTCTTGCGTCTCCCATTTGTCCATGATCTCTTGTTTGGTGTGATCTACTTCATCATGACTGGGTGATGTTATTAGCATGTCATCCACGTATGCTGTGATGATCATGATCTTGTTGCCTGTCCCTCTTGAGTTTAAGCATGGTGCATTTGGCATGCAATGAAATCTGATCATCTGGAGATGTGAGTCTAACTCAATATTCAATTCTCGGCCTGATTGTTTCAGACTGTACAGACCTTTCACTACCTTCAATGCTTTTCCAGGTGGTATTTTGATTCCTACTGGGGGCTTGGGGTATACATCATGGTGTATGGTGGAGTTTAAGTACGCTTGTTTCATGTCAATAGAGTCTATTTCCCAATCTCGTACTGCTGCAACAGCAATCACCCCTCAAATGGATTGGATGGGTGCTACTGGTGTGAAGACCTCTGTGTAGTCGATGCCCTTGCGTTGGGTGAAACCTCGTGCCACAAGCTGGGCTTTGAACTTTGTTGGCACGAGGTTTGCATCCATTTTGATCTTGAGTACCCAATGTGTGTTGATGGTGTTTGCACCCTTCAGGAGGTCGGCAATCTCCCACATGCCCATTGCTTCCAATCCATCCAGCTCCTTTCACATGGCTTCTTCCCAGTGCTTCCTATCCTCTCCACTCATTGCTTCATGTATGGTTGGATCCAGGTTCTTTCTCCATTCCAGTCGTGTTGCCACGAGTCCAAAGAATTCACTGTCAATTTGAGTTTTGGCAATTGGTTCTTGTTCCATCACCTCCACTGTTCCTTTGCTTAATCTCTCTCCCAAACCTGTCTCCATATCCATGTATTCTTGCAATGGTTCCTTATCTGTTTCATTGAATATATTTTCTTCATTGTACCCTAGGTCTTTGAAATCCTCTTCTGTCATCATTGCTGGAGGTGCCTTTGTGTTGACCAGTTGCCACTCCATTCTGTCTGACCAGCACTTTGATTCCATGAATTTTGCTGAATTGCTCCAGAAGATGTTTAGATTATAGTCCAGACTGTAGAAAAGCCAGCCCTTTCTCTCTAGACTGTATCCCAAGAAAATGGATGTGACAGCTCGCTGGTCCAGTTTCTTGTTGTCCCATTTGACTTTGGGTATGTTTACCAGACAACCAAACACTCGTAGGAGTCTTAAAGCTCGCTCCGGCGACTTGCCAAACATTGCTTGATAAGGGAACTCATTATCAACGCTCGGAGTGAGGTTGATTTTGAATGCTGCAGCTCTGATCACATATGGCCAGAACCTCTTCAGCAATCCCCTCTGCATTAGTAATGTTCTCATCTTCTCTCCAAGGGTCCTGTTCATTCTCTCCACCTGTCCATTTTGTTTGCTGTTGTACCCTATAGTGGTTTGTCACTCTATGCCCTTTTCTAACGACCATTCTAATGCATCATTTCTTTTCCATTCGGTTCCTTGATTGGATCAGATCGCTTTTAGCCTCTGATCCATCTGTGTCCCCAGGAACAAAACGATTCTTTTGAGTTGCATTCATGCATGACTCTTTCGTATCAATGGCTGTGCATACACATACTTGCTATGATCGTCGACCAGCACCAGAGTGCATGTATACTCCGTCATGTGGGACGAGTCTATGAATAGGTCGATGTGGATAAGATCCCGGGTGTCATGGGCCTGAATGCTCAGGAAGCAGGAGGGTCACTGGTTCATATGAGAGGAGCACAGGTATCGGTGATCTAGTCGATACCAGTGATGAGCATGGTCATAGAGCAGTCTCCATGGAGACCATGGACTCCTATGGACTTACATGCAAAGGAGGACCAAGCTCAAGAGCATGCAGGCGGTCACCAGTACAGCCACGAGGAGGACCAAGCTCAAGGAGCATGCAGACGGTCACCACTCAGGGGCTCGAGAGATAGGAGCCATAGGAGACCGACAAACAGGTCACTAGGAAGAGGAGCAGTGTCAAAGGAGAAGAGCAGTGTCAAAGGAGGAGGAGCAGTGTCAAAGGAGTCGACACATAGCTCGAAGAGGACAGGAGGGTACTGGAGGGACCTCTTGCACAGTACTCGATGAAGAGGGTACTCTCTGCAGAGAGAGGGCCAGAGTAGCATCACAGGTGACACTACAAGGAGTGTATATAAGCACACCCTCTCATCATCAGTGGTCGAGTGGATCCCCATCCACTCTACACACCATAACTAGTCATAACTTTAGCATAAGTATCATTAGTTTCTCAGTCAGCATAGTAGCAATCAATAGATTGCTTCTCATTGTAGTGTGTGTGTTGTATCACCACTCACTGACATCCGAAGGTGGTTCATAGCAAACCAGCAGTCCGGATTAAGATAGAACCAAAGGCAGTAGTCCACTGCGGTCCAGGGATCACCTCAAGCATCAGTCAACACACTGGACACTTGTGTCGACACCACCAACACCAACAACCTCATCACCATCAGCACTCACACCAGACCTTGGCGTCATCATAACCTTAGTATCAACATTGATCATGCCGAGCTACCCCTGAACGGAGTGTCCACAGAGGTCAGCCAAAACCTATGATAGTATATACAACGAACACCACCCATCGCCACCGCACAATCTGATAGTCACCGAGTGACGTAGCTCACCGAGACAATAGCTGTCGCGCAGTTCGATAGTCACCGAGTATATCGACAGACCGACCTGGGTTTCAGGCGCGAGACCCCTGACACAGGGGTCCTACGGCTCTTTGGCCGCTACCTTGCCCCATCCGAGCACTTGTGCTCTTGGATCGTATGCACTGCTCAAATGTCAGAGCGGTTTTTGGATCCAATTGCATGGTATGCTTATCTTTTAATTTACTCATGATCACCTTAGCTTTGTCTCTTCCTGGGTGTCCGAGATGCTCATGCCATAGTTGTTGCTTTGAAACTTTTGGCTCATTCTTAATATACTCGAACTCCTCGTCAACACCTTCAAACAATGGTGTTGATGTGGCCATTGCACTTTCTTGCCATGTGTTGCCTTGGAACTCCAAAAGTCCTTGCTTGTGATTCTTTGCAATCTTAAGTGTCATGACATTTGTTAGAAAGATCTGGCTGCCAGTTGCGTCCAATGTCACTTGTGCTCCTTCATCCATTAATAAATTCATTGACAAAAGGTTAACATTAAGATGCTTCACATATAATACATTTTGTAGGGGAATTTCCCTGTAATCTGTTGATATGCTTGCATCTCCTATAGCTGCCGCTTCCAAGGCCTTGCTTCCGGCAGTAATTATCTGCTTTCAGCAAGTTCTCGGGTGGATGAGCATGCTATAGTTGATTACCATATGATAACTCGTCCCTGATTCCAAGATCCAATGAGCTATTTATTTGGTGTTCAGGGGGTCTTGTGAGAGGGTGAGGGAGCACCATGCTTCCTATTTAGGTTTAGCGAGGGGGAGTCTTTGGGGATGGTAACCGAGGCGTCGCATTGACTAATGCCATGTCCCGGTCACTTGCAGATCCAGCATTGGATTCGATGTGGTCTGCCTGCATTGTTTGGGCTCACATGGCTATTGTCGGCTTCGGCTTCAGTCTCTCCAGTCCATTTGCCTTGATCGTTGTTGCTGGCGGCCCTAGAACTGGCTTGTCAGGGGGTCAATCTTTTGCACAGGGACGCTCTTGACAGTGGTCTGTCAGATGCTTAGTGTGGTGGTGAGGGTGTTGAAATCGATTTGATGGATGGTGGCAACCGTCTCCTTGTACACTGGATGCCGGATTGTGAATTTTTGCAGAGCCGAGAACAATGTATTGTCAGCAAATGGCTTGCCGAGGAGACTACTTCCAGTCTGTATGGACCAGATCTCTTGAATTAGCTTTCTGGCATCCAAGTGAAACATCTTTATATCACCGAGCTGCGAGATGAGTGCAAGTCTGTGGGATGTCTTGGTGGCTTCATTTGTGAGGCCATTTTTGATCTTTCTCCATACTTGATTGAAAGTAAGGTACTCCTTGATTACATCTAGAACAAGGTAATTTACATTGTGTTCTCTGGTAGTGTCAATCGTTCCATGCAGGGCATTAGTTAAAGCATCATCGAGGGAGCGGCTCCATTTTGGGTGCTTCTTGTTGTATGTTCCCTCGAGGTGTTTCATCACATGGGGCACGGAATGGAGGAAAGATTTTACGTGGGTGCTCCAGCTATAGTAGTTGCGCGACGTGAGCTTTGGCATGGGTTCGAGGAGCCTCGCTAGGGTGCGGAAGCTGTATCGCTTGTCACCATCATCAAAGTTGTGGTCAGAGTTGGTGTCTTCATCAGCTTCATTATTGATGGCCTCCGGTTCGTTCTCGTTTGTGGTGTCATTGTTGACCCGGACCTGGGTGTTCTTGCCTTTCCTGCTCCCTTTGGTCCTCGTGCTTGCGCCAACCTTGGTTTTGGTGTCTTCTACCATGTTCTGTTGATGTCCCAGTTAGCTCAGTCAGTAGAGCATCAGACTCTTAATCAGTTGAAAAATAACAGTAAAGAATACGACGTTATTGGGGTCACGGTCAGACTACCTTACCACAGTCGTATGCCTTTTGTAATGCTTGATTTTTCATAGTGTGAACCTAAATGACAGACACATATATATATACTCCATTTGCCACTCTAGTAATATCCGAGACAAGACGTGTCACTTCATCTGTACCCCTGCATTGCTATGATACCGGGTACCACCAGGCTGTCGCCATGACGACTACCTCATACCTCATTGTGCTCCTCGCTTGAGTGGGCTTCCTGCACCTCGGTGTCTTGGCTGTGATGCGTGCATATTGCTTGAGATGCCGATGCATCTTCAACTGATGCTGATGTTCAATGCGAGCTGGAGGGTGTAAGCGATCGTGCGCCAGAGACTAACTGAGGTTGATTGACTAAGGTTTACTCGATATGTTTTGTCTAAACGTAACCAAGTGTTGCCGCCTAGTAAGTCTCGACTGATCGCCTTGAACACTCTGTTCAGAGGTTGCGCAGCACGAACATTGTTTTTTGGTGAGTGGGTGATACACCCTCCACTACAGTACAAATGTTTGTAGTACTGTTGATAATGCTCTTGGACATCGTCTGGACCGCGATATGCTAATTGCCTACAGAGGACGAAGGTTACTGGACTGCTGGTGTGAATAACCGCCTACAGTAACTGACTGGACTGCTGGTGTCAAGCAACACCGCCTTCAGTAATGAACTGGACCGCTAGTGTGAAGAACACCGCCTACAGTTGTCGATTAACGGTGATACAACACACATGTTGAGAGTCATCGCAAGAGCACTGCTATTGCGATGGTACGTAACTGAGTAAGTAAAGTAAAAGTAAGTAGTATGTAGAGTGGATGCTGATCCACTTGTATGCTATCATAGAATGAGAGTATTTATGTGTCTGATTGGTGTTCTCCTTCGACACCTATCCTGCTCCTCTTGAGGGGCCTCTGTCCCCTGATGGGCACTGTCTTGCCCTGCTGGCACCGACTTCTTCAATACTGTGCTCCTACCGTTTGCATGGCGCAGGGGTTATGCAACACTGCCCTCTCTCCTTCTGCCTGAGGTGTGATGCCCCTCCTTTCAACGCAGCTTCCTCTCGACCTTATCTTGTGAAACTCCTTGACCTCGTGACCATACCCCTTGGTCATGTGGTCACATCAGTGCAGTCCTGTCACGACTTGTCTTGTGATACCCCCTTTAGTCGCTTATTCATCCTTGTGGCCCAACCCCTTGGTCATGTGGTCGCATCAGCACAGTTCTGAGTACTTGTTCATATCAGCCAACTAGTTGAGGCATGCAGATCTGACTGACCCCAACCGATCCCATGAGATTGATCTAGATTCCCAGGGTTCAATTGATCTCGTGATTCATATGTGCAGCCAACCCAATTAATATCATTGATCCCCAATGGTTTTTGGCTCTGATCAATCCGGTGCACCCTTCATATGTTGATCTTCTGCGCGCCTTTTCATATACTGCTCTGTATGCGACATTACCATAACTGCCGCTGCTCATTTGGCGCACTCTCTTGCGCTGGCCAGCCAACCCTGTGACAGAGGGCTGTGTGCACTAACGCTCGCATATTAAGAATACCATGCTGAAGATTACGATCCAGTGAGAAGCTAAAAGGTGACACAGAGCCGATCCGGTTAAATGATCGATCTGATCAGGGATCGAGCGGAGCCGATCTCACCAGAGATTGGGTACAACATGTTGAAGTTTGATGATGTTTGGGTCCCGATAATTGGCGATCGGATGGAGTCTGAGTATGATGTTACTGCTAGTTATAGACAGAAACAAATATACTCGATTGACTAAACAATGTGGCGAGAACCTAGTGTTCTCAGCTAGATATATATACATCTCTGAGGCTGATACTGAGTTTGGGTGCTATCTGTCATGGGCCTGAATGCTCAGGAAGCAGGAGGGTCACTGGTTCATATGGAAGGAGCACAGGTATCAGAGATTTAGTCATTACCAGTGGTGAGCATGGTTGTAGTGCAGTCTCCATGGAGACCATGGACTCCTACAGACTCACATGCAAAGGAGGACCAGGCCCATATGCGAGGAGGGCCTGGCACAGCCACAAGGAGGACCAAGCTCAATAGCATGCAGACGGTCACCACTCAGGGGCTTGAGAGATAGGAGTCATAGGAGACCGACAAGCAGGTTGCTAGGAAGAGGAGCAGTGTCAAAGGAGAAGGAGCAGTGTCAAAGGAGGAGGAGCAGTGTCAAAGGAGTCGACACATAGTTCGAGGAGGACAGGAGGGTACTGGAGGGACCTCTTGTACAGTACTCGATGAAGAGGGTACTCTCTGCAGAGAGAGGGCCAGAGTAGCATCACAGGTGACACTACAAGGAGTGTATATAAGCACACCCTCTCATCATCAGTGGTCGAGTGGATCCCCATCCACTCTACACCATATAAACTAGTCATAACTTTAGCATATAAGTACTCATTAGTTTTCAGTCAGCATAGTCGTAATCAATAGGTTACTTCTCATTGAAGTGCATGTGTTGTATCACTGCTCACTGACGTCCAAAGGCGGTTCATAGCAAACCAGCGGTCCGGATAACGATAGAACTGAAGGCAGTCGTCCACTGTGGTCTGGGGAACACCACAAGCGTTAGTCGACACACTCGACACTCGTGTTGACATCATCAATCCATACTCACACCAGATCATTGGTATCAACATCAAGTTCACTTAGAGTCATATCACAATTGATTGTGCTGAGCTACCTCTGGACAGAGTGTCCATAGTGGTCAGTCGAAATCTGTCAGAACGTAAATACAACTACAGGTTCCAGTGAGAAAAGTGACAGAGACGGCTCAGTCGCATATTTCACTAGGAATCACAATACCATTAACACTGCTGCATAATTCGACAGATTCGGTAGTAGTATCAGTACTACTACAGATTTCAGGTTACAGGCACAAGACCCCTGACACTGACCAGGTGTCAGGGGTCTTGTGCCTGTAACCCAGGTCGGTCTGTCGAGATACTCGGTGACTATCAAACTGCGCAACAACTATTGTCTCAGTATCATTCTTGGCGAACTATGTCGCTCGGTGACTATCAAATTGTGCAGTGGCGACAGGTGGTGTTCGTTGTATATACTATTGTAGGTTTTGGCTGACCTCTGTGGACACTCTGTTCAGGTGTAGCTCGGCACGATCAATGTCGATACTAAGGTTATGATGACACCAAGGTCTGGTGTGAGTGTTGATGGTGATTGTTGATGGTGATGAGGTTGTTGGTGTTGGTGATAGGATTGGTGGCATCAACACGAGTGTCCAGTGTGTTGACTGATGCCTGAGGTGATCCCTGGACCGCAGTGGACTACTGCCTTCGGTTCTATCTTAATCTGGACCACTGGTTTGCTATGAACCACCTTCGGATGTCAGTGAGTGGTGATACAACACACACACTACAATGAGGAGCAACCTTGATGGATTGCTACTATGCTGACTGAAACTAATGATACCTATGCTAAAGTTATGACTAGTTTATAGGGTGTGTAGAGTGGATGGGGATCCACTCGACCACTGATGATGAGAGGGTATGCTTATATACACTCCTTATAGTGTCGCCTGTGATGCTACTCTGGCTCTCTCTCTGCAGAGAGTACCCTCTTCATCGAGTACTGTACAGGAGGTCCCTCTAGTACCCTCCTGTCCTCCTTGAGCTATGTGTTGACCCTTCGACACTGCTCCACCTCCTAGTGACCTGCTTGCCGGTCTCCTATACACTGCTCCTCCTCCTTCTACCGGTGACGGTCCCTCTGACTCCTATCTCTCGAGCCCCCTGAGTGGTGACTGTCTGCATGCTCCTTGAGCTTGGTCCTCCTTGTGGCTGTGCCTGGCCCTCCTTGCATATGGGCCTGGTCCCCCTTTGCATGTGAGTTCATAGGAGCCCATGGTCTCCATGGAGACTGCACTATGACCATGCTCACCACTGGTACCAGCTAGATCTCTGATACCTGTGCTCCTTCCATATGAACCAATGACCCTCCTGCTTCCTGAGCATTCAGGCCCATGACAGACACCTCGCACGGACGAGGGGGAGGGGCCATGGCGAAGACACCATGGCAAAAAGGGATAAATACACCCTGTTGCCGTAGTGAACGAGTGGATCCGGTATCCACTCTACTTTAAACTAACTATAATCTACTGTAACGTATACTTAGTTGTTTCTGTCATATAGTGCAATTGCAGGACATTGCTACGAAACGGAGCAGGTGTGTCATATCACCTCTCCTTGATGTCATCTGTAGGCAGTAGTACTGCAGTCCAGATATCACCTCACCAAAGGCAATATATATATTGTGGTCCGGGCTTCTCTTGTCGCCTCACTGTTTGGTCCTTGACACCTTGAACACTTGTGTCGAAAAGGACAAACCTCATTCCTATACTACGGGTTCCACAGCAAGCTGGAACAGACTGTGCTGCGCTACCACTGAACAGAGTGTTCACAGCGGTTAGCCAAAACTCGTCGAACCAACAACCCTTCGAGCAGTTTCAGTGAAAGTGGCTGACAGGTGCATACCCAAGCACGTTCACTGAAATCGGTGGAAATTCCCCAGACCGGTAGTTCTCGGGCTTCAGGCACACGGCCGCTGACATTAGAGTGGATCGTTAACATAACGCCCCATAGTCAGCGATGGACGACAACGTCAACACTAAGCTGGACAGGATCCTCACCCTGATGGAATCTCAACTAGAGCTCTCCAGACAGGCCCAATGCGAGGAGCAACTTTGCCATGCCCACTTGGGCGAGGAGGACACAACGATGCTTCCCCCCTCAGAGCTCAGGGAGGAGGGAGGCGAACCAATGGCAGGGGATATGCCCACGCCACACCTCACAAGTTGCTCGTGACAATCGGTGTCATTCACATCCCCGAGCGACCACACTGAGGCCGATTACGAGAGGTACGCTTCCCCCATGGGGCCCAGGTATCTCAAACCTCGGACAGACCCATATCATAAGCCCCAGATGGCACCAGTTAACAACGAATCAGAGAATGATGCCCACACTATGGGTGAAGACCCGCTTCCCAATCGAAGCCCATCACCACCCCCTTTCCAAAGTTCAACCCAAGGGATGTTGAGATCTTCGTCATTGAAGCCGAGGCTTGGTTCAGGTACAACCAAGTCTAGGAGCACGAGAGAATGATCAATCATACAGGGGCCCAACTGGAGGGTCATGCACGAGACTGGTGGACCTCTAAGATCTGTATTGACAGAGCCCGTGAAGGAAGGCTGTTCCATGACTGAGGTTACTTCACGGAACGGCTCACAGAGCAGTACAACCCCCACAATGCCAGAATGGAGGCGTACAATAAGCTTCTTGCCCTACGGCTCACCAGCGACACTCCGGGGGCTGCCACCCACCATGTGGAGCGATTTAGGGACCTGGAAGGCCAAGTGAACTTGGATGAGAACGACCTACTGGTGGACTTATTCAGAGGAAGTCTCACCTGAAGTCTGCAGGAGAAGTTCGAACGGCATCCCCCCACCAAAAGATGGGAATGGTACCATGAGGTGGAGGAGATCGATTGGCAGAGGATGTTATTGCAGCAGTCCTCGGCCAGACACCCCAGCGCTAATCCAACACCACGAACGAGTCCAGGTAATCGGACCACTCCAATAAGTCAGGGCCTGGCAACAAACCGCTATCAGGTACCGGTGCTCCCGTACAACCCAAATCGGGTGGGCCAACGACCCCTGCCACCACAACTCACACAGGGACCCAGGCTGCGCGGAAGCACAAACTTAGGAAACAGCCCCTGCCACATATGCAAGGGTACTGGCCATTGGGCAAGAGACTGTCCGAGTAGGAGACCGACTGAGCCCACAACCCCACGTCCTATGGGGCCGAAGGTCATGGTAACCAAGGAGGATAGCCTCGACGAAGATGTGCACTTCAACGATAATGACCAATTGGAGGAGACCCAGGACGAGTCCGACACAGGTGACCAAGGGGACCTAGAACTTGGGCAGTACCAAGCCCAAGCCACCGACGGCCACGAAGCCGACCCAGAGGAAGATGATGTGGGAAACGGCAGTGGGGTGATGCACTAATGGTGTGCATTGCCCTACAATCTGGATTGCCATCTATATGTACATATCAAGAATGCTGACTTTGTTTCTCCGCCCACGCAAGCAAGGCAGTACTCGAAGTTGCCGGGACGGTTCAAACCCACCCGGCCCGAATACTAGCTGACACCGGCGCCGGCTTGTCCATAGTTTCAGACTCCTTTATCAGCAGGCATAAAATACCCACAAAAAGCACAAAAACAAGATCTGACACGGTGTCACCGGGCACCAACTAGCCATCAACCGAGCGGCGACCTTGCAGGTAGCGGTTGGACAGCACCAGCTAGGGATCATAGAAGCGTCGGTAGCAGACACTGCATACTACGACCTCATCCTTGGTTACTCAGAACTGAAGAGGCTCCGTCCCACCATACAATGGGAAACGGGGCAACTTCAGTTCGAAGCCCAAGAACCGCAGACAGAGCGGGGAAGCAGGAGTCAGACAGCCGCACAACAACAAAAAATGGCCGAAGAAGAGGGTTCGTGACCAAATTCAGCGAAACTGGCCAGGATCACTGCAAATCAAACAGGATCAGCGACACTGGCTGAAATAAGCGCATCTGACCGGAATCAAGCATGCCTCAAGATACACGGTAATGAATTTGTAACGGCAGAACGATTGATTCAGGCGGCGCTCGAAGACGGGCCCATCGGGTTCATGCTACTAGAGGCAGCACCCTCGTCCCTGCCAGCCTACGGGTTTGTGCCCACAGGGGCCGACAGGGGTGTCGAAATGGAAGTTGAGGCTGACAAAGCGGTGACGATAGAGGACATCCCCACACCCTATCAGCAGCTACGAGAGGTCTTCAATGAAGTAGAGGCCAAGAGGTTGCCCCAACACACGGAACATGACCTCCACCTAGAATTGATGGAGTGCAGTAGACCACCTCAAGGGCCCAAAGGAAATGACAGAACTACGACAGTATTTGGACGAGAACCTGGCTAAAGGGTTCATACACCCATCAAAGAGCCCAGCTCGTTCACCAGTATTGTTTGTGCCAAAAAAGGATGGAGGCCTACGACTCTGTGTAGACTATCGGGGCCTAAATGAGATTACCATCAAGAATAGGGCCCTGTTGCCACTCATTGAGGAGCAGTTGTTTCTACTTCGGAAGGCCCAGATCTACTCCAAGTTGGATCTCAGGGCAGCCTACAATCTCATATGTATTGCAGAAGGCAACAAATGGAAAACTGTGTTTGGCACTCAGCTGGGGCTGTATGAATACTTGGTAATGCCATTTGGGCTAGCAAATGCACCCGCCCATTTCCAGTCTTTCATCAATCACATTTTCCGGGATATCATTGGGATATATGTGGTGGTATACCTGGAAGACTTCTTGATCTTCAGCAACATGGAAGAGGACCACATATGGCATGTGACCGAAGTCCTCACTCACCTGAAACACCACTGGCTATTCGCTAAGCTATCCAAATGCGAATTCCACACAGATATGGTGGAATTCCTGGGGTACATGATCAAACCCATGGGGGTGGAGATGGATCCAGAGAAGGTTCGCACTGTCAGAGAGTGGCCCATGCCGACCTCGATCCACGACATTCAATGCTTCCTGGGGTTCACAAACTTCTACCGACGCTTCATCAGTCACTTCGCTCGCATTGCCAAACCCCTGACTGCATTAGTGAAACCCACCAAGCAGTTTAAGAAGTTTGACCTACCCAACGAGGCCCAACAAGCGTTCCACAAACTAATTCTAGCATTTACGACTGCCAGGGTACTTTGGCACTTCAATTACCACCTGCCGACAAGGTTGGAAACGGACACAAGCGACTTCGCAATCGCAGGGATACTCAAGCAGGAGCATGAAGGACGGTGGCACCCAGTTGCCTACTACTCCTGAAAGATGTCTTCAGCTGAAAAGAACTACGAGATCCACGATAAGGAGCTCCTAGCCGTGGTAGCGTGCCTCACACAGTGGCGACACATACTTGCTGGGCTGCCCAGCCAGTTGGTCATCCTCATGGACCATGAGGCACTCAAATACTTTAAGTCCCAGCGTCGCATCACGGGCCGACAAGCTAGATGGGCAGTGTTACTGGCCAACTTCGATTTCGTACTCCAGTACCAACCAGGGGACAAGGCTGGGGAACCTGACACCCTGACCCGACGGGCCGACATGCAGCCAAGTGATGCTGAACAAGGGCACAACGTATGACGGCTGCTACCCCCCCGAGTGTTTGCGAAGGTCGAGAACCAAAACACATACCGGATGCCACCCGCTGTCATCCCACAACTCAATAGTTGCCAAACAACACAGCTTGCCGAGATTGATATTGAGACAATAGCTGTCGCACAGTTTGATAGTCACCGAGCAACTCAACGAGAAGACCTGGGTTTCAGGCGCGAGACCCCTGACAGACGGCTTTATTGCATAATTCATCAAGAATCGAAATACCACTAGTGTTGTCGCATAACTCGACAGGATCTGTAATAGTATCAACACTATTACCGATCTCAGGTTTCAGGCGTGTGACCGCTGACACCTACTAGATGGGTTTGATCCAGTCAATTTCAGTGAAATCCACCAGAACCCTATGATGTGGTTGATTCCATATTTTAGGTGCATGACACACCCAATGTCTGTCCGGGTTCTTCTGTGCAGACCCTGTGACAGTGCTACCAGAGGTGTTCAATGGGATTTAAGTCAGGGGACTGGGCTGGCCAGTCCATTACCTTGATGCACTTGTGCTCCAGCCACTTTGTAGTCTTCTTAGATGTTTGTTGAGGTTGGCTGCCTTGCTGGAAAACAAGTTCAGCATAGCCATGCTGACAGAGCAAATTTTACATTATTTTGATGAGCTTGCTGGCCAAAATATGAATATACTGGTCTGATTTCATTGTCCCCTGCACCAGTCACACACCTCTTATGCCTTCCAAGGTCAGACAGCACCAGTTCATGATACAACCACCACCTTTCTTGAGTGTCGGCCTGAAAGGCTTGCTATTGAATACAGTGTTTCTTACCCAACAGTGCTGCTTACCATCTGGCCCAAAAAAGTTGACCTTTATCAGTGACATGTCTAAGATTCTGTGTGGCAAAACGAGTTACCAATGTTAGACTGTAGATGGTTGTGGGAGGACTGTGATGACATAATCATTTGGAGAGTAACCAAAAATGGGGAGGTCATTTTACCTGGTCCGGAGGCGTGTTGACCGAAACACGTGATTTTTCAATCTTGGGTGAGCTTACATAAGATCTCTGTGCAAAATAAAAACACGTCAAAATCGAGAAATATGTGTTTCTAAAAACACTCAAAGTTTGAATTGAAGATAACAATTAGTATACACCATTATTGGGGCCACGATCAGGCTCCCTTACCACAGTCATATGTTTCTTGTAATACTTGGTCTTTTCATGGTGTGAACCTAAATGACAAATGCATATATATACCTTATTGCCACTCTGATTATATCTGAGCCAGGTTGAGTCACTTCCTTCATACCTTTATGTTGCTACTTCATGAGGTGCCCCTGAGCCATTGCTATGACAACCTTCATATGTTTTATTGTGTTTCTTGCTTTTGTAGGCATTTGGTACCTCAATGTCTCGGCTGTAACTCGTGCATCCCTCTTGAGTTGCCGACACATCTTCAACTGTTTGATACCCCCTTTTAGAGCTTCTTGTGTGAATTTACGCGTGGAAATGTGGAGCAAAGTCAGTCCGAACCCGAGAAGAGGTCCAAAATTTGGAAGCTTCAACTACCCTGGCTTGCCGCTACACATCTTCGCCACCTCAGCGACACCATCGAGAAACTAGCCCAGTCAGGCCGAGGTGCTAGCGGTGAGTTTGTCTGATTCAAGATGTCGTCCAAGCACAAGCTCACAAAGGTATGCACTCCGTTGCTCCCCGCCCCCTTCCCCAAACCCAAGACCTGCCGCTGACTCTTTCCATTCGCCTCACCGCCCTCGATCGCAGTTTAAATTCGCAGTAGCCGTCTCTTCCTCATCCACCCCGACCTCCTCTCGACACTCCTGCCCCCCTTCATCATCATCGATCACACACCTCACAATTTCGCAACAGAACACCCTCCAAACAATCCACCAAGAACAACTCGCCAGATTCGCCAGCACAACACTTCCCAACCTGGCCTCTCTCCACTCACAACGGTTCCTCCGTCTAGCATGCTCACAAGTTGCCGCATCAGGCACTTTGTGGACTACCCGTAAGCTTCAAGCTGTCACGTACCGGCGCTCGTTATGGGCTGAAGATATCGAGCCGGAACAGGAGGAAGGCAAGGGGAAGGAGGACGCAAGAATTGTTCCTGATTTCTACCATAGACACAATCCGAGATGTGTGAGGTGCAGCTTGCCGCTTGTTGCTGGATTGAATCAGGCTATAACACCAAATGGGCATAAGGAGAAGGCTTCAGGGTTGAGAGCAAAGGCTGGAAGAGGGACACATGGGACGACGCGCAAGCGGATATCAAGTTGCACACTCTGTCGTCACAAGACTCGGACATAGCCCTCAGTATCTCATCTTTACATATACCCACTCACACATACCCAGCATGGAGTAAGGGATGCAACATCGAGCTTCATTATCGTCAGAATTCGTATGGAGCTCGAAATCAGAGTACAAGAGATTATGGATCGTATAAAAGACAGTGTGATAGTTGAACGTCGAGCAGTCCGATTCATCCAGATGGAGCATCGTAAGGCTGCATCTGGAGAGGACCTCGCAAGAATCGTCATTGATGAAATGAGTGCGCGTCAACGCGTCATGGTATATACGCGAGCGTAGAAGGAGCAGTGCCGGAAATTGAAAAAAGAGTCGCTAATACAAGATGGTGAAATGAAAGGATCGAGCAGCCTTGGGCAGGACTGCTTTTGTGGGGTTTTCGAGCTACAGAGAGGGTGTGTGAAGCATAGTCGGAGCAGTTCGCTAGTATACAACACCTCCAGGCATCGATCTTGAGGGATTGCCGAGACCGACGAGCGCCAGTAGAGCATCGAGGACCGGGCCGATGTAGTCGTCGACAAAGTTGCTGCCGACAACTGCATTCAGATAGCGACCGTCATAGTAGTAGTTCTGGATGGCGGTTGGAAGGTAGTTGAGTTTCCTGAACTCGTCTGCGTCAAGGGTCTGGTGGTTGATGTGGTAGATGTCGCGAGATGTGTTGAGCAGCAAGCCTAAGGCTAGACCGATGGCGAGGGGCATGGCCATGATGGATGTGCTTTTCGCAGTCAAAGCAGCGGAGAAAGACTCGACCAAGGTGTGCATCGATGTCGACAGGGTGGCCACCTTGGTGCGAGTAGAGGACGAGCTGTCTGTAGGAGCAGGCTCAATGGTACTGTCGACAGCAGGCTCTGCAACGGCTTGCTCTTCTGGTGCATCGGTCTGAATGGACTGTGTGACCATCTCGACCGACTTACGCACTTTGCCTACTCTTCTTCGTCGTCGCTGGATGACAGTCTCGATATAGTCATCGACGTTGCTGGTGTCGGCATCCTTGTCCTCGACCTGTGTCTCTTCTCCGGAGCTGTTGCCGTCCATTCCCATGCTTCGAGCGAGCTCGTTGCCCAGGCGCCTAGTGATAGTACCAGGATTACTGTGCTGCTGCATCGACGACTCTTTACTGTGCAAGCTGGTGAGCCGACGCACCTCGTCAAGCTCCATTTCGAGCTTGTCTACTGTGCTGCGGAGCTCCTCGGTCTCCTCCTTGTAGCCTTGAAGTTTGGTAGCTTCGGCTTGAGCCTTTTCGAGTTTCTGACGCAGCAGGATCTGTGTCTTCTCGACTTCATCTTTGGCTTGCTCGCACTCGACTAGATACTCGGACAGTTCCTTGGATTCTTTGACGCGACGATCGAGGTCAGCTTTCGCCTTGATCAGCTGGCTCGTTTCCTCTTCTAGATCCCTTCGAAGCCTGACATTTGCCTTCTCAGAAGTCTCGATCTGGGCATTGAGTGCAGTCAACTGCGACTCGTAGGCATTGTTCTGCTCCTGGAGCTCGTGCTGCTTGGTGCGGTTCTCTTTTTCTTCGCGGCGAAGCGTCTGAATTTGCTTGTGAAGCTCCTCGAGCTTGGCTTGTTCCTCCAACACCACTTCCTCGTACTGTTCTTGGGCGGTGGAGAGCTTGTGTTCTAGTGTGTTAACGCGCCTCTCCTTGTCAGAGAGGGTCTGCTGAAGGGCATCGTTTTTGTCACGCTCCATGCGCAGATCCTCTTTGAGATTGAGAATGATGGCAGCTTCGGCACTCAACTCTCTAGAAGAGTCGCGACTGCCTTCCGTATCCCTGATGAGATGCTCGTCCTGACTCAGGTCGGCAAAATCATCTGTAGCGGCTTGAGGTGTTGAGTCGTTGCCAGTGCTATGCGACAGTTCTCCGCTCATCAATGAAGGTGTGTGAGGTGCCATGTCGTCGGAGATAACGGATTGTGCGCTGGACTCTAAGGCGTGAATGAGGTCGACGAGCGTGCTGGAAGAGATGGGCACTTCTGGGTTCGCGTCTGCAAACACTTCAAGCTGGCTGAAGACCTTCGGATCGATGAGTGGATGCTCCCTTTGTCGCTCGAACTCGGACAGGATGGCTGGCAAGTTTCGACTGAGCAAAGTGGGCTCAGTCTCTTGGTGGGACCTGTCGTCCTCATCCTGCTGGGCCTGAAAGTCGGGAAGGAACTTGTCGAAAAGAGCCTCGACTTCTTGTCGGAGCTCTTCCTTCCTTTGCGGATCCTCAGAAGCTACTGACAGACCACTGTTGAGAAGCACGACGTTGGAGATATGACTCGAGTCAGACTTTGGACCAGCAGAGATATCACTCCGGGTGGAGAGAAAGCCACCATAGGAGGTTGCTGGGGTGTTGTCGATATCATCATCATCTTGTGATGGGCGCTCATGGTCGAAACCAGAAGATTGATGGCTTGATTCGGAGTCGGAGCGACTATGGCTTTGACGAGGTTTGAACTTGGCTGCTTCCATGAGGTCCCTGGACGGTGTTTCGGACAGCTCAAGCTTGGGATCGGACGAGTCTATGGTTGTTTGGTTTGGAGCTGATGCTGCCTCGGCAGGCTTATTGCCTTTGGAGACCATATTGGCGATAAGCGAAGTTAAAGCCAGATGTGAGCGTAGTAGGAAGGTGTCGATGCGGCGGAATCAAGCGTCGCTACAGCTTGAGCATCATAGAGTGACTGTGGTACTGTGTTCACGCCATGCAGAGTCGACAGGCCGTATAGACAAAGGGAAGCGACGGATGTGTCGATTGTCTAGTCTCGGGGCCTGAGTTGCGGCGTATGTGGTGCTGTTATGAAATCGAGCTGCAAACACAACGCAACGTGTTGGCTAACTGCAAAATAGTCGTGGGAGGATTGAGTCTAGTGTGGAGACGGTGGGTATCAGTTAAAGATGCGACGGAATTACCAGGAGCTTTAGCCGAGACGTGAGAAAGCCGAGTCACCAAGAGTCCGAGGGATGAACATTCAGAATTGACATGTGGCAACCAATCAGGAAACACTTGGGGGAGATAACGCCAAGGCACAAGGAAGACAATGCTGAGGCAACACATGGTACACTCAGTTAGTGGGTGACAATAGGGCTCCTCAAGGATGGGATAAAGGTATATATACAAGTGATACTGTAGTCATAGTTCATGAGAAATCTCAAGCATTGCACCTACAATACACCTGTGTGAAAGGAGCTAGAATGTTGCCTCGACAAAGTGGTGTTTTGCATAACTTCAACTGATTAAGAGTCTGAAGCTACACCCAAACCAACTGTCATGGGCCTGAATGCTCAGGAAGCAGGAGGGTCATTGGTTCATATGGAAGGAGCACAGGTATCAGAGATCTAGCTGGTACCAGTGGTGAGCATGGTCATAGTGCAGTCTCCATGGAGACCATGGGCTCCTATGAACTCACATGCAAAGGGGGACCAGGCCCATATGCAAGGAGGGCCAGGCACAGCCACAAGGAGGACCAAGCTCAAGGAGCATGCAGACAGTCACCACTCAGGGGGCTCGAGAGATAGGAGTCAGAGGGACCGTCACCGGTAGAAGGAGGAGGAGCAGTGTATAGGAGACCGGCAAGCAGGTCACTAGGAGGTGGAGCAGTGTCGAAGGGTCAACACATAGCTCAAGGAGGACAGGAGGGTACTGAAGGGACCTCCTGTACAGTACTCGATGAAGAGGGTACTCTCTGCAGAGAGAGAGCCAGAGTAGCATCACAGGCGACACCTTAAGGAGTGTATATAAGCATACCCTCTCATCATCAGTGGTCGAGTGGATCCTCATCCACTCTACACCATACCAAACTAGTTATCACTTCAGTATAAGTATACATTAGTTTCCAGTCAGCATAGTAGTAATCAATAGATTTCTCCTCATCATAGCACATGTGTTGTATCACCGCTCACTGACATCCGAAGGCGGCTCATAGTAGCCCAGTGGTCCGGATTAGATAGAACCGAAGGCAGTTGTCCACTGCGGTCTGGGGATCACTTCAAGCACTCAATCGACACACTGGACACTTGTATCAGCACCCACAGCATTACTCACACCAGACCTTGGTGTCATCACAATACATCCATTGTTATTGATTGTGCCAAGCTACCTCTGGATGGAGTGTCCACAGTGGTCAGTTGAAACCTGCAATAGCAATCACTCTATCACATATTCGAGTGAGAAAAGTCATAGAGGCCTTCTACGGCAGGTCTTGACCAAAATAATTCTACACAGTACTTTACCACATATCTCAACAGGATCTGTAATAGAAGCGGTTCTGCTACAGATAACAGGTTTCAGGCGCAAGACCCCTGACATGGTGGTAGTGGCGACACAGGACTGGGAGGTGGACTTGGTCAATAATAAGCTAGTCTATTTAAACTCAAATCTTCAACACAACATTTTCCTAAGACCACTGGTTGGGACAGAGGTACCCTCAGGAAAGGTGCTAAAGTTGATTAAAGGATTGTACGGCCTGAAACAGTCAGGCAGGGAATGGAACATTGAGTTGGACTCTTACCTCCAGAAAGTTGATTTCCACTGTATGCCAAGCACGCCTTGCCTATATACAAGAGGCTCAGGAAAGGAGATCGCAGTCATTACAGCATACACAGATGATATGTTGAATGTGTCAGCGGTCGCATGCCCAAAACCTGAGATTGGTAATAGAGTCTTGTCTATTACGAATCCTTTCGAGTTATGCGACAACACTTGTGGTATTGTGATTCTCGGCGAAATATGGAGTAGAGCCATCTCTATCACTTTTCTTGCTTGGAACTGTAGTAAGGGTTTTGCTATTGCAGGTTTTGACTAACCGCTGTGGACACTCCGTTCAGGGGTAGCTCGGCACGATCAATATCAATACGAAGGTTGTGATGACACCAAGGTCTGGTGTGAGTGTTCTTGTTGATGATGAGGTTGATGGTGTTGGTGGGAAGGTTGGTGGCGTCTGTCAGAGGTCACGCGCCTGAAACCTGAAATCTGTAGTAGTACTGATACTACTATCGATTCTGTCGAGTTATGTGACAGTGTTAATGGTATTACAATTCTTAGTGAAATATGCAACAGAGTTGTCTCTGTCACTTTTCTCGCTGGGACCTGTAGTTGTATTTGTGTTATGACAGATTTCGACTGACCACTGTGGACACTCCATCCAGAGGTAGCTCAGCACAATCAATTGTGATATGACTCTAAGTGAACTTGATGTTGATACCAATGGTCTGGTGTGAGTATGGATTGATGACATCAACATGAGTGTCCAGTGTGTCGACTAATGCTTGTGATGATCCCCGGACCACAGTGGATGACTGCCTTCGGTTCTATCATTATCTGGACCACAGGTTTACTATGAACCGCCTTTGGACGTCAGTGAGCGGTGATACAACACACACCACTACAAAGAGAGGCAATCTATTGATTGCAACTATGCTGACTGAACTAATGAGTACTTGTGCTTCTGAAGTATTGACTAATTGTATGGTGTAGAGTGGATAGGGATCCACTTCGACCATTCATGACGAGAGAGTATGGTTATATACCTTATCGCAGTGTCGCCAGCGATGCTGCTCCAGCTCTCTCTCTCCAGAGAGTACTGCTCTCCGTCGAGTACTATCCAAGAGTCTCCCACGAGACTCCTCCTCCTCATGGAGCCCTGTGCCATTCCCGAGCTGTGTCGACTCCATCGACACTGCTCCTCCTCCTTATACCTTGTTTGCCGGTGTCCTCTACACAGCTCTCCTTCCTCTGGCCAGCGATGCTTCTTTGTTCCCCCTATCCTGTGTACCCCTGAGTGGTAACTGACCGCGTGTCGCTGAGCTCCGTCCCTCTCTTGGCGAGACTTGGTCCTCGGCCAGAGTGTGACTTGTCGTACTGGCATCCTTGTCACTGATCTTCGCGGAATCTGCCACAAGATCGTGCTATCATGGGCCGGAATGCTCAGGAAGCAGGAGGGTCACTGGTTCATATGAGAGGAGCACAGGTATTGGAGATCTAGTTGATACCAGTGATGAGCAGGGTTGTAGTGCAGTCTCCATGGAGACCATGGACTCCTATGGGCTTACATGCAAAGGAGGACCAAGCTCAAGAGCTTGCAGGTGGTCACCAGCACAGCCACAAGGAGGACCAAGCTCAAGAAGCATGCAGACAGTCACCACTCAGGGGGCTCGAGAGATAGGAGTCAGAGGGACCGTCACCGGTAGAAGGAGGAGGAGCAGTGTATAGGAGACCGGCAAGCAGGTCACTAGGAGGTGGAGCAGTGTCGAAGGGTCGACACATAGCCCAAGGAGGACAGGAGGGTACTGGAGGGACCTCTTGCACAGTACTTGATGAAGAGGGTACTCTCTGCAGAGAGAGGGCCAGAGTAGCATTGCAGGCAACACTACAAGGAGTGTATATAAGCACACCCTCTCATCATCAGTGGTTGAGTGGATCCCCATCCACTCTACACACCATAACTAGTTATCACTTCAGCATAAGTATACATTAGTTTCAGTCAGCATAGTAGCAATCCATCAAGGTTGCTCCTCATTGTAGTGCATGTGTTGTATCACCACTCACTGACATCCGAAGGTGGTTCATAGCAAACCAGTGGTCCAGATTAAGATAGAACCGAAGGCAGTAGTCCACTGCGGTCCAGGGATCACCTCAGGCATCAGTCAACACACTGGACACTCATGTTGATGCCACCAATCCTATCACCAACACCAACAACCTCATCACCATCAACAATCACCATCAACACTCACACCAGACCTTGGTGTCACCATAACCTTAGTATCGACATTGATCATGCCGAGCTACCCCTGAACGGAGTGTCCACAGAGGTCAGCCGAAACCTACGATAGTATATACAACAAACACTACCTGTTTCCACCGCACAACCTGATAGTCACTGAGTGACGTAGCTCACTGAGACAATAGCTGTCACACAGTTCGATAGTCACCGAGTATCTCGACAGACCGACCTGGGTTTCAGGCGCGAGACCCCTGACAGTAGAGTGGATCATTCAAGCAGCTCCTCATGATCACCATGACGGACCCAGACCTCAACAACAAGCTCGATAGACTGCTCACTCTATTGGAAGCCCAGTTGGAGCTTACCAGGCAGGGTCAATGAGAGGAACGACTACAATGAGCTCATCTGAGTAGAGAGGAGACCATTGACCTCTCACACTCAGAGGAACAAGCAGGAGGAGGAGATGGGTCTATGCTAGGAGACCCCCATACTCCTACTCCGGCTCCATGACCAAGACGATCAGTCTCATTCACAGACATGGATGTTCAAGAAGACGTCAACTACGAGAAGTATGCTTCACCCACTGGACCAAGATATGTCAAGTCCAGGGTAGACCCATACAAGAAGAGCAGGACGGAGCCCTACATTCTTGATCAGGAGGAAGACTCTAGCATCATGGCAGAGCTTAATTGATCAAAGCCCATAGCCGCCCCCTTCCCAAAGTTCAATCCCCGAGATGTGGAGATCTTCATTCTAGAAGCTGAAGCATGGTTTAAGTTCAACCAGGTCTATGAGCAATCTAGGATGATCAATCACATGGGTGCTCAACTAGAAGGGACTGCATGGGAATGGTGGACCTCCAAGCTCTGTATTGATAGAGCTAGAGAAGGTTGTTCAATGATTGGCACTACTTCACAGAGAGGCTGCCAGAGCAGTTCAACCCACGCAATGCTAGGATGGAGGCATACAACAAGCTGCTAGCTCTCAGGCTCACAAGTGATGCTCCTGGTGCCGCCACACGTCACATAGAGTGGTTCAGGGACTTGGAAGGTCAGGTCAACCTAGATGACAACGAGCTAGTGATTGATCTCTTCCGAGGTAGTCTAACTCGCAGCATACAGGAGAAGTTTGAGAGGAACCCACCTGGGAAGAGATGGGAGTGGTACCAAGAGGTTGAGGAGATCGATCAACAGAGGATGCTACTACAGCAGTCCTTGTCTAGACACTCACTCCCAAACACCACATCACCTCCACTAAGAACTGGGTTGCGGCCAATTCAAAGTTCAATCCCCATACGTCAACCCACTCAACCTTACCCAGCTTGATTATTAACACAAGCAACTACACAAAACCTAAATCAACCCACTAACTGACCCCTTCCCCATCAAGCCACCCAGATCTCAAAGCAAGGAAGCCCTGTGTCACTGGAATGGTTCCGTTCTCCGAGTCTGGAGCATTTGGGAGTGAAAATGCTTATACTTCAGTGTTGTGTGAATCGGGTACACCAGCTAAGGGTCTAGCTGGTGTAGTGGTTTGGCTGCTCACTATGTTCAGTTTGGTTACCCAATTCCCAATCCTGTGACACCCTGCTCCATCAGGTAACAACACCTGTCATGTATGCAAGGGTATTGGCCACTGGGCTAGAGACTGCCCCAGCAGGAGGGTAGACCCCCTGGGCTCACGGCCCATGGGCCCCAAGGTCATGGTCACCACAGCAGACCCTTTCAAAGAAAACACCAACTCAGGAGATGGTCAATCAGGTGGCATGGAGACAGGCGAGCCGGGGACTTGGACCTCAGCCCTTACCAGCAGACCATGGTCACCAATCATGAGGAGGAGGAGCACGATGATGGTGACGATGAGGGAAACGTCAGTGGGGTGATGCACTGATGGTGTGCATTGCTCTACAAACCTCCTCGCCATCACTCTGTATATATCAGGATTGTCAAGTATGTTTCTCTACCAGTGGAGGCAAAGCAGTGTTGGAGCTCTCTGGAATGGTCCAAGACCATCCTGCTTGGATACTAGCTGATACTGGAGCTGGTTTGTCCATAGTCTCAGATTCTTTCATTAGTAAGTACCAAATACCCACAAAACCCATAAAAACAAGATCGATCCATGGTGTCACTGGACACCAACTCTTCATCAATAGTTCTGTGAGCATGCAGGTATCTATTGGTACACACAATCTGGGTGTGGTCAAAGCTTCAGTGGCCAACACTGCTGACTATGACCTCATCCTGGGGTTCACCAAGCTACAGAGGCTCAAACCCACCATACAATGGGACATGGGCCAGCTGGAGTTCAAGACTCAGGAGCAGGACCAACCCCCAAAGAGACCCCCTGAAGCAGCAAGAGCAGGGGACCTATCCATGAGGAGACCAACCCTTCATGGAAACGAGTTTGTCCCAGCAAAGCACATACTACAAGCAGCTCTGGAAGATGGACCCATAGGGTTCATGCTGTTGGAGGAGCCACCATCATCACTCCTGGCCTTTGGTTTTGTACCTACAGGTGCAGACAAAGGAGTAGAGATGGAGGTAGAGGTGGACAAGGTGGTGACGGCTGCAGATATACCAAAGCCATACCAACACCTGCGAGATGTGTTCAATGAAGTGGAAGCAGACAAGCTGCCCCATCATACAGAGCATGATCTCCACCTCGAGTTGATGGAAGGAGGTCAGCCACCTCAGGGGCCCCTATACCTTAAGGGACCCAAGGAGATGTCTGAGTTGAGGAGGTACCTGGATGAGAACCTTGAGAAGGGGTTCATTAGACCATCGAAGAGCCCAGCACAATCACCAGTGCTCTTTGTACCAAAGAAGGATGGAGGTCTCAGACTCTGTGTGGACTACTGGGGTCTCAATGAGATCACTGTCAAGAACAGGGCCCCATTGCCCCTCATTGAGGAGCAGCTGTTCTTGCTCCAGAAGGCAAGGATCTATACCAAGCTAGACCTTAGAGCAGCATACAACCTCATCTGGATTGCTAAAGGAGATGAATGGAAGATGGCCTTTGGCACTCAGCTGGGACTCTATGAGTATCTAGTGATGCCCTTTGGGCTAGCCAATGCTCCAGCCCACTTCCAGTCACTCATCAATGGTATCTTCCTAGATATCATTGGGGTATACGTAGTGGTATACCTAGATGACTTCCTGATCTTCAGTAACAATGAAGAGAGACATGTGGAGCATGTCACTGAGGTCCTCACTCGGTTAAGGAACAACAGACTCTTTGCCAAGCTGTCGAAGTGTGAGTTCCACACCAGGACAGTCGAGTTCTTGGGTTACATCATCAAGCTGACAGGTATAGAGATGGACCCAGAAAAGATGCGCACTGTCAAGGAGTGGCCAATGCTGGAGTCTGTCCACAATATCCAGAGGTTCCTGGGTTTTGCCAACTTCTATTGAAGGTTCATAGCCCACTTTGCTTGTATAGCCAAGCCCTTGACATCACTGGTAAAGCCTACAGAACGGTTCAAGAAGTTCTAGCTACAAGAGGAGGCCCAGCAGGCCTTCCACAAGCTCATCCAGGCATTCACAACAGCAGGAGTGCTTCAGCACTTCTACTAGCACCTTTCAACAAGGTTGGAGACCGATGCAAGTGACTTTGCTATAGCAGGAGTACTCAAGCAGAAGCTTGAAGGACGATGGCATCCAGTGGCCTTCTACTCCAGGAAGATGTCCTCTGCCGAGAAGAACTATGAGATCCATGACAAGGAGCTCCTAGCTGTGGTTGCTTGCCTTACTCAGTGGCGACACATGCTAGCTGGACTGCCGAGCCAACTGGTCATCCTCACCAACCATGAAGCTCTCAAGTACTTCAAGTCACAGAGATGCATCACAGGTCGACAGGCTCGATGGGAAATACTACTAGCAGACTTCGACTTCATACTGCAGTATCGACCAGGAGACAAGGGTGGTGAACCTGATGCCCTCACCAGGAGGACTGACATGCAGCCAGTCGGTGAAGAGCAGGATCACAATGTGAGGCAACTACTGCCTCCTCGAGTGTTCAAGGAGACCACAGACAAGGAGTCGACCCTAGTAGCTCCTATGCTCACAATGGAGTTCATAGCATCGAAGGGACTCAAACATCTGGTCAAGACCTTCCAACCCTTGGACCAGGAGTTGCAGGAGATACACAGCAAGAAACCCTTCGAGGTCAAAGGAGGACTATGGCATAGTGGTGGAAGACTGGTTATTCCCAAGGTGACCTTACCAGGGAAGACTAACAACCGTCACTCAAGGAGTGCCAGAGAGGTCAATGGACAATCTCTGTCAGTAGAACACCTGTGATTCATGGTGATGAACCAATGTCATGATGGTATAACTGCTGGACATGTGGGTAGGGACACCACCATCAAGGCAGCTCAACAACACTACTGGTGGTCAAACATGACAGCTTGGATTGCAGACTATGTAGCAAGTTGTCCTGTATGTGCTAGGTACAAAGCTTCTCGTCATTGTCCATATGGGTTGCTACAGCCACTAGCCACACCAGACAGACCCTGGGGCTCCATATCCCTCGACTTCATCGAAGGACTACCACCATCAAAGAAGTATGATTCCAAGACCTATGACTCAATTTTAGTCATTGTCGACAGGTTGACCAAGTTTGCTATACTAGCTCCAACCCATAAGACAGTCACGGCCAAGCAGACTGCAGTGTTGCTATATGGACACATGGTTAGTCTCTTTGGCTATCCTGATCACATGGTCTTGGACCGAGGCAGGCAGTTCATATCAGGAGCATGGAAGGCATTTGCAGAACAAACGGGTGTAAAGCACTCACTTAGCACAGCCTATCATCCCCAAACTGATGGTCAGACAGAGAGAGTCAACCAGGTCATCGAGCAGTACCTACAGATGTACTGCAACTATGAACAGGATGACTGGGCCAACTTGCTGGATGCTGCAGCCTTTGTATACAACAACACAGTCCACAACAGCATCAATGTCTCACCCTTCTTTGCATGCTATGGATGGAACCCCAAGGCTCATCCTGACATCCCTCAACAGTTGGGAGTCAATAATCCAGGTCGCTTCGAGTACCTCATGGATGGGAAGGAGCGTAGCAAGTACCTCCAGGAGCAGAACAGAGAAGCACAATGCAGATCAGTAGATCAGTACAACAGGAAGCACAAGGACATCGAGTTCAAGGTGGGTGATATGGTCTACATCAACTGTCGAAACTGGAAGACAAGGAGACCCACACCCAAGTTAGACACCCGGTTTGCAGGGTCTTACCCAGTTCAGGAACAGGTAGGACGCCGAGCTTATCGGATCATGTTGCCAGCAAACCTTAGGGTGCATGATGTGTTCCACATGTCTATGCTCGAACCAGCAAGAACAAGCTCTCTTCCTCAACGGGCTGAACAACCCACAATACCACCATTGCCAGATGAGGATCTGGACTTTGAAGTCGAGGCCCTCATCGACAAGTGTGTACACAATGGGACTACAGAGTACAAGGTGTTGTGGAGAGGGTACTCAGAAGAAGCTGCATCATGGGAACCAGTAGTGAATCTCAACTGCCCCGACCTCATCCAGGAGTATGAGGTGTCAGAGGGGGGACAAGTAAGGAGACAAAGTAGAGAGCAGGAGGAGCAGAGAGAGGGAGAAGAAGGAGCATGACGTTGAGAGAAGGAAGGGTGATGTTGATGATGTTGTCGAAGAGGTAATGAGGAGAGGAGGAGTCAGCATGAACCAGACAAGAGCATGCCTCGATGGAGCTCGGCTCTTAAGAGGGGGTAGTGTCATGGGCCTGAATGCTCAGGAAGCAGGAGGGTCACTGGTTCATATGGAAGGAACACAGGTATTGGAGATCTAGTCGATACCAGTGATGAGCATGGTTGTAGTGCAGTCTCCATGGAGACCATAGACTCCTACAGACTTATATGCAAAGGAGTACCAGGCCCATATGCAAGGAGGGTCAAGCACAGCCACGAGGAGGACCAAGCTCAAGAGCATGCAGACTGTCACCAGCACAGCCATGAGGAGGACCAAGCTCAAGGAGCATGCAGATGGTCACCACTCAGGGGCTCGAGAGATAGGAGTCATAGGAGACCGACAAGAAGGTCACTAGGAAGAGGAGCAGTGTCAAAGGAGGAGGAGCAGTGTTGAAGGAGTTGACACATAGATCGAGGAGGACAGGAGGGTACTGGAAGGACCTCTTGTACAGTACTCGATGAAGAGGGTACTCTCTGTGGAGAGAGGGCTGGAGTAGCATCGCAGGCAACACTACAAGGAGTGTATATAAGCACACCCTCTCATCATCAGTGGTCAAGTGGATCCCCATCCACTCTACACACCCTATAAACTAGTCATAACTTTAGCATAGGTATCATTAGTTTCAGTCAGCATAGTAGCAATCCATCAAGGTTGCTCCTCATTGTAGTGCATGTGTTGTATCACCACTCACTGACATCCGAAGGTGATTCATAGCAAACCAGCAGTCCGGATTAAGATAGAACCAAAGGCAGTAGTCCACTGCAGTCTGGGGATCACTTCAAGCATCAGTCAACACACTGGACACTCGTGTTGATGCCATCAACCTTATCACCAACACCAACAGCCTCATCACCATCAACACTCACACCAGACCTTGGTGTCATCATAACCTTAGTACCAACATCGATCGTGCCAAGCTACCCCTGAACAGAGTGTCCAAAGAGGTCAGCCGAAACCTATGATAATATATACAACAAATACCACCTGTCGCCACCGCACAACCTGATAGTCACCAAGCGACATAGCTCACCGAGACAATAACTGTCACGCAGTTTGATAGTCACCGAGTATCTCGACAGACCGACCTGGGTTTCAGGCGCGAGACCCCTGACAGGGACATGTTGATATGACAACGCTTATGAAAGAAGATACATGGCACATGGGCATGACTCGACAAAGTGAGCACAGTCAGGTGCGGAGAACATGTATATATGCTCTTAGCTTAGTCGTTACCTCTTCACAAAAATACGCGCCTTTTACATATAGAACATCAGACTAAGAGGAGTGCCTGACTGTGGCCTCCTGAGTGGTGTATCTAATTTTAACTGTTTTGGTGTGACTTTTTGAGAAGAAAACCTAAAGATGGAGCACAGCTCAGCTTTCAGAGAAGTGCACGTTCGTGTGACGATTGACAGCTTTGCTGAGAGCGGCTCCTTTGCTTGCTTTTGCACCATAATATCAACCCTTTGACCATTTATGGCCGCTTCTTAGCTCTTTGCAGAAAGTACGGAGGCCAAAGATGGGAAAAAAGAGGCCCACCCTAAAAGGCACCGTCCAGCGCGGGTATGCCACTACCTCGACCCCCAAGAAAGTGCAGGATCCACCTCCAGCAGCAGCAGCGAAAAAGCCTGCACCCACCAAGACCGCCAACTCAGCAGCTGCAGTCGATTACGAAAAGATCAACGACGAAAGCCTTGCAGTCAACCTTTCTGCGGCCAAGTCGACCGGTGCCGACGGAAAGCCGGGCGGAGCTGATCACTTCAACCCTGAAAAGGAGGAAGAGCAGGCGCTCCAAAACCTCGTCGACAAGCTTCAGGACAGGGTCGAGAAGGAAGTCTCGCGCCAGCACAAAGCTATCGAGTATGACCGGAGATTTGCTAAGACACTGCCCAACTTCGAGATGGATCCAGAGCTACGTGATCAGGTGCTCGAGGTTGCAGCTGACCTCGGCAAGCAGGCAAAGGCGGCAGCAGCACCCTTGAACGCATGCACTGGAGCACAGGACACAGAAGCCCCATCAGCCAACCTGAGCAGCCCTACAAACTCTACCGCTACGCCAGTCACCGCCACCTCAGGTACCACAACTCTCTCGGGTAGCGCAACACCAATCAGTATCGGCTCTTCGCATACCCCTCTGGCCATGGCTACCCTGACAAAGGATCTGCAGAAGCTGTCGGTCAACAACGCCGGATCTTCTGGAGCAGCTTCATCTTCCACCTCAGCATGGACTGAGTCCGAAGACAAAGTCATGACCAAAGCACTGACCACCTACCAGATCCTCCTCAAGCTGGGTTTCTCGTCAGCACAGGTCGAAGACGCGCTCTCGAACGCTCTCTCTCCGGACGTTGAAGAATGCTTGTCGTACCTGTATCTGGCTCTCGATGAAGAGTTGTTGGAGGATGCCATTCGAGCTGGCGAGGGCAAAGCAGCTAAAAAGCGACGCGGCAAAGAGACCAACAAGAAGGACTTCCCATCGCTCAACGGTGCAGCTGATGACAAGGATGAGGATGAGAATGAGAATGAGGATGATGACGAATACGATGAGAGCCGACCGCCAGTATACCACGGCTACGATTTCGCTCGAGTAGAATCACTTGGCAAGAACGATTTCGCACGCAATGAGCAGGCAGGCCCCACCAAGACTATTCCAGGAGCAGCTTCACCAGGGTCCACACCAGCCGCTTCTATAGCGACAATAGCATCCAAAGCTGCGCCTCGGACTCCCAAGCCCAAGGTCGACCAGGAAAAGGTAGACACCCTTAAGAAGTCGTGCGAGCGCCTAATCCTGCGGCTCAGTGATGACCTCGACTCGAATCAAATCGACACACTTGAAAAGCCCACTGCGACGTGGTCAATCCTGCGGGCGATGCAGATTCGCATCGATCAGGAAAAGTCCAAGTGGAAGAAAGAGCTCGGCAAGGAGGGCGAATCACACATGAAGCAGGAAGATGCCAGACTCGAACGTGTACTTGGCCGCACCAAAGACTTCATGCGCGAGTGCGAGCGCGGTGCGTTCTTCAACCAGAAGTCTGCCATGGATGGCTTCCGACAGGTGCTTCGTCAGCGAGAAGAGATCGAGAAGCAGCTCAAAGCGGCAGAGGAGGAAGAGGAGAAGAAGCGTCAACAGCGACGACGAGAGATTGAGGCAGCTGCTGGCATCGAGTCCGCCTCGCCAGCAACAGTAGAGGCAGCTCCGGCCGACAATACAGCGTCAAAGGATAAGGCGCCGACTTCCACGGAGGGAAAGCAGGAAAGCGAGTCTCCTGACAAAGGGGAGGACCACAAGCCAGATGAGAAGAAGCCAGATGCTGGCTCCGATGATGAAGGCGGCATGTTCGGTGACTTGCTCAATGAAGGCCCCATCGAGGACAAGGACGCCGACACCGGTGTGACCGTCATTGTGCGTGAATTGCCAACACGAGCAAAGAGTGGTGGTGGAGGAAAGACGCCTCGTGTCATGCTCTCGGATGCTCTCAAGCGAGCTGACCCATATTCGACATACAAGTTCACTGTCATCCCCTCGGGTGGTCGTCTGCACCGCAGCAAGCTCACTATCCGATGGAACGGGGGTAAAGTCGTTCCCAACAAGAATACTATCAGCATCCGCATACCATCTTACGTCGACGAGTACACGCTCACAGCTGTCGGATGCGCGACCCAGCTTCAGTCGGACGACTTTGTCGCCACGGTAGCGCTCTTCTGCATTGACCGCGACAAATCGGTCCAGCGCGCACTGCCTCCTGGCTATCGCGAATGGTGGGAGGAGCTCACCAACCTGCAAAAAGATGAGCGAGACCAAAAGAGCCGTACTCGCTTTCAGCGTGTGCGTGATGTTGTTCGTGTCAGGATGGAGGAGGCTGCAGCGGCCAAGAAGGCAAAGGGAAAGACTGCACCTGGCAACGCTTCTGCAGCAGCGGAACAAACCGAACTGGGAGAGTTGTCGGCTGCTTCTGCACCCCAACCGTCCGAGGCGCGGGCCAAAGAGATTGCCGAGTACTTTAGCAACCGCATCGCATCACCTTCGTATCAAAAGATGCTTCCGGGTCGTCAGAGCTTGCCCATCGCCAACCATCGCCAGGAGATTCTCGACCTCGTCGAGAATAATCAGATCTTCGTCCTCAGTGGTGAAACTGGTTGCGGTAAATCGACTCAGGTGCCTGCCTACATCTTAGAGCACTGCATGTCGCAAGGTCGCAACTGCAAAATCTACGTCACCGAGCCCAGGCGTATCTCGGCCATTTCTCTCGCTGAGCGTGTCAGTGAGGAACTGGGCGAGCCACGCAAGAGTGTCGGCAGCAACGCAGCTTGGTCGGCTACGCAATCCGCCTCGAGAGCAACGTCGGCAAGAATGCGCGCCTGGTCTACGCTACAACAGGTATCGTCCTGCGTATGCTCGAGGGAACAGCCTTCAACGAAATTACACACGTCATCATTGACGAGGTGCATGAACGATCGATTGAGTCCGACTTCTTGCTCGTCATTCTCAAGACACTCATTGCGCACCGAAAGGATCTCAAGGTCATTCTCATGTCTGCTACTGTCGATGCTGAGCGCATCAGCAAGTATTATGGTGGGTGCCCGACTATTGTTGTTCCTGGTCGCACGTTCCCTGTCAGCGTTCATTACCTGGAAGATGCCGTTGAGATGAGCGACTACATGATCGAGGACGACTCACCATATGCATTCCGACCCAAGCGCGGCTATCGCGATGGCAACGCACGCAAACAGAACGCTCCTGGCAACAGGAGCAAGTTGCAGCTTCTTGCTCAAGCACCAGCGCCAGAAGATGATGATCCTGCCCTGCTTGACGATGACGACAATGACCCTGACGGCCAAGGTTCTAGCATGGGCAGTCTCGGCAAAGCCTATCGCAGCAAGACGATCGACACGCTCGGTAGGATGAACGAGTACGTCATCAACCATGATCTCATCATCAAGATCCTCGAGCGGGTCTGTCTCGAAAAGGATCTGGAGTCGTTCAGCGCGGCTACACTCATCTTCATGCCTGGTCTTGCAGAGATTCGCAAGTGCCACGACATGCTTGTCGATCACCCCACTTTCGGTGGACCTGGCTTCCAGCTTTTCCCACTGCATTCGACTATCTCGTCAGAGAACCAAGGCGCTGTCTTCAACGTGCCACCTCCTGGTGTGCGCAAGATCGTCATCGCCACCAACATTGCCGAGACCGGTATCACCATCCCCGATATCACCTGTGTGATTGAGTCAGGCAAGCACACAGAGATGCGATACGACGAAAAGCGACAAATTTCACGCCTAGTCGAATGCTTTATCGCCAGGAGCAACGCTAAGCAGCGACGCGGTCGTGCTGGTCGTGTGCAGGAAGGTATCTGCTTCCACCTTTTCACCAAGTATCGTCACGACTCGTACCTCGATGAGCACCCGTTGCCGGAGATGCTGCGTTTGTCGTTGCAAGGTCTTGCACTCAAGCTCAAGATCATGAAGATCAAGATCGGCAACTCGATCGAGAATGCACTCTCGCAGGCTCTTGATCCGCCGAGCCCGGCTAATGTGCAGCGTGCCATTGCCGCACTTGTTGAGGTAAAGGCGCTGACATCGACGGAAGAAATCACACACCTGGGTAGACATCTGTCCAAAATGCCACTCGATGTGCATATGGGCAAGTTCCTACTCGTAGCAACTCTGTTCAAGTGTCTCGACCCAGCATTGACGATCGCTGCAGCGCTCAACTCCAAGTCACCCTTCATGACACCCTTCGGTAAGGAGCTGGAAGCAGACCGAGCCAAGCAAAGCTTCAAGCTTGGCGACTCGGATTTCCTCACCATCGCCAACGCCTTTAACGGCTTCCGACACAGTACAGCTCAAAACCACCACCGTACCTTCTGCAACCGCAGTTTCCTCAGCATCCAAAACCTGCTTCAAATCGAAGAGCTTCGCCAGCAGTACTTCTCATACCTCATCGATGCCGGCTTTGTCTCTGTCGACGATGCATTCCGTCAAGAACTCGACAAACTCCACTACCGTTCCGGTGGATTCGCCAACTACTCCAAACTTCGATTCATGACCATCCCTGCCCATCTTGACGTCAATTCCACCTCTCTCGCCATGATCCATGCCACCCTAGCAGCCGGTCTATACCCCAAACTCCTCAACATCGATTCCAAAACTTACCAGCTCAAAACGATCGGTAATAATCAACCCACTTCCATCCACCCCTCTTCCGTCAACTTCAAAGCGAAAATGAGCGAACTTGTTAGCAGCTCAAGCTCTTATATGCTCTATTACACCATGATGCAGAGTAAGAAGTTGTATGCATGGCAGACAGGTTGGACGGACGATAAAGCGGTGTATATGCTTTGTGGTGATGGAGAGTTTAGATTGACGAGTAATAGTTTGTATATTGACAGGCAGAGGATTAGGATCGCAAGCGCGGATCCGAAGACTCTTGTGGCGCTAAAGACATTGAGGGAGGGATTGCGGAGGTTGATGAAGGCTAGTTTTAGGAACCCAGGAAAGGAATGGAGCGAAGGGCAAGAGAGATTGTTCGAGTTGGCGCGTAGAATGCTGGGCGTGGGGGCGAATGAGAAGGATTTGGCGCTACAGCAGTAGACCACATCAATAGACACCATAAATCACAACAAGCATGCTATTTCTAGACATTACAACATGGTAGCAACATCCTATGCATGGTATCAAAACGATCACATGGTAGGTTCAGAGCTACTATTCCAAGCATCTAGGTGAGGCTGTGTACAGTCCCTGTCCAAAGTTTGGGGACAGGGTCCAATAGACAATGATTTAACCGTCCGATAGCATACCTTCCATCTGCTTGGAGGAGTGATCTCTCATAAGTGTCAGACTGAGCAAAACACAGTGAGCAAGCTCGGAAGAAGGGCTTTCGATTGCAGTGAGTCTCGGAGCCAACTAATACTTGAGCGGACTTCCATGCTTAGTAAGCACTTACTCCACGCGATGCTCCATTGACTCAAACACAGGTTTGATATGTTCAAGCATGATCTGGGTGTTCCACACCTCCTCTGCAGCTCTGGCAAGTTCATCCCGGGTTTTCGGTACCAGCAAGTGCTTACCAAGCAAGTTTTTGAACATATACCATATGTTCTCAATAGGGTTAAGGTCCAGCGAAGTTGGCAGGTGTTCCTGCGTCTTAATGTTGAATTTGGCCCACTGTTGCTTGCAGATAGCAGCCTGATGACAGCTGCTGCCGTCTGTCAGGGTCTCGCGCCTGAAACCCAGGTCGGTCTGTCGAGTTGCTCGGTGACTATCAAACTGTGTGACAGCTATTGCCTCAATATCAGTCTCAGCAAGCTATGTTGCTCAGCAACTATCAAGTTGTGTGATGACAGTGGGTGGTGTTCATTATATATACTATTGTAGGTTTCAGCTGACCTCTGTGGACACTCCGTTCAGGGGTAGCTTGGCACGATCAATACCAATACAAAGGTTATGGTGACACCAAGATCTGGTGTGAGTGTTCTTGTTGGTGATGAGGTTGGTGGCGTCAACACGAGTGTCCAGTGTGTCGACTAATGCTTGAAGTGATCCCCCGACCGCAGTGGACGACTGCCTTCGGTTCTATCGTATCCGGACCACAGGTTTACTATGAACCACCTTTGGATGTCAGTGAGTGGTGATACAACACACACACTACAATGAGAAGCAATCTATTGATTGCTACTATGCTGACTGAGAAACTAATGATACTTATGCTAAAGTTATGACTAGTTTGTATGGTGTGTAGAGTGGATGAGGATCCACTCGACCAATGATGACAAGCGAGTGTGTTTATATAACCTTTTCACAGTGTTGCCAGCGACACTGCTCCAGCTCTCTCTTCAGAGAGTACTGCTCTTCATCGAGTACTATACAAGGGTCTCCAACAAGGCTCCCCCTCCTCATTGAGCCCTATCGCTGCTAACTTTCCTGAGCTGTGTTGATTCCTGTCGACACTGCTCCTCATCCTCATGACTTGCTCGCTGGTGTCCACCACACAGCTCCTCTTCCTTCAACTGGCAATGGTTTTCTTGTCTGCATATCTCCTGAGCCCCCTGAGCGGTAACTGCCTGCATGCCTCATGAGCTAGGTCCTTGCCTTGGCAGTGCTCGATCCTCTTCTTTTGCGAACATAGTTCCTCCTGCATGTGAAATTGCCATACGAATGTCATTGTCACGGATCCCAGCAAAATCTGCCTTACTATCGTGCCTACTGCAGATTCTGGTAGGATCTGTGATATGGACTTTGTTCATGCAGATCCTAATGAAATCTGTCATAAAACTGGGTCTACTACTGATCTCACTGAATTCTCCTGTAATCCACTGATCCGCCCAATCCTTTGTTTCCTGTGCTACCTCCATATGAACTGTCAGGTCTTCCTGCTTCCTGCGCAGTCAAGCCCCCATGACATCCACCACACAGCTCCTCTTCCTTCAACTGGCAATGGTTTTCTTGTCTGTATATCTCCTGAGCCCCCTGAGCGGTAACCGCCTGCATGCCTTGTGAGCTAGGTTCTTGTCTTGGCATTGCTCGATCCTCTTTGCTTGTGAACGTAGTTCCTCTTGCATGTGAAATTGTCATACAAACATCGTTGTCACTGATCCCAGCGAAATCTGCCATACTATCATGCTTACTGCAGATTCTGGTAGGATCTGTGATATCAACTTTGTTCATGCAGATCCCAATGAGATCTGTCATAGAACCAGGTCTACTACCGATTCCACTGAATTCTTCTGTAAATTCACCGATCCACCTGATCCTTTGATTCCTGCGCTACCTTCATATGAACTGTCAGGTCTTCCTGCTTTCTGTGCCGTCAAGCCCATGACAGCTCCTATCTCTCGAGCCCCTGAGTGGTGACTGTCTGCATGCTCTTGAGCTTGGTCCTCTTCGTGGCTGACCATCTGTATGCTCCTTGAGCTTGGTCCTCCTTGTGGCTGTGCCTGGCCCTCCTCGCCTATGGGCCTGGTCCTCCTTTGCATGTGAGTCCGTAGGAGCCCATGGTCTCCATGGAGACTGTACTATGACCATGCCCACCACTGGTACCAGCTAGATCTATGGCATCTCCTTGTCTACTGGCCTGATCTCTGATACCTGTGCCCCTTCCATATGAACCAATGACCCTCCTGCTTCCTGAGCATTCAGGCCCATGACATCCTGTACGCTAGGTTGGGCTACTAACAAGCTCCTAACACGGGTGTATGTTCTTCTTGTAAAAAATGCTTACTATTCAATCTGTGTACTACTGTGTATATGAGCATATATATGTACCTGATGATCACCTCCAACACTCATCAACCCATGATGAGTCACTGTTCATTGTCACCCCTGAGTTGCAATCTCCTGTGTGTCACTATGACAACATGTATGCATCCCACATGCATTGCTACCTATGTGCAGCTTTTCTTCATCGAGGACTCACTTATGTTCTGCAGACCCCGTATTGTTCGGTGAACCCCGTGAACCTCGTGACCCCGTTGGGATGCCGACGCATCTTTAACTCCACTTCCAATCTGAGACCTACGTGAATTTGACATGTACGTGAACTACGTTATACATATACACAGAATGCTAAAACTTATATATACTGGTCATCATCTTGTACTTAGTTCTCATACATTAATGCAATTGATACTTGTGATCAACACTATTTGTCACATGTACTACAACAATTTCATCATAGCATCCGACCTGCCGGTGAGTGGCAGAAACCGTCATCGTTGACACAATTCTTGCTGTACTTTTGTGACCCTAATTTCCGCCTCAAATTTTTACCGGCTCTCTGTGCTACCCTTTTGCTGCCGACTTTGAATGAATAGCGAGGCCGTGTCAAGAACGCCTTGCTCTTTACCAGCTTTGATACCCGCGTTCACGGGATGTTGGATCTCAGGGCCAAGAAGAGGCGATAGATGTGAATGGTCGAGCCGCTTTCACTAGCACAGCTCCCCACATCAGAAGGCTTCCCACCCGCTTATGTAATTCCTTGGATACCCGTAGCTCACATGATAATTTTCGATATGAATTACATTGACTTGTTCACTACAGTTGTACTGACTGCTGCTGTGACAGTTTGATAGTCAGTGAAGCAGCGAGCGAGGTTTCGTCGTATGGTCACATGTGCTAACTGTAGTGAGGTCTGAGGAGAGCTTTGAGCGGCGCAAATTCGAGGCGAAAAGTAGTGAGAAATGATGCAACACGTTTCGTTCATGCGCATGCCAATCACTCAATTCAGGGTCCGTGCGATTCCGGCGCTCTGCCACACTGCAACACAGCAACCCTGCGTCTTTCCAGTCCTTGCTGCCCCGCACTTTTTGGTGGGCAATGCCGAGTGCAGTGTGTGCAACATGTTCCAGCGTCCCCTTGAGTACGGCCCCCGTCAAAGCAAGGAGGTTCGCACTATATAACAGCATATTTCCTTCTGTCTCTCCTCCATTCCACTGAACACCATCAACTCCTGCCTTTGTCCCAATACTGAAGCCATGTGTCAACACGGCGGGCCGCAAGGCTATCCCACTCACGCCAGCGCCGAGCCTCAGCCCGTGCGATCCGGTCTCATCCGTTCCGTTCACGAGCGTCGTCTCGAAGAGTTCGTAGGCGGTCAATTTGGCGACTACAACCTCGCATCAGTCCTCTTCGAAGGTCGTATCCATGATGACAAGCACGTCTCCATTCAGAGCTGGACACCTAAAGCTGGCACCAAACCCACTTTCGACGAAGCTAAACGTCAGACCTACACCAAGGCCAAGAAAGGTATCAAGTTCGGTCCCAGCTGGACGAATCACTGGCTGAAGCTCAAGCTCAACGTGCCCAAAGAATGGGTCAAGAAAGAATGGGTTCAGCTCGAATTCGATCCTGGCTGCGAGGCTGTGATCTACAACGAAGATGGTCTGCCGTTGCAGGGTATCACTGGTGGATATGAGGATAAGCGACGTGTTGATTTCCCGCTCAAGCCAGAATACCGCAATGGTGTGCTGTTCTACATCGAGGTCACGGCCAACGGGATGTTTGGTCTGCCTGCTGACGGTACTGGTGACCCTGATCCGAACCGATACTTCGAGCTCGAATCTTGCGACATCGTCGTGAAGCGAGCTGAGGCATGGAAGCTCTTGTGGGACTTTGAGCTGCTCCAAGGCTGCGTCAAGATCCTTGGCAGGGACACTGAGCTGCAGAACCGCGCTCTTTGGGTCGCCAACCAGATCCAGAACACCTTCCGCAAGGCTGATCTCGATAGCATTCCCCGATGCCGCAAGCTTGCCCAAGAAATTCTCGGCAAGAATTGGGAAGACAAGGTTGACTCCATCTACGATCAGGACGTCGTCGAGGGCAGAGAAGATGTCCGCATCTGGAGTCTGGGCCACAGTCATATTGATAGTGCCTGGCTTTGGCCTTACTCTGCCACCCAGCAGAAAGTCGCGCGTTCGTGGTCTACGCAGATGGATCTCATGGACAGATACCCAGAGCACCGCTTCACCGCCTCCACTGCTCAACAGTACCAGTGGCTCGAGACGCTCTACCCGGACCTGTTTAAGAAGCTCAAAGGCTACGTTAAAGATGGTCGCTTCCAGCCCATCGGAGGCTCATGGGTGGAGTGCGATGCCAACATGCCTTCCGGTGAAGCTTTTGCTCGCCAATTCCTCTACGGGCAGCGATACTTCCTCTCTCGCTTCGGAAAGCGATGTGATATCTTCTGGCTCCCTGATACTTTCGGTTACAATGCTCAGATTCCCCAGCTCGCCCGCCAGTCAGGTTGCGATTACTTCTTCACGCAGAAACTCAGCTGGAACAACATCAACCGTTTCCCACACAACACCGTGATGTGGGTCGGTCTCGACGGAACGCAGATCATCGTCCATATGACCCCGGTCAACAACTATGACTCCAAATGCTCTGTCGAGGAGATCGTACGTGGTATCAAAAACAACCAAGATATCTGGGTGCAGCCTCACGCACTGATGCTCTACGGGTTCGGCGACGGCGGTGGAGGACCCTCCGAAGTCATGGTTGAGCGTCTGCGTCGTGCTCGAGCCGCCAACAACAATGGGTTCAAGGACATGCCTCGCGTTCACTGCGGTCGATCGGCAAAGGACTTCTTCGAGTACGTTCGCGAGGCGACGGAAAATGGTCGTCGCTTGTCGACTTGGTCGGGTGAGATCTATCTCGAGTTCCATCGCGGTGTGTACACATCTCACGGTTCGATCAAGCAGTGGAACCGAAGATTCGAGGCGTTTATGCAGAAGCTCGAATGGCTTGCCACGCTTGCTTCGATCAAGGCGAGTGGGTACAGGTATCCCAAGGAAGAGATCGATGCTATTTGGGAGCCGTTGCTATTGAACCAGTTCCACGATTGTTTACCCGGTAGTTCGATTCGTAAGGTCTATGATGATCTGGAGGAGATGTATGCTGATATGGCGGTCAAGGGCCAGAAGCTCTGGCGCCAGGCTTTGAATGCTCTCGGTGTCGGTGGAGAAGTTGTTGGTGCGAGCAAGAGCGCCTACGCGGCTATCAACACTCTCGATTTGCCACGTCGAGAGCTTGTTGAGGTAGAGCTGGGTAGTTCGATGCCCCGTGCAGAGGCTATTGTGCTCTCTCATCAGTCCATGCAGCTCTGCAGGGCTGGTCAGAGTGCTTTGCTTCTTCTCGAAGACCCTACCGGACGAGGCCAGGCTACTGTAGTCGACAACCAGAGTGTGTCACTTCAAGATTCTCAGACAGTAAAGGCGGAGCAACTCGACCACAACTCCTTCCTCCTCCAGTCCCCCGCTATCGCAGTCAAAGTCTCCAAAGGCCGTATCACTTCCATCTACGACCGTCTTGCCGATCGCGAACTCATCGAGGGCGGTCGCACAGCAGGTCTCGCCATCTCAGAAGACTACCCTCCTCAATTCGACAACTGGGAGACCGAACTCTACTCTCTCGACACAGAGGAAGAAATCACATTCACCAACGTTCGTATTGCTGAAACTGGGCCTTGGCGCGCTTCTCTCGTTCTCGAGGCCAAGTTCAGTAAAAGCACGGTTCAAATCAACATTGTCCTCGACGCTGTTCCCGCTACGCCTCTTCTCAAAGGCGATGACGCTCGACCTCTGTTGAGATTTGACACCCAAATTGATTGGTGGGAGAAACACCGTTTCCTACGATTCAACATCCCCACCCGTCTCCGTTCAGACTCTGCATCGTACGAAACTCAATTCGGAATCACCAAACGTCCCACAACTCGCAACACCAGTTGGGAAGCAGCCAAATTCGAAGTTTGCGGTCACAGATTCGCCGATCTCTCCGAAGAAGATTACGGGTTGTCGTTGCTTACCGAGAGTAAATATGGGTATAGTGTAGAAGGAGGGTTGATGAGGCTGAGTTTGTTGAAGGCGGGTACTTATCCGGATGCACACGAGGATGAAGGTTTGCATAGGTTTGCTTTTGCGCTTTATCCTCATGTTGGTGGTGTGGGGAGAGGGAAGGTGGTGCAGGTGGCAAGGGCATTCAATGCTCGCTACGATATGGATTATGGTCGACAGTATCAGGTCGACATTTCCACCCTTGAACGCAGCTCTACCGCCACGGTTTCGGCTGATCTCCAGATGCCCATTTCCATCGTTGACACCACTCGCGCTGGCGTTGTTATCGACACGATCAAGAGAGCTGAAGAGGACTTCGAGTACTACGGTCAGAAACCGAAGGATCCCGAGTCGTTCAGCATCATCGTCAGGCTCTACGAATCGCTCGGAGCTCATGCCAAGCCAACCATCAAGATTGGATTGCCCGTCAAGTCTACCGCCATCACGAACCTTCTAGAGGACGTGGATGAAGATAAGTCCAGAGATCTCGGCTTAGGCACTTACTCGGATGAAGAAGATACCACCTACGTTCAGCTAGAGTTGAAGCCGTTCGAGATTAAGACTTTCAAGATTACGCTTTAGATTCGCACAGTAGAAAGTATCACTATTTTGTCAGTGGTCATTAGATTCATGTTCAATGTTCAAGATTCGTCAAACAACCTGGCTAGTGTTTGGGCAAAGTGAGGTTGAGGCAGATTTTGCAAGGGGCAATGTGATGATAGCACAGACGGGAGCATCTAGGTGGCATGGGGCAACACCAAGCATTGATCGAGATTGAGATGGAAAACGAATGTGAAAGCAACAGAGGGAGGTAAAGGAACAAATGAAAATCACACGATCGAGGACGACAAAAGTAGCGAAGACACTTGAAAATTTTCGACTCAAGCACACTCGAAAGAACTAGCGGCGCCAGTGTCGACAACCGCACCCTTCTTCAGACGAGCCTCCGTGGGGTAAGGGCAGAGAGGACGAGTGAAGCGCAACCCATTACCGAAAGCCGTATCGTCACTGTTACTAGTCGGGGTACCACCATTCTTGTTCTTGTACGCAGCACCAATAAGCGCGGTCGGAGCTTTACCGAGTTCGACCCAGTCAATGAGCGCAAGGAACATATCATGCTTGTTGTCGTATCTCAGAGGACGGCTGCCAGCTTCGACCTGTCCAGCACCACCAAAGTTGAAGCATCCTGTACCGCTTCGGCAGTGAAGCATACCTGGGATCATGTAGAGTCTGTAGCTGTCCTTGATTTTGTTACCGACTTTCTTCTTGACCATCTCGTAGTAGCGAGAGGAGATGAGGGGAGGGATGAGAGCGTCAGCTAGACCGTGGTAGTGCATGAGCTTGCCCCCTGCGTCGAAGAAGGGGCTGAGGTCGGGGTTGAAGGTGATGGTCTCGCCGGGATCGGAACGCTCGCCTTGCACGATGAGGGCTGGAGTGACGTCTTTGCCTGCATCGAAGCTGTCCTCGTTGTAGACCTTGTCTCCCATCACTTGATAGTGGAACCAACCGGAGGGTGAAGGACCGTATTTACCAGTGATGGCATTGATCTGGCTCCAGCCGAATTCGCTACCTGGCAGAACACCTTCATTGATGAGCTGACCGTCGATCGTGTAAGGCTTGTAAAGGTTGGCCAAGGTCTCGAGCTGAGTATCGGTGAGACACTGTGGAGCGTCCTCCTTATTATTACTGTCCTTCTTGCCGTTGTTCGCACCCGAAGCATCCTTGACCGGCTTGGTTTTGTCGTCAGCAAGCTTGGCGACAGCAGCCTTCATAGACGAGTTGTCGCTGGCAGGCACTTCGATCTCGCTTCCCTTCGTGGTAGCATCGGGGGTGGGTTTTGTGGCATCGGCAGACTCCGAGGTGACACCTCTGGGTAAGATGGGAGTCTTCGGATCTTTCCGAGACACCGCTGTTCCCTCCTTTCCAGGGCTAGGGTTACCTGACAAGCCTGGACCGGGAGCTGCCTTAGACTCATTGAGGTCCGAGACCCCAAGGGGCTTAGCAACTGTACTTACCTGCTTGGCTGTGCCTTGCGAAGTGTCTTTGAGGTTGACAGGGGTCAGACCGAGGCTCTTGCAGCCAATGAGCTTAGAAAAGTCAGGCTTGCACTGCCGAGGGAAGGACACAACACTGTCGGCAACACCATCCGCTCTATCACAAGACTTGAGCACAGCCTGGTTGATGAGCGGATACGCCTCCTGAGGGATGTAGCCGGCGCTAGTGTTGACGGCCAAAAAGCTGTTGATGTGGATCTGAAAGGCCTTCAAGTGGTTGAAGTCAAATGCGGGACTGCCAGCAATGATGCCATCGAAGTCATGAGGGTACCTTTGAGCAGCAGCCATAGCAGCCCTACCACCGGTGCTGCAACCTTTAAAATAGGTGTAGAATACTTCCTTTGACTCTGCCCCGAGGGGCGTGAGCACCGTCTTGCCCTTCCTGTTGTTTGGAGCAACACCGAAAAATGCTTCGACGGCAACCTGAGCAACCTGGTTTGAAATATGAACAGCTCGATGAGCCCAGTCAGTCCTGCCATTAGGGTTCCCGGGCAGCCACTTGTTGCCATTCTGAGCCGAAAAGTGACCCATGTTGGTACCTGCAACTGCGGTGCGGTATCGAGCCATGGTCTGCTTCATCTCTGGGTATGCGACAGCACCACGCTGACCACCGCCAACGATGAAAACCAGGCGCTTGTTCCAGGCATCAGCACAAGCACGCTTGAAGCTAGACAAGGCGGAAACAATTTTGTGCTCTTCGGGAGGTCTGTTTTGCTTTGTGTCGATAGCGTTGTTGTCGGATTTGGGTCGCTCCTTGCCAGTGGTGTCGTCGACTAAGGGCATCCAGACTTCGAACTGGGCCTTGTTGCCACCAGGAGTGGTCTCTAACATACCTCCGACTCGACAAAAGGCAGGAAGGCCACCCTCGGTGCCGTAGGAGGCGTGAGCCTCTTCGCCGTAGCCCTGGTCAGCCACGGCGGTGTCCTTGCCCCATCCATTGGATGCCGAGATGGCACCCTCTTTGTCATCGAAGGGACCATAGGCCGACTCAGGAATAGCTTCGTACAGCTCTTTGGCAGAGGGGTTGGAGCCCGCGGGATAGTAGAGAGCATATGTGTCGCTGGTAACAAGTGGCTTGCCATCGAGTGCAGCACCTGCAGACAGAAGCTGCTCAAGAAGATTGGGAAGGTCCTTGCAGCTCTCGGGGTCGTTGAACGATTCGGAAGAGGCAGCTGAGGCCCTCTTGACAATTGTGCCATTGGAAGGAAGGACTGCGATTGCCAAGGCAGTAGCAACAGCTGCCGCCCTGAGATTGACGGAGTGTTTCATGGTAAAGACCGTGGGGAGCGAATACGGGGGTTGCGATTGGAGGGAGATGGATGAGACAACATGGCAGGGTGTAGATTTAGTTCAGCAAGACCTTATATATGGTCCACGCATTCGAACCCAACCCAGGCGTCCCTCGCTGCTAATGAAGCACCGGGTCCCCGTCCGAGTGTTTGCATAAAGCCCCTGCGACCAGCTCGACATGTTGCGCTGGCTGAATTCCTCCCACAATGAAGGCACACGTATCAGCAAATCGGAGTTCTTGTGGGTAGTGGGAAGTGAAGTCCCCACCAAGCCTCCGAAGGGATTGCTAGGCAAGCAGTCCTGCTTGCTGCGTATCAACGATGGTTGATCCACACCACGATGAGCTGGATGGCCAGCTAACGTTAATGAGGCCAGCGAGCTCATCATCTGCCGAAGACCGCGTTCGCGGATGTGCTTGCGCTTAGCCCTAAAGGTCTGAGAATGTTGGCGAAGATGAAGACCGGAACGTTCTAAGTACCAAAGCCATCAATTCATGTGCTGGCTGTGAGAAACTGACCTCAGACGATCGCTTGGTAAACGGCGTCTAATGACGAGTAGAGTTGGGACCGAGCTCGAAGAGGCTGATCTAGGCTGCAAAGCCATCAGCTTGGGAGCCAAGAGGCGACTGTGCAATTTCGTGGCGACTCCATTTTGGAGAACGGTTCGTTGGCAAGATATGGTGGGAGTTGAGCCAGGGGGCTAGCCTGCGAAACGAGATGCAGTCGAGAAGCCAAAGACAGGAGGGAGGTGCTTCAATGACGAATGTTGAGCAGAGGCAGTTGGCGGACTTTGAGAAAGGCAGATGTACACGGGCCTTATCTGACAAGGCCACGCTTATGGTCAAGCGACATGGTTGTGAATCTGAGCTCGAGTCGGCGCTACTGACTTACCAGACGTGGCTGCCCAGAGTGGGTCCTCAGATAGATCTTTCGCTCGACTCGAGCCGATGCAGTCCTGTGACAGTCGACTTTTGACGGGTCAACTTGCGCGCGATTCTTGACAACCCTCTGTGCAAGGTCACGAGGGAAAGCACGATGCTCTCCCTCTCTCTCCTCACGAACCACGCCATCGAATCCACCGCCAATCAGCGTGGCAGCATACCGGCTTTCAAACCGAGCGAGCCGCGAGTAAGAATAAGAACGACAACCGCATCAAGTCGAAGCTCACCACTGTCGAGTGGGCAACGGACAGAAAAATGCCAACTAGGCAGCTTGACGAAAGCTGCTGTTTGACACAAAGCAGCTCTAGGCCCGATAGCTATGGCGAAGAAAAGGGAATTGCGTTCGCTGATGCAGCGGACCATGATCTGATGAAACTTTAGTGGTTTCGGTCCCGATACTGGTGATCGGGGGGAGTCTGAGTACGATGTCACTGCTAGTTTATAGACAGAACAAAATATACTCGATTGACTAAACTTCGTATTGTGAGGACCTAGTGTACCCAGTTCAATATATATACAACTGTGTGATGAGCGCCGAGCGTGGGTGTATCTTCGTGTGTCTTCCTTCATGATGTAGTATGACAACGAGTGGGACTACGTTGCACCCGATCTCTAGTCTGATCTATCCCACATGATCTCCGATCGCATTTAAAACTATTTACATAATCATGTCTGATCGTTCTCTTCATCATGATCTGCTTGTGGAGTGTCTCCGGAAAGAAAGCTCGCATTGTGTGACGTCTGCTTGGTGGGACAACGCCAACGTGGAGGGAGGAGTGCGCGCTCGAACCAATCTTCTCTGTAAACGCAAAGTGGAGTATAGACTGACCAGCTAAAGACCAATTAGAGAGGGGCGTGTGGTTTTGTTACTGTTGCAAAGCTCAGCTGCAGGGACCCTTGCGAGGTTGCAAGCTTGAGACCTGTGTTGTGTGCAGTGGATGGTACCGTGCTTGTTTTTTTATGAAGTCCAATTTGGTTCTTGGCCCCGTCTTTTAAGGGGCAGATGTCAAAGGGCTCTGGCCATGTGCCGTGTTGCATTTTGTTGAGATGCATTTCGGTTTCGACTCTCTGCTTTGCAAAATGGCAGCAGAACAGCATCAGTCTGAGAGGCGGCCACCCAAACACTACTCAAAAGCCCGCAGTGCAGAGGCTGATAACAAGATGGAATGCACGGATACCCGATCCTTTCGCTCTCGCTTTCGCTTTCTTCTCTTCGACAGCAACACCAACCACCAACAGCAACAAGGAGCTCTCTTCCTCGCCGTTGTTCCAGTTGATGGACAGCAATCGTGTTTGGCAAAGCATCTCTTGCTCATTTCTGCAAGCTGGAACAGCTTCATTTCCCCGTCTCGCAGCGCAAGTAAGGTGCTTGCAGTTCTTGTCAAGTAAGCAAAAGACGAAGAATCAATGAAAGAGGCCGAGACATGTAATAGCAGCAAGAAGCGATTGTTGCCAGTCACTCTCGTTATGTTGTTTTTGCCTCAAACAGCCCTCTTGAGTAGTGGTGACTCAAGGCAAGGAAGAGTAAGGCGAAAAGAAAAGTAACAAAAACAGAAAAAAGAGGTGGCTGTAGCTCAGAGAGAGAGTTCAACACTTCAGATACACCTCGAATACACTTGACTGTGTTGAAAGTAGAGGTCGTTTCGGTCCCAATACTGGTGATCAGGAATAGTCTAAGTACAATGTCACTACTCTTTTAAGGCAGAAACATATACTAAATTGACTGGGGGAGTGTGGCAAAAGCCTAGCACTCTCTATGAGGTATATATACATGTGAGTGGCACATGCCAGAGGTGGGAGTACCCCTATCTCATGATTTACCATGACAACAAGTGGGACCATGTTGGGCCCAATCTCTGGTGAGATTGGTTATCCTCAATCTCTGATCAGATCTGTCCTCTGCTCAGATTGGCTCTGCCTGATCTCCAATCTGATCAACTTTACATCATCCTTCAGTGTCTTGCTTGATCGTAATCTCCAACAGACTGGGCATTTATTTTATTATATTGTTATTATTTTAAATTCGACACTTTGCTCTGCGAAGTGCAGATTGCAAAGAATCCCAAGCTCTCCCCGTCTGTTTCAGCTTTGGTATCTCGCGCAGGACAAGGGGAGAAAAAGGAGAAAGAAAAAAAAGGGCTCTACATTTTCGAGCTGGCTTCAGATCAGTCAGTCAGCCTGTCAAAGCGGACAGAGAAAAAGGAGGCTGGCCCGTTCCAAACCTGAGCTCTGTCTTTATGTCTGTGACTTGGTCTGCCGGTCTGGTCTCTCTCTCTGCGCAATCCATTCATTGGCTAGTCAAGCTCCACTTTCGACTCTCTTGTTGACTCGCCCTCTACCCGTACTCTGCACGCTCCACGATCACGCTCACGCTTACACTCCACGGTCCGCGTGAACCACTCGTTGCTCTTCACCATCTCCATTCATTCTCCTCCATCATCTCGCTTCAACACGTACAGGCACACAAATCTCGCGCGTCAATCGCATTCTCCTACTGCGCATCATCTCGATCTCGTGATCTCCTTCACGCGTGATACTTCGCATCGCTCGTGTCCGCACATCTCGCCTATTCTCATCCCAATCTTACTGCAACATCCCGCTTATAGACCCCACCGCACGACACCCGAACCTCAAAGCCGATTTACCACGGATCCTCAGCAGTTCATCGCATTCTCGTCTGTCGTCTTGCGCACCGCACATTTCCAATCTCTCGCAGTCGACGAACATTGTCGTGTCCAGCCTTAGGATCCCCTCTTGGCCGCATCTCAGACAACAAAACAAAGGTCATTGCTTCATAACGTAGCCTTTGTCGCTGCTCACATTTGACCATGTCCAACGCGCCACTCAATGGCGTCAAGCTCAACCGTAGGTATCCCTCCTTTTTCCAGCCCGCTCGCATCATCGACTCAGCCCCTGTCGACTGGCGCTCAGGATGCTGCTGCCGCGCCTTCCTTGCTTCTTGAAGTGCGAGTCACAACCTGTTGTAGCTCGCAGCATGCTCATGGCCTAACTCGTGCAAAGCGCTAGAGTGGATGTGCGAGTCGAGCTGTGCAACAAATGTTTATGGATTCGAAAAGCGTACCTTGCTGACTCACGTCTTGCCTCCTTTCGTGTTCTATGACTCCTTCTATCGGGCAATCTGCTCGCTTTGCTTCGCATCACAGCGCTCGATGATCCCAACAAGGTCATCAAGGTTCTTGCCTCGGACAGCAAGACCGCTGAGCAACGAGAGATTGCCTACACCAACTGCAAAGTCATCGGGAACGGAAGTTTCGGTGTTGTTTTCCAGGCAAAACTCGTAGCACCAGCCGACTCAGAATCTGCCGAAAGTTCCAGCAAAGAGAGCGATGAAGTTGCCATCAAGAAGGTCTTGCAAGATAAGCGCTTCAAGAATCGCGAGCTTCAGATCATGAGGATTGTCAAGCACCCCAACGTAGTCGATCTCAAGGCTTTCTTCTACTCGAATGGCGACAAGAAGGATGAAGTCTTCCTCAACCTTGTCCTCGAGTACGTCCCCGAGACCGTCTACCGAGCCTCGCGACACTACGCCAAGCTCAAGCAGACCATGCCCATACTCCTCATCAAGCTCTACATGTACCAATTGCTACGAAGTTTGGCCTACATCCACTCGATCGGCATCTGTCACCGTGACATCAAACCTCAGAACTTGCTGCTTGATCCTTCCACCGGCATTCTCAAGCTCTGCGATTTTGGTTCCGCCAAGATTCTAATTGCAGGAGAGCCTAACGTCAGCTACATTTGCTCCAGATACTACCGAGCTCCCGAGCTGATTTTCGGAGCAACCAACTACACCACCAACATCGACATTTGGTCCACAGGATGTGTTATGGCCGAACTAATGCAAGGTCAGCCTCTTTTCCCCGGCGAGAGCGGTATCGACCAGCTTGTGGAGATCATCAAGGTTCTCGGTACACCTTCGCGAGAACAGATCAAGACTATGAACCCCAACTACATGGAGCACAAATTCCCTCAGATCCGACCGCACCCCTTCTCCAAGGTCTTCCGTCCTCGCACACCTCCCGATGCCATCGACCTTATCTCCCGACTTCTCGAGTACACTCCCAGCGCCCGTCTTACAGCAGTCGAAGCTCTCTGCCATCCTTTCTTCGACGAGCTGCGAGCAGGTGAGGTCCGCATGCCCAACGGCCGTGAAGTGCCGCCTCTCTTCAACTGGACCAAGGAGGAGCTTTCTGTTCGACCCGACCTCATTTCGCGACTTGTACCTCAGCACGCCGAGGCAGAGTTACTTTCGCGTGGCATTGATGTTCACAACTTCCAGCCCATCCCGCTCGAGTCGATGAAGGTTACGCTTGATTAAGAGGTGTTTTGGCGAAGTGATGCGAGGTGGCAGCGATGGCTTACCATTCGACGTTCGAATCAAGGCGTCCGGCATAAAGGGGAAAGAGACTCTGACGACTGCTTCCTCCAGCAATTGCTGCCATCTGCAACTATCAACAGAATGGATGGCAAAGCTGTCTCTTCCTCTCATCGGCAGAGCCGCAACCAGAAGCACAGACGGTCCCCTGCAATCTCCTCATCGGACGGATCATCAGAAAAACAGAAACCTTCAGATCAGACAGACACATCGCACTCAAGCTGATACCTATCAATAACCTTCCTTTCCAGCCACCAAACATGCACACACACTTTTCTGTACATATCATCCCGATGCATCTTTTCTCTTCCAACCTCCCTAAGATGCCGCCACTCTCCCCTATCGGCAGGCTTTATGTCGTTTCTACTTAACTTTCAAGAAAGTTCTTTCTCCACTGTGCTGTAGCTTCTTCCCATTTGCACGAATAGGTTCTGTTGAATTCGAAACTTGTTTTATCACAAATGCATCGCTTGCTACTGACCGAGCTCATCCACGAAGCTTGTCTGCTCACAAAGCTAAGAAGTGCAGGCCTCAAGTGCAAGACGATTGTGAAGGAGCACAGCCTTTGATTGAAATCAGACGATCAAAAGAGAGGGTGAGAATGCGAATTGCGTCAAAGAAAGGGTATACAAATACGAAAACTGAATCGATGGCACATCCACCGACACCAACCACCCCTGCTCCTGCTCTTGCAATCTTTCCCTTCATCCCAAACCAGCGACGCTATCCAGATGATAAGGGTGTTTAACCAACTCTTCAAACAGCTCCTCGGGAATATCCCTCGCTAGTGTCACTGTGGCATTGATAATCTTTCTTGCATCCAATTTTGGAAGGTTCCTAAGCGATTTCATTGGGCTATTACTCTCCAGCAAGTCAACCCGCATGATATGAAGCTGAGCAACGATGCAAAGCACATTGAAATGTACACCAAATGCCAAGAGGAAGTCCCAAAGTTGTAGGACTTCAGGGAGAGGTGGTGTACAGGCGCACAAAGTCATTACTGAAGGAAAGGCATAGATTTCTGCCGAAAGATTCTTGGACCGTAGATGGGTATAGAGGGGCTCATCGAGTAGGGATAGGCATTTGTCCAACAGCTACCATTCGCAACGAAAGGAATGTGTTAAGGTTAGTAATTGCTAAGATAAGGAAGAGGATGAGGGGGGGAGGGGACTTACCTGTAACCCACGATGGACACCAGCAAGAGTCGGTTGAACGTATAACGGACAACAAAACTCAATAAACCTACTGAAACAAGCGAATGCTTCCACTTCGCTTTCACAAGTATAAAGGAATGGGGCCGCTAAAACATTCATCCCCTGCACATAGGAGAATTCATATACATTTCCATCAACTCCATCCCCTTCGTCGGCACTATCGTCGTTTCGGTGATGCTTCCATACAAAAGCATCTAGCAATCTGATCAGCTTTTCCTCCTTAACCCTCTCCTTAAACCCCTGGTCGGTGGCTAGGGTTCGAAAAGTATCGTTCCGAATCTTCTCATGCGAAGGAGATTTGCCCTTTGCGACAAGGGAAAGATATAGAGGGAGATCGAGTGTTCGGATTTCGAGCAGGAGTTTCCATACTACGCTGCGGTAGGTTGTTCCGGTTGGGGTGAGAAAAGAGTCAGGTGGAAGAGGTGTTGTGAGGATTTTGTGCCTGATGCGGGAGATCGAATCAGACGGAGGAGCGGGGAGGAGGGAGGTGGTGGATGTGGGGGAATTGAGTAATCGACGTGCTGTTTGTGCTCGTCCACCTCTCGTCGAGGGGGCTGATCTAGGATTGGCTCCACGACCACGACCGCGAGTTGAAGTATCTGCAGTACTCGATCTGCTCGTTGTTGTTCTTGAAGAGATAGGCGTGGAAGAGTGGTGATTATGGGACTGCAGAGAACCGAACAATCGCTTCCATTCTCTGGCGCTTGTCGTGGCAGGATCTTCCTTGGAGCTGGTACGGCTCATACTGCTGTCGACGGTGCTTGGTCCTGTTGACGCCAACGGGGAAGATGAAGGGGCTACTTGTGCAGCTCGGACTTCCACCATCGTGCCAACTTGCGAGTCGGATGAAAGATGAGAATGGTATGGTTGTAGCGGACAGGTGGAAAGCTGCAAAGCGAATCAGTTGGTTTGTAGGACCCTGAAAGACCCACACGCACATACGCGCCTCAACCAACACTTACCGATTTTAGGCAGCCAACGATTACACGCGTGACACGACTCTCTCGTGCGAATACAGTTGTAGTTTATATGATGATAGAGCTAAGTACAGATGCGAGTCAAGAATTTTCAGATTTTCACTACTTGCGCACGCTCGGAGCGCGCGCGCGCGCGCGCGCGCACTGCTGCGCCCCATTTTCCGCAAGCCCTTTTACTCGGCCGTGAATACCACCTCTATGCTTTGTGCAGCTTTTGTCTACTTCAACTCCCCCCTCGACAGCATATGTACTCTGTTCATTATGCTGTTGTTGTGTGTTGTGGCCTCTGTCCTTCAGTACTGTTGCATAGCTTGGAGATCCAGTTCTGTGTGCTGCTGCCAGTATTTGCAGATGTAGCCCAGATCATGCTTGCTGCATTGCTTGCCTCCAAATGGGCTTGGGGAGTACATCTGCTAAGTTTCGTGTCGTGTCCAGGTACTTGATCTGCACCTTTCCCTCTTGGACGTTGTTATGAACAAAGTGATACTTGGTGTCTATGTGCTTGAGCTTCCAGTGCTGCGCTGGGTCCTTACTAACCTGTATGCAACCAGTTGTCATGGGCCTGAATGCTCAGGAAGCAGGAGGGTCACTGGTTCATATGGAAGGAGCACAGGTATCGGTGATCTAGTCAATACCAGTGATGAGCATGGTCGTAGTGCAGTCTCCATGGAGACCATGGACTCCTACAGACTTACATGCAAAGGAGTGTCAGGGGTCTCGCGCCTGAAACCCAGCTCAGTCTGTCGAGATACTCGGTGACTATTGAACTGCGTGACAGCTATTGTCTTGGTGAGCTACATCGCTCAGTGACTATCAGGTTGCATGGTGGCGACGGGTGGTGTTCGTTGTATATACTATCATAGGTTTCGGCTGACCTCTTTGGACACTCCGTTCAGGGGTAGCTCGGCATGATCAATGTCGATACTAAGGTTATGATGACACCAAGGTCTGGTGTGAGTGTTGATGGTGATGAGGTTGATGGTATTGGTGATAGGGTTGGTGGTGTCAACACAAGTGTCCAGTGTGTTGACTGATGCTTGATGTGATCCCCAGACTGCAGTAGACGACTGCCTTTGGTTCTATCTTAATCCGGACTGCTGGTTTGCTATAAACCACCTTCAGATGTCAGTGAGTGGTGATACAACACACGCACTACAATGAGGAGCAACCTTGATGGATTGCTACTATGCTGACTGAAACTAATGATACTTATGCTAAAGTTATGACTAGTTTATATGGTGTAGAGTGGATGGGGATCCACTCGACCACTGATGATGAGAGGGTATGCTTATATACACTCCTTGTAGTGTCGCCTGTGATGCTACTCTGGCTCTCTCTCTGCAGAGAGTACCTTCTTCATTGAGTACTGTACAAGATGTCCCTCTAGTACCCTCCTGTCCTCCTCAACACTGCTCCTCCTCCTAGTGACCTGCTTACCGGTCTCCTATACACTGCTCCTCCTCCTTCGACCGGTGATGGTTCCTCTGACTCCTATCTCTCGAGCCCCTGAGTGGTGACCATCTGCATGCTCTTGAGCTTGGTCCTCATCATGGCTGTGCCTGGCCCTCCTCGCATATGGGCCTGGTCCTCCTTTGCATGTGAGTCCGTAGGCGTCCATGGTCTCCATGGAGACTGCACTACAACCATGCTCATCACTGGTATCGACTAGATCTCTGATACCTGTGCTCCTTCCATATGAACCAGTGACCCTCCTGCTTCCTGAACATTTAGGCCCATGACATGAGCCTGCTTCTGTATATGTCAGACTAAGAGCTCTTCGGCCTCTGGTGGTATAGCCTGCAGATGTTGAAAGGCAGCAGTGTGGCTCTTGCACCCTTTGCTGTGATCCCAGAGAGTGTTGTCAGGGACATTGTGATGTTCAGCAGCAGCCTTCAAGTCTTTGAATTGACCCTTCTGGAATGCTCTAAGAGCTTCTTGGATCTCATGCTCCTTCTGGTCCCTGTCAGTCTGCAGCTGGGCTTTTGCAACCCTCTTCCTAGGTGAGATGCTGACCATTGATGTCAAAGTGGTGTATGTTGAGCAGTGCTGACAAGAAAGGAGTCTATGGAGATGAGATCAAGACAAGTCGAAGACAAGAAAAGTGTGAGAATCATAGTGGAGCTGCTGCCTCAAAAATTTGAAATTGAGAGGGGGACTTGGCTGTTTCAGCAATTTTGAGTCCAGAAACTCCCAAGTCCCCCAGCCACTTCCAATCCGAGACCTATGTGAATTTGACATGTGCATGAACTACATTATACATTTGTGGTTCGTGGCTGAATGTGGGAGGATTCCACCTAATGAGGAAGTATGTCAACGGGAGGGACCCAGCAGTCCTTGATCTCCATCATATCGGTCCGCCCGATCTCCAATCAGATCGACTTTCCCCAATCTGTCATCAGATTGTGCCCTGCTGGACCGTTATCTTCAGCAGAAATGTGCATCTCAGCCGGTAAAGAGAGACGGGTTCAGCGAATCACAAATAGAAACAAGGGTCGATTTCACAAGGGAAGATGGAACGGGATCATGACTGAGTTGATCGGCGTCGAGGGACCTGCTGGGCAGTGACGGCTAGTTGCATGCATGAGTTTGCTGTCGGCAACGCCATCCACGATAATCAGGAAAAAGATGATGAGAGATCACAGCGGCGAAAACAAGAGAAAGGCATGGCAGGTACGAAGGAAGATAAGAGGGATTTTTGGCATTTCACACGCGTAATTAGTTGAAGTAGATAAAGCCGCACAAAGCATAGAGGTAGTGTTCACGGCCGAGTAAAAGGGTTTGTGGAATGGAGAGCACAGCAGTGCGCACGCACACATGCACCAAGTGTGCGCAAGTAGTGAAAATCTGAAAATTCTTGACTCGCATCTGTACTTAGCTCCATCATCATCAATCACACGAAAACTTCAACTGGCTCCCAACATGGGGCTCAAACCCATGACATTCAGGACAGCAACAAGATCGAGAGCACAACAAGATCGAGAGCACGACAAGATCGAGAGTATGACAGGTGAAGCGAATGATGCCTCCATCAACACGAGCCGGACAGACAGGAAGGGAGGAGTGAGATGATGATCAAATGGCTGTGGGTAATGCTCGGGAGGAGGGCTGGCTTACGCAGGTAGTTAGAATCTTACAGTTGGCAAACCTGGCGCTGACAGCAGAGGAAGCGATCATGCAAGCAATGGAACTCATCAACATTAGCAATCAGGCCCCAAGGGGGGAGGCAGAGAAGATTCCCAAGGACGTTTTGAGTGCCATTGCACACATTAAAAAACTTAGTGACAACAACTGGCACACTTGGGAACCCACCTTTATCGACTGTCTGCAATGGGTATGTAATGTGAAGGAAATCTTATACGGCAAAATAGCACCTGGAAGTGAGGGATATGATGAGGACCTGGACAAAGCACTGGTAGGTCTCATCCACGCTTGCTGTGATCACAGTCTGGAAAGCCGCATCGACACATACACCGTCAGGGGTGCAGATGAGGAGGTCCAACTTGGAAGTACACTTTACACTAAGCTTAGGAAGGCACTAACATTGAACGACGTGGTGAAGCGAGCAGGCCTGCAGGATTGCATCCATACCATACGTCTGTACAATTGAGATGTCGTCAGGCTAGGCAAGGAACTTGACTCCAACTGGAACGATGCTGCACGCCTCGGGAAGCGCTTTGATGAGGACCTAAAGAAATCCACACTCTACCATTGTACGGCGCAAGATTGGTTCTACACCAACTCTGTTGACGCACTCAAGATGGCCAAACCAGACTGCAAGTATGATGAAGCCTACCATGCACTCGCCAAGAAACAGCAGGACGGTGAGATATCAGGTCACATCAGAGGAGCAGCCAGGGTTGCTACGAGTACGGAGCAAGGGGGTACCGGCCAGGTGCAGGTGCGATCTGCGCAACCCTTCAGCCCCCCGAAGTGCTACGCATGTGGAGGACCGAACCATATTGCCTGCAATTGCACAAACAACAACAACAACAACCCTACACCAAGCACAGGTGGACCCACTGCTCATCTAGCACAAGAAGAGAGTCAATAGGAACTCGGGTGCACCTTCCTAGCAATCAATGGGAGTGAGTGGTCAGCATGCGACACCTGGATTGTTGATTCAGGTGCAACTCATCATATGGTAAATGTTGAGAGAATGCTGCTCACCTTGATGAGCAAGGTCGGCCAGATCAGTACAGCAGGGGATGAAAGGCTTCAGGTGAAGGCCATAGGAGATGCCTCCCTTTGGGTTGGTGAGGCTACTATCCAATTATTGGATGTACTCTATGTGCCGAAACTTAATGCTAACTTATTGTCCGTACAAGGCTTGGTCGAGAATGGTGCATGAGTGATCTTTGATGAATTCGGGACTACCATAAAGCAGAACGATGGTACCCAAGTACAATTCAGGAGGAACAGGAGACAAGGCCACCTCGAACATTGCGACGCATGCAGTCAAGGGAAACAGACCCAAGCGCAGATGAGTCAATCAGAGTCAAAAAGAGCAGGAGCACCCCTGGAGCTAGTACACGTAGATTTGATGACAGATTTCAAGGGTCATGCCAACTACCACTACACACTAGTTGCTGTGGATGACTTCTCCTCCCTGATCTACGTGGAACCACTCTGTACTAAGGGTGCCACACTCACGGCACTGAGAAGCTGGATCACCAGGATGGAGCAAGCAATGGACAGAAAACTCAAGACGCTCCGCAGCGACAATGGAGGAGAATGGTGCAGCTTAGGAGCTGAAGACTGGCAAACTCAGGAGGGTTTCAAGTGGCAAAAGAGTGTCCCGGGGATCAGCATCCAAAATGGACGGGTGGAAAGAGCGATCAGATCGGTCCAAGAAAAGATGTGCTCAATGCTCATTGGCCGAGCTTGCCCCAGAAAGTTGTGGCCGTACGCAATCACAGCAGCGGAACACGTGATGAACCTCACCCCATCAGCCACCAAGACCATCCCCCATGAGGCCTTTTACGGAACCACCTCGCACAAGCTGGCCCAACAGCTGCGGGTTTTTGGATGCTTGGCTTGGGTCCATGTCCAACAGAAGGATCAGCAAGGCAAGCATGGGGCTAGAGCAAAGCCGGCCATCATGATAGGGTATGACGACAAACACAAAGCATGGAAGTTCTGTGACCCAGACCAGCCTGCGTCAATTCAATGGAGCAACTCAGCAACGTTCCATGAGGACAAAGATTGGAATGAGCGCCAACAGGAGGCAGTCAGGCCTGTGGCAACCACGGAGGACGAGGAGGAGGGTGTCACACCAGCCACAGCAGAGGAGGAAACCAGATCAGAGGCCACAGTGGAGGGCCTCCTACCAGCCATAGACAGCACAATAGGAACTGCTAACACAGTGGTACTGAACCTGGACCCAATGCTAGGAGAAGCAATGGATGGTGAAGACGCCCACCTCTGGAAGGAGGCCATACGAAAGGAACTGGAAGGACTCAAGGCAATGGGAACATGGGAGGTGGTACATCACCCGCCAGGGGTACCACTTGTGGACTCTAAGGTCGTGCTTCGGCTGAAGCTCGATGCTGACAGTGTGCCCATCAAGCACAAGGCACGACTGGTTGTGAGGGGTTTCACACAGAGAGAGGGAATCGACTACCAAGAAACCTTCTCTCCAGTAGCATCCCTTGGAGCGATCAGAGCCATCTTAGCGCTAGCAGTGCAGAACAACTGGGAGGTGCACGCCCTGGACATCACTATGGCTTACTTGAACTCCACATTGAAGGAAGCGATTTACATGAAGCCACCAGAAGGAGCAGGAGTAGCGCCCGGTCAGGTGTATAAAGTGGTTAAGGGCTTGTATGGCCTAAAGCAGTCTGGGCGAGAATGGAACCAGGAGTTTGACAGGTCTTTGTAATGCATGGGATTCTTCCAAGTAGAGTGCGCTCCCTGCATCTATACTAAGGGACAAGCAGATCGGCCAGAAATGGAAGATGGAGGATAGTGGCAAGGTCTCTCACTTCCTAGGCATCAAAATTAGTCGAGACCGCGCAAAGTGCACCATGACAATCGGTCAGTCAGGGTACATCGATCAAGTGCTGGCAAAGCACCTGGACAAATGTACAAAGCCAACCATGGTCCCAATGCAGAGTATACCGGAGGGAACCCTTGTCGCAAGCACAGTGCAACAAAAGGAGTACCTGGTGATCGTTGGCAAGCTGCTCTGGGTTGCCAACAGCACCTGGCCCGATCTTAGTCTCACTGTAGGAGTTCTCGCCAGATACATGTGAGAACCATCGCAGGAGCATTATCAGGCGGCCCAACGGGTCTTACACTACCTTGAAAGCACAAAGGAGGTTGGGTTGGTCTATAGAGCAAGCGAGTTGCAAGAGCCACTGGTCGCACACAGTGATGCAAACTGGGCGAGCGACGCCACCCTACAGAGAAAGAGTACCTCAGGATCAGTGGCATTGGTGTATGGGAACCCAGTAGCCTGGAAGTCAGCGACACAAAAATGTGTATCATTGTCCACTGTCGAGGCAGAATTCATTGCTGCCATGGAGGCAACACGCAAGGTGCTCTTCCTCAAACAATTGCTATGCTCAATTGGCATTGCTACAGGGACCCCAATGGTCTACTCAGATAACACTGGTTGCATACAGGTGAGTAAGGATCCAGCACAGCACTGGAAGCTCAAACACATCGACACCAAGTATCACTTCATTCGCAACAACATCCAAGAAGGAAAGGTGCAGATTAAGTACATGGACACAACACGAAACTTAGCAGACGTACTCACCAAGCTTATTGGAAGGCAAGCAATGCAACAATCATGATCCAGGCTATGCCTGCAAACACCAGTGGCACACAGAATGGGATCTCCAAGCTATGCAACAGTACTGAAGCACAGAGGCCATGTCAAACAGCAACAGCACAGTGAACAGAGTACATATGCTGTTGAGGGGGGGAGTTGAAGTAAATAAAGCTGCACAAAGTATAGAGGTAGTGTTCACGGCCGAGTAAAAGGGTTTGCGGAATGGAGAGCGCAGCAGTGCGCGCGCACGCACGCACCGAGTGTGCGCAAGTAGTGAAAATCTGAAAATTCTTGACTCGCATCTGTACTTAGCTCCATCATCATCAATCACACGAAAACTTCAACTTAATTGCGTCATATCAGTGTGGAAATCTACACTTTTTGGAGCTTAGACCCGCGTGTGAAATCTTATGCAGCGGCTGCGCACGAACAGGCATTCAGTCAGTGCAACAGCCTCGCCTTTCTCCACTCTGAACTGTGATTTTGAGCAGCACAGCACAGAAAGACAGTAAATGGCAATGCGGCAAAATAGTGAGAGCGAGCGAAGCTGAGTTGTCTCATGAACGCTGTGTAGAACGTGGTTGAAAATTGGCCTTGTCGAGGGTTGAATTTCAGCTGCTGAGACTGTGATTGCGTTGCAGTTGTTGAGCCTAGGCATTCATCCAAAGCAATCCCGCCACAGCCAGACACAACACTATTGAAAGCAGAGAAGATACAAATACTATCGTCACTTCTTCTCAATTCATCACCATCATCAACCAAAACATATAATCCGTCCACGCACACACGCACACTCACGCACACACACGCACACACATATATACACATACATAACCCTTCCACTACATAGTAAACATGTCGCAGATCCCCGGTACCAACAAGAACACCAACGACGTTTCCAAGGACGCTCAGAACCTTGGCAACGACGCCTCCAACAAGGCTTCGCAACTCGGCAACGACGTCTCCAACAAGGCTGGCGACCGTTCGTCCCAGGCTCAGGAGCAGGGTGACTCGCTCATCAAGCAGGCCTCTGAACTTGCTTCCAGTAAGTTTCGCTCGCATGCTGCCTGCCTTATCGCGCTTCTGTGGAATCACATTATTGACACTTCTTCCTCCTTCTGTTACCCTTTTGCTCTTCACAGACACCATTGCCTACGTTCAGCAGACCGCAGGTTCCATCCTCGGCCAGGGTAAGGACCATGCTCAGAACGCCGCTGACCAGACCAAGTCTGCCGCCAACGACGCCGCCGACCAGGCCTCCAAGACCACCGACCAGGCCGCCAAGGAAGGTCAGCAGTCCGCCGAACAGGCCAAGCAGTCCCTCATCGGCTTGACTAACCAGGCCCGTGACCTTGCCTCCCACACCCTCGACTCTGCCAACCAGTACATCAAGCCCGCTGAGGACAACGCCTCCGGTCTCGTCAACCAGGTCCGTGCTACCGCCGGCCACATTGTCGAGAACGTCTCGCACTTGGTCGCTGCTGGTCAGCAGAAGGCCGGTGAAGTCGCTGACGAGGCCAACAAGCAGGTTGGTCAGGCTCTGAAGAATGCAAGCAACCTCGCTAGCGATGCCGCTGACACTACTTCGCAGAAGGCTGGTGAGGCACAGAAGACCGCTCAGAATGCTGGTCAGCAGGCTAGCCGGGCTTTGAGCGACGCTGCTGCTCAGGCTAAGGGCACTGTTCAGGGCGCTACTGGCTCCAAGTAAGTGCAGTAATGCACAAAAAGCTTTCGATTTCAATTTTATGTATGTAGTTGAACAGCCGTCGAGGAGGCGTGCGGTTTCATGATTTTCTCTATTGGATAGCAATATACCCTTGCAAAACATCTCTCAATGTGTGATTGTGTGTGATTCGGTTGTGCGCATGTTTACTGTTATCCGACACATCAATTCATACCATAGTAACGACAGTGGGGGGGGGCATAAAGAGGAAATGAGATTGTGGGGAGAGCGTGAGTGTGCTCACAGGCTCGAGAGGCTCCTGGGCCGCCAACATGTGAGGAGCAAACTGGTTGCACAGCAAGGTCCGGTTTTGCTGGAGGGGACAGGAGCCAGAGGCTGAGGAGTCACGTGCCAAGCCGAGGAGGAATTAAGTGGTGGAGGAGGCTGAGAAAAGGTAGGAGGTGGCGATTTTGCCACATGCAGAGGGAGGGTGATCAATGTACCAGCAGAAGCAGTCGGAGGACCAGCGTCCCAAAGCCTGGATGGCCTTGGGGGTGCCAAGGAGCACTGCCCAGGTGGCAACCCCCCTGCGAAAGGAGTGGCTGGCATACACTGAGGTGGGCAACCCCAACTGACCCAGGAGCTGTCGTAAGACACCGATGACCCTATCATGGGAGAAGGGTGTCACACCATTGTCCAAGGCAAAGAGGGGCGCCTGCAGCGGTCGGGACCTGCAGACAGTGCACAGAGCAGTGTAAGGGCAGGCGGAGCCACCGACTTTGGGGATGATGGGGTCAATGCCAGTCCCAAATGGGTCAGTCTTCGAGCAGGCGAGGCGAAGCGTGGCATAGGTCTCAGACCAAGTGATGGAACCAACCTGCAGGACGGAGTCATTGAGGTTGGACCAAGTAAACTTGGCCCACTGCAGGAGGCATGCATAGGCGAGGGTGAAGGCAGCAGTGAAGGTGATGCGATCATGTGAGGACAGGGCAGGGGCAAGCTGGATGGTGTCCAGGAGACCGTGGAGGATAGGGAGAGTGATGGGGAGTTTTTGGCCCAACTGGGTGATGCCATAAAGCCGCTTGAAGCCTTTGAGGGCCCTCTGCATACGAGGGTGGGTGAAGGCAGAGGAGTCGAGGCCCAGGTCAACATGCCAGGAGGAAAGGGCTGTGAGGCAGTGGTGGACGGCATGGTAGCTGCACCCAGTGCGGCTAAGCGCGGCAATCCACTCGATGAGGTGCAGATCAGAGGAGGGCAGTGCTGGTCGGTTGGGGCCGAAGTGCTGGAGGCAGAAGGCCTGATACTCTTCGCTGACCGAGTCGTACTGGCGGCGGGAACGCTCGCTGAGGCTGTGCAGGAGGAGAAGAGGGTACTCTCAGCAGAGAGAGGGCCGGAGTAGCATTGCAGGCGACACTACAAGGAGTGTATATAAGCATACCCTCTCATCATCAGTGGTCGAGTGGATCCCCATCCACTCTACACACCATAACTAGTTATCACTTCAGCATAAGTATACATTGGTTTCAGTCAGCATAGTAGCAATCCATCAAGGTTGCTCCTCATTGTAGTGCGTGTGTTGTATCACCACTCACTGACGTCTGAAGGCGGTTCATAGCAAACCAGCAGTCCAGATTAAGATAGAACCAAAGGCAGTAGTCCACTGCGGTCCGGGGATCACCTCAAGCATCAGTCAACACACTGGACACTTGTGTTGACGCCACCAACCCTATCACCAACACCAACAACCTCATCACCATCAACACTCACACCAGACCTTGGTGTCATCATAACCTTAGTATCGACATTGATCGTGCCGAGCTACCCCTTAATGGAGTGTCCAAAGAGGTCAGCCAAAACCTACGATAGTATATACAACGAATGCCACCCGTCGCCACTGCACAACCTGATAGTCACTGAGCGACATAGCTCGCCGAGACTGATACTGAGACAATAGCTGTCGCGCAGTTTGATAGTCACCGAGTATCTCGACAGACCGACCTGGGTTTCAGGCGCGAGACCCCTGACAGTAGAGTGGATCATTCAAGCAGCTCCTCATGATCACCATGACGGACCCAGACCTCAACAACAAGCTCGATAGACTGCTCACTCTATTGGAAGCCCAGTTGGAGCTTACCAGGCAGGGTCAATGAGAGGAACGACTACAATGAGCTCATCTGAGTAGAGAGGAGACCATTGACCTCTCACACTCAGAGGAACAAGCAGGAGGAGGAGATGGGTCTATGCTAGGAGACCCCCATACTCCTACTCCGGCTCCACGACCAAGACGATCAGTCTCATTCACAGACATGGATGTTCAAGAAGACGTCAACTACGAGAAGTATGCTTCACCCACTGGACCAAGATATGTCAAGTCCAGGGTAGACCCATACAAGAAGAGCAGGACGGAGCCCTACATTCTTGATCAGGAGGAAGACTCTAGCATCATGGCAGAGCTTAATTGATCAAAGCCCATAGCCGCCCCCTTCCCAAAGTTCAATCCCCGAGATGTGGAGATCTTCATTCTAGAAGCTGAAGCATGGTTTAAGTTCAACCAGGTCTATGAGCAATCTAGGATGATCAATCACATGGGTGCTCAACTAGAAGGGACTGCATGGGAATGGTGGACCTCCAAGCTCTGTATTGATAGAGCTAGAGAAGGAAGGTTGTTCAATGATTGGCACTACTTCACAGAGAGACTGTCAGAGCAGTTCAACCCATGCAATGCTAGGATGGAGGCATACAACAAGCTGCTAGCTCTCAGGCTCACAAGTGATGCTCCTGGTGCTGCCACACGTCACATAGAGCGGTTCAGGGACTTGGAGGGTCAGGTCAACCTAGATGACAATGAGCTAGTGATTGATCTCTTCCGAGGAAGTCTCACTCACAGCATACAGGAGAAGTTCGAGAGGAACCCACCTGGGAAGAGATGGGAGTGGTACCGAGAGGTTGAGGAGATCGATCGACAGAGGATGCTACTACAGCAGTCCTCATCTAGACACTCACTCCCAAACGCCACATCACCTCCACTAAGAACTGGGTCTCGGCCAATTCAAAGTTCAATCCCCATTCGTCAACCCACTCAACCTTATCCAGCTTGATCACCAGCACAAGCAACTACACAAAACCTAAATCGATCCACTAACTGACCCCTTCCCCATCAAGCCACCCAAATCTCGAAGCAAGGAAGCCCTGCTCCATCAGGTAACAACACCTGTCATGTATGCAAAGGTATTGGCCACTGGGCTAGAGACTGCCCTAGCAGGAGGGTAGACTCCCTGGGCTCACGACCCATGGGCCCCAAGGTCATGGTCACCACAACAGACCCTTTCAAAGAAAACACCGACTCAGGAGATGGCCAATCAGGTGGCACGGAGATGGGCGAGCCTGAGGACTTGGACCTTAGTCCCTACCAACAGACCATGATCACCAATCATGAGGAGGAGGAGCACGATGATGGTGACAACGAGGGAAACATCAGTGGGGTGATGCACTGATGGCATGCATTTCTCTACAAATCTCCTCACCATCACTCTGTATATATCAAGATTGTCAAGTATGTTTCTCTACCAGTGGAGGCAAAGCAGTGTTGGAGCTCTCCGGAATGGTCCAAGAGCATCCTGCTCGGATACTAGCTGATACCAGTGCTGGTTTGTCCATAGTCTCAGATTCTTTCATTAGTAAGTACCAAATACCCACAAAACCCATAAAAACAAGATCGATCCATGGTGTCACCGGACACCAACTCTTCATCAATAGTTCTGCAAGCATGCAGGTATCTATTGGTACACACAATCTGGGTGTGGTCAAAGCTTCAGTGGCCAACACTGCTGACTACGACCTCATCCTGGGGTTCACCGAGCTACAGAGGCTCAAACCCACCATACAATGGGACACAGGCCAGCTAGAGTTCAAGACTCAGGAGCAGGACCGACCCCCAAAGAGACCCCCTGAAGCAGCAAGAGCAGGGGACTTATCCATGAGGAAACCAACCCTTCATGGAAACGAGTTTGTCCCAGCAGAGCACATACTACAAGCAGCTCTGGAAGATGGTCCCATAGGGTTCATGCTGTTGGAGGAGCTGCCATCATCACTCCCGGCCTTTGGTTTTGTACCTACAGGCGCAGACAAAGGAGTAGAGATGGAGGTAGAGGTGGACAAGGTGGTGATGGCTGCAGATATACCAAAGCCATACCAACACCTGTGAGATGTGTTCAATGAAGTGGAAGCAGACAAGCTGCCCCATCATACAGAGCATGATCTCCACCTCGAGTTGGTGGAAGGAGGTCAGCCACCTCAGGGGCCCCATACCTTAAGGGACCCAAGGAGATGTCCGAGTTGAGGAGGTACCTGGATGAGAACCTTGAGAAGGGGTTCATTAGACCATCAAAGAGCCCGGCACAATCACCAGTGCTCTTTGTACCAAAGAAGGATGGAGGTCTCAGGCTCTGTGTGGACTACTGGGGTCTCAATGAGATCACTGTCAAGAACAGGGCCCCATTGCCCCTCATTGAGGAGCAGCTGTTCTTGCTCCAGAAGGCAAGGATCTATACCAAGCTAGACCTTAGAGCAGCATACAACCTCATCTGGATTGCTAAAGGAGATGAATGGAAGACAGCTTTTGGCACTCAGCTGGGACTCTATGAGTATCTAGTGATGCCCTTTGGGCTAGCCAATGCTCCAGCCCACTTCCAGTCACTCATCAATGGTATCTTCCTAGATATCATTGGGGTATATGTAGTGGTATACCTAGATGACTTCCTGATCTTCAGTAACAATGAAGAGAGACATGTGGAGCATGTCACCGAGGTCCTCACTCGGTTAAGGAACAACAGACTCTTTGCCAAGCTGTCGAAGTGTGAGTTCTACACCAGGACAGTCGAGTTCTTGGGTTACATCATCAAGCCGACGGGTATAGAGATGGACCCAGAAAAGGTGCACACTGTCAAGGAGTGGCCAATGCTGGAGTCTGTCCACAATATCCAGAGGTTCCTGGGTTTTGCCAACTTCTATTGAAGGTTCATAGCCCACTTTGCTTGTATAGCCAAGCCCTTGACATCACTGGTAAAGCCTACAGAACGGTTCAAGAAGTTCTAGCTACAAGAGGAGGCCCAGCAGGCCTTCCACAAGCTCATCCAGGCATTCACAACAGCAGGAGTGCTTCAGCACTTTGACTACCACCTTTCAACAAGGTTGGAGACCAATGCAAGTGACTTTGCTATAGCAGGAGTACTCAAGCAGAAGCTTGAAGGACGATGGCATCCAGTGGCCTTCTACTCCAGGAAGATGTCCTCTGCCGAGAAGAACTATGAGATCCATGACAAGGAGCTCCTAGCTGTGGTTGCTTGCCTTACTCAGTGGCGACACATGCTAGCTGGACTGCCGAGCCAACTGGTCATCCTCACCAACCATGAAGCTCTCAAGTACTTCAAGTCACAGAGATGCATCACAGGTCGACAGGCTCGATGGGAAATACTACTAGCAGACTTCGACTTCATACTGCAGTATCGACCAGGAGACAAGGGTGGTGAACCTGATGCCCTCACCAGGAGGACTGACATGCAGCCAGTCGGTGAAGAGCAGGATCACAATGTGAGGCAACTACTGCCTCCTCGAGTGTTCAAGGAGACCACAGACAAGGAGTCGACCCTAGTAGCTCCTATGCTCACAATGGAGTTCATAGCATCGAAGGGACTCAAACATCTGGTCAAGACCTTCCAACCCTTGGACCAGGAGTTGCAGGAGATACACAGCAAGAAACCCTTCGAGGTCAAAGGAGGACTATGGCATAGTGGTGGAAGACTGGTTATTCCCAAGGTGACCTTACCAGGGAAGACTAACAACCGTCACTCAAGGAGTGCCAGAGAGGTCAATGGACAATCTCTGTCAGTAGAACACCTGTGATTCATGGTGATGAACCAATGTCATGATGGTATAACTGCTGGACATGTGGGTAGGGACACCACCATCAAGGCAGCTCAACAACACTACTGGTGGTCAAACATGACAGCTTGGATTGCAGACTATGTAGCAAGTTGTCCTGTATGTGCTAGGTACAAAGCTTCTCGTCATTGTCCATATGGGTTGCTACAGCCACTAGCCACACCAGACAGACCCTGGGGCTCCATATCCCTCGACTTCATCGAAGGACTACCACCATCAAAGAAGTATGATTCCAAGACCTATGACTCAATTTTAGTCATTGTCGACAGGTTGACCAAGTTTGCTATACTAGCTCCAACCCATAAGACAGTCACGGCCAAGCAGACTGCAGTGTTGCTATATGGACACATGGTTAGTCTCTTTGGCTATCCTGATCACATGGTCTCGGACCGAGGCAGGCAGTTCATATCAGGAGCATGGAAGGCATTTGCAGAACAAACGGGTGTAAAGCACTCACTTAGCACAGCCTATCATCCCCAAACTGATGGTCAGACAGAGAGAGTCCACCAGGTCATCAAGCAGTACCTATGGATGTACTGCAACTATGAACAGGATGACTGGGCCAACTTGCTGGATGCTGCAGCCTTTGTATACAACAACACAGTCCACAACAGCATCAATGTCTCACCCTTCTTTGCATGCTATGGATGGAACCCCAAGGCTCATCCTGACATCCCTCAACAGTTGGGAGTCAATAATCCAGGTCGCTTCGAGTACCTCATGGATGGGAAGGAGCGTAGCAAGTACCTCCAGGAGCAGAACAGAGAAGCACAATGCAGATCAGTAGATCAGTACAACAGGAAGCACAAGGACATCGAGTTCAAGGTGGGTGATATGGTCTACATCAACTGTCGAAACTGGAAGACAAGGAGACCCACACCCAAGTTAGACACCCGGTTTGCAGGGTCTTACCCAGTTCAGGAACAGGTAGGACGCCGAGCTTATCGGATCATGTTGCCAGCAAACCTTAGGGTGCATGATGTGTTCCACATGTCTATGCTCGAACCAGCAAGAACAAGCTCTCTTCCTCAACGGGCTGAACAACCCACAATACCACCATTGCCAGATGAGGATCTGGACTTTGAAGTCGAGGCCCTCATCGACAAGTGTGTACACAATGGGACTACAGAGTACAAGGTGTTGTGGAGAGGGTACTCAGAAGAAGCTGCATCATGGGAACCAGTAGTGAATCTCAACTGCCCCGACCTCATCCAGGAGTATGAGGTGTCAGAGGGGGGACAAGTAAGGAGACAAAGTAGAGAGCAGGAGGAGCAGAGAGAGGGAGAAGAAGGAGCATGACGTTGAGAGAAGGAAGGGTGATGTTGATGATGTTGTCGAAGAGGTAATGAGGAGAGGAGGAGTCAGCATGAACCAGACAAGAGCATGCCTCGATGGAGCTCGGCTCTTAAGAGGGGGGTAGTGTCATGGGCCTGAATGCTCAGGAAGCAGGAGGGTCACTGGTTCATATGGAAGGAACACAGGTATTGGAGATCTAGTCGATACCAGTGATGAGCATGGTTGTAGTGCAGTCTCCATGGAGACCATGGACTCCTACAGACTTATATGCAAAGGAGTACCAGGCCCATATGTGAGGAGGGTCAAGCACAGCCACGAGGAGGACCAAGCTCAAGAGCATGCAGACTGTCACCAGCACAGCCACAAGGAGGACCAAGCTCAAGGAGCATGCAGATGGTCACCACTCAGGGGCTCGAGAGATAGGAGTCATAGGAGACCGACAAGAAGGTCACTAGGAAGAGGAGCAGTGTCAAAGGAGTCGACACATAGTTCGAGGAGGACAGGAGGGTACTGAAGGGACCTCTTGTACAGTACTCGATGAAGAAGGTACTCTCTGCAGAGAGAGAGCCAGAGTAGCATCACAGGCGACACTACAAGGAGTGTATATAAGCATACCCTCTCATCATCAGTGGTCGAGTGGATCCCCATCCACTCTACACCATATAAACTAGTCATAACTTTAGCATAAGTATCATTAGTTTCAGTCAGCATAGTAGCAATCCATCAAGGTTGCTCCTCATTGTAGTGCGTGTGTTGTATCACCACTCACTGATGTCTGAAGGCAGTTCATAGCAAACCAGCGGTCCGGATTAAGATAGAACCGAAGGCAGTCGTCCACTGCGGTCCAGGGATCACCTCAAGCACATAGTCAACAAACTGGACACTCTTGTTGACGCCACCAAGCACATCACTCACACCAGACCTTGGTGTCAGTCCCAGTTCATATCGTTATTGATCGTGCCGAGCTACCTCTGGACAGAGTGTCCGAGAGTGGTTAGTCGAAATCTGCAATAGCATTATCACAACTACAGATTCAAGTGAGAAAAGTAATAGAGATGGCTCTACTGCATATCTCATCAAGAATCACAATACCACAAGCGCTGTTGCATAACTCGACAGAATCGGTAATAGTATTGATACTACTACTGATATCAGGTTTCAGGTGCGCAACCCCTGACATTAGAGTGGATCATTCAAGCAGCACCCCACAATCACTATGACGGACGAAACCTACAACAGCCTCAACAACAAGCTCAAGAGGCTACTTGCCTTAATGGAAGCTCAACTAGAGCTTGCCAAGCTAAACCAACGAGCCAATCGACTTCATCAAGCTAACCTAAGTGGAGAAGTAACAATCGAGTCTTCACCATTGGAAGATCAAGCAGGAGGAGATGAATCCATGATAGGAGACCCTCAAACTCCTACACCAGCACCACGACCCAGATGATCCATCTCGTTCACTGATGTAGGAGAGAAGGACGATGTCAATTATGAGAAGTACGTGTCACACACCAGGCCAAAGTACTACAAGCCTAGGCTGGATCCTTTTAGTAGGACCAGGACTGATCCTTACGTCCTAGAATCGGAGGAGGATATCAGCATGATGGTGGACCCCTCACGATCAAAACCAATCACCACCCCCTTTCCTAAGTTCAACCCTCAGGATGTGGAAATCTTCATCCTCGAAGCTGAAGCATGGTTCAAGTTCAACCAAGTTTATGAGCGAACAAGGATGATCAATCACATGGGCTCTCAGTTGGAAGGGAACACCCACAAGTGGTGGATCTCCAAGATCCATATCAACAGAGCTCGTGAAGGAAGGTTATTCCATGATTGGAACCACTTCACCGAGCGACTGATGGAGCAGTTTAATCCCAAGAATGCTTGAATGGAAGCCTACAACAAGCTGTTGGCTCTCAAGCTCACTAGTGATGCACCTGGTGCAGCCACTCGTCATGTGGAACACTTCAGAGATTTGGAAGGACAAGTCAATTTAGAGGATAACGAACTCATCATTGACTTGTTCAGAGGCAGTCTCACACGAAGTCTGCAAGAGAAGTTTGAGCGTAACCCACCTGCGAGGAGGTGGGAATGGTATTGCGAGGTTGAGGATATCGACTGGCAGAGGATGCTACTACAGCAGTCCTCTTCTAGGCACCTGAGCATTGGTCCTCCACGACCATACCCAGGAATACGGCCAACACCACCTGCTCAAGATTCATTCCCCGCTCAGCAACCTGGTAACCCTGTACGACCGCTGGCACAAACAACGGCAGGAAATCTGAGTAGGCCAACCAATCAGCTGCCACCTCAACAGTTTGTACCGGGTCTGAAACAAGGGAGCCCAATGGTATCAGGCAATGACACTTGCCACATCTGCAAAGGCGTCGGACATTGGGCTAGAGACTGCCCTGTCAGCGGTCGCACGCCTGAAACCTTAAATCTGTAGTAGTACTGATACTACTACCGATTCTGTCGAGTTATGTGACAGTGCTAATGGTATTTCGATTCCTAGTGAATTATGCAACAGAGCCGCCTCTGTCACTTTTCTTGTTGGAATCTGTAGTTGTATTGTCGGTATGACAGATTTCGACTAACCGCTGTGGACACTCCGTCCAGAGGTAGCTCGGCACGATCAACTACGATATGACTTATATGTGAACTTGGTATCAACACCAATGGGCTGGTGTGAGTATTGATTAATGACATCGACACAAGTGTCCAGTGTGTCGACTAATGCTTGAGGTGATCCCTGGACCGCAGTGGACGACTGCCTTCGGTTCTATCATATCCGGACCACAGGTTTACTATGAACCGCCTTCGGACATCAGTGAGCGGTGATACAACATACACACTTCAATGAGAGGCAATCTATTGATTGCTGCTATGCTGACTGAGAAACTAATGCTAAAGTTATGACTAGTTTATATGGTGTAGAGTGGATGGGGATCCACTCAACCGTTGTGACGAGAAGGTATGGTTATATACCTCTTTGCAGTGTCACCAGCGACACTGCTCCTGCTCTCTCTCCAGAGATTACCTTCCGCATCGAGTACTACACCAGGGTCTCCACTGAGACTCCTCCTCCTCACTATGCTATCCCATCTATCCTTCTCGAGCTGTGTCAATTCCATCAACACTGCTCTTTCTCCTCATGTTCTCCTCACCAGTGTCTGTTACACAGCTCTCCTTCCTTTGACCAGTGATGCTTCCTCGTTCCTCCTATCCTGTGTGCCCCTGAGTGTTAACCGACTGCATGTCACTGAGCTCGGTCCCTCTCTTAGCAAGACTTGGTTCCCGGCCTGGTAGAGCTTGGTCCTCTTTGTACATGAGCTTAACCTCGGCCTGCATGTGGCTTGTCGTACGGGTGTCCTTGTCACTGATCTCCGCAGAATCTGCCACCAGATCATGCTTCCTACAGATTTCGCCGGGATTTGTGATATCGGTCTCGTTTGTGCATCTCTCGGTGAGATCTGTCAGAGAGTTGTAACTATTACCAATCTCACCAAATTCTTCTGCAATTCCTACGATCTGCCCAATTCCTCGATTCCTGCGCTGCCTTCATATGAACTGACAGTTCTTCTTACTTCCTGCGCATACCGTCCCATGACATGCCCAAGCAAGAAGGCAGACCCCCTGGGCCCACGACCTTCGGGTCCAAGAGTAATGGTAACCACAGAGGACTCTTTTGAAGAAGGGGCCACTGACTCAGGAGATGGTCATACAGGCAGCACTGAAACAAGTGATCCCAATGACCTAGACTTCAGTCAATACCAGGCTCCTAATGACATTGATCAGGAGGAACCTCAGGATGATGCCAAAGAGGGAAACGTCAGTGGAGCGATGCACTGATGGTGTGCATGGCTCTACAAACCTCCTCACCATCATTGTGTATATATCAAGATTGCCAGATATGTTTCTCCACCAGCAAAGGAAAAGCAGTATTAGAGCTTACAGGAATGGTACAAGACCATCCTGCTCGCATACTCGCTGACACCAGCGCTGGCTTGTCTATAGTTTCAGATTCTTTTATCAGTAAGTACCAAATACCCACAAAACCCACAAAAACAAGATCGATTCATGGTGTCACTGGACACCAGCTTGTTATCAATAGTGCTGCGACTTTACAAGTGGCTATTGACGAGCATAATCTAGGTGTAGTCAAAGTATCAGTAGCCAATACCACCGACTACAACCTCATTCTGGGATTCACTGAGCTCAGGAGGCTCAAGCCCACAATATGATGGGATACAGGCCAACTGGAGTTCAAGCCCCAGGATTATAAACAAACCCTGAGGCATCCCCCTGAGGCAGCCACAGCTAGGGGCCCACAATCAAAATTGTTGAAATCTGTCATAGTCGCAGGACTGTTGCAGAATTTGACAAAAGCCACTGTAACAAGCGAGCAAAAACATGGGCTCACCAGAAGAGACAGCTTATCACCGATTTCAACGAAATCTGTGGCAACAGCCTCCTATGACGAAAACATGGCACAACCAACCATGCATGGTAATGAGTTCATCTCAGTGAAGTGCTTACTGCAGGCAGTGTTAGAGGACAGACCCATAGGGTTCATGCTATTGGAAGTGCCACCCAACTCACTCCTGGCCTTTGGTTTCATTCCTACCAGCGCCGATCAAGGAGTAGAGATGGAGGTTGAGATCGAGAAAGAGGTAACGGCAGCAGACATACCGCAGCCATACCAACATCTCCAGGATGTGTTCAATGAGGTGGAAGCGGACAGGCTTCCCCAGCATACCGAACATGATCTCCACCTTGAATTAGTAGAAGGGAGCTGCCCGCCTCAAGGGCCGTTGTATCTCCAGGGGCCTAAAGAAATGTCTGAATTGAGGAAGTATCTGGATGAGAACCTCACAAAGGGGTTCATACAACTGTCCAAGAGTCCAGCGAGGTCACCAGTGCTTTTTGTACCTAAGAAGGACAGAGGACTCAGACTTTGTGTAGACTATCGGGGACTAAATGAGATTACCGTCAAGAACTGGTCACCATTGCCTCTCATCGAGGAGCAGTTGTTCCTGCTCTGAAAGGCAAAGATCTATTCCAAACTAGATCTCCGAGCAGCATACAACCTCATTTGCATCACGAAAGGGGACAAATGGAAAACAGTGTTTGGCACACAGTTGGGACTATATGAGTACCTGGTGATGCCGTTTGGGCTAGCAAATGCACCAGCTCATTTCCAGTCATACATCAATAACATCTTCCAAGACATCATCAGAGTATATGTTGTTGTATACTTGGATGACTTCCTCATCTTCAGTGACACAGAGGAGGCACACATACTTCATGTCACTGAAGTTCTCACTTGGTTGAGGTTATATTGACTGTTTGCCAAACTGTTGAAGTGTGAGTTTCACACCATGACAGTCAAGTTTTTGGGGTACATCATCAAACCCATTGGGGTAGAGAAGGATCCCAAGAAGGTACAAACAATAAAGGAGTGGCCAGTGCCAGAATCTATCCATGATATTCAGAGATTCCTTGGCTTTGCCAACTTCTACAGGCGATTCATTCCTCACTTCGCCCGAATCGCCAAACCTTTGACATCACTGTAGAGTGTATGCAAAAGCAGACGCTAGCTTCACTTGGCCGAGGGCACGTGATCAGGGCACTTGTGTTCTATTTTTTCCTGCCAAGTTGTGGCACGCTTTGTCTGCGCGCTTTGTCCTTTTTCAAGTCGTCGCAGGCTTTGTATTTTCAAGACGTCGCACACAACTCTCTCCTCCTCTCCACCATCTTCATCTCGCTGCTCGACACCGTCGACAGCTTTTCTTTCGACCTCTCCGATCGTGGCTGGACACATCAGAGTTCCCGCTCACTTCACAGCGGCACGTGCTGCTCAACACCTTCCTTCCAGCAATCCTGCCGCCACAAGCTCTCGGTGGCAAACGTAACGATCCCTCTCGATTTTTCGGTGCCTCTGACCGTGTCAACACACACCAGAGTCCTCTCCACCTGGCGCGCGTGGCCCGCCATATTCGACGTCGCCGCCCCCATCAGCTCTTCACCGTCGACGGACCTCAAGAACATCTCCATAACCGCCTGCCATGCAGCTCATCAGTCTCGATTGTGACGCGCATCGGTTCGCTCCTCTATTTTTTTTCCCCCACTTCACATCCCTGTTTCACCCCCATTCTCCTCCTCTCCCCTTCTCGACCGCTACCCATATCCTCTCTTCGCCGTCCTTGGGTGGCACACCCTGGCCGCCGCAGCCAGACCACGACCTTGGATTAGAGGATCGACAGGTTCTCCCAACTTCAGGAGAGCAATGCAGTCTGGTGGCTTTGCGCGCCTCCTTAAATACTGCCGACCCGCGACCCTGGGAGTAGTGCCCCAGTCAATCATAGCCGCGCTGAGTGGGTTGACCACCCTCAGCTGTCTGATCTCCTTCCGGCTTGCCATGGTTGACACGGTAACGAAACTGTGTCCGGCAGGCTCTAGTTGGCTAGAGTAGCTCCCCCCTCGGCCGTCAACCGAAGGAGCACCCTCGTGCAGTGGTTCACTGTAGGTGTACAGTGTTCTTGTGGGATTCTGTGAGCTCATACCTCACGATTGGCCAGCGTGGCTCCACTTGTGTGTGGCACCCCACGTCGACAAGCACCACTGATGACAGTGGTGAACACCTCTTGCTGGGCCCGACACGATCCACAGAGGTAGTCTAAAGGGGGCTCGACGTGCTCGAACACGCCAGATTCATCTGCCAACAGTACGACGTTGGTAGCGACAGACACCGTCGATTTCACGGTGTAACACCATCTCCTCGTAGCTCAGAGGAGGCAAGCTTGGTACGACGAGCGGATGGGTGGTTGTACCACCGTCGACGACCAGTGTAACTCACGCAGAGGCCTGGCAAGCCCTCGTGAGCTCTCCACAGTCCACCCCCCTTTCCTCTTGTTTACAGGGTTTTTCTCCGTCTCATGACCGAGCTACGACCCTGCCCCCGTTGCAAGCACGCATTCCTGCTCTCTGCCTTCGTTGGCGTTTGCGGGGGTGTTGTCCAGAGCTGTGCTTCCCGTCGCAACAGACACAAGCCAGCCTCTCAGGCGATCCCTCCTGTGATTGGCACTCCAAGTGTGAATACACCTTCTCGTCACCACTCGAGCTCTCCACCCCTCCCCGCCCATACGGACCACGATCTTGGCTCTTTTTCCACAGCGTCATCGGTCCTAGCACTGGAGGCACGTTTCGGCCGTCTTGAACAACGGCTGGACAGTCAATTCGGTGAGCTCATCACCACCATCCAAGCCTCGCAGGCCCAGTCTCAGCCCTGGCCGCACCAACCCTTTGAGCAAGTCCCAACCCCTTGTCGCAGGCCCTGCCTCCCCATCCACTCCCTCAACCTCAAGCGCCTCCAGCAGCTGCGTCAGCGCTCCCCTCTGCTGGCCAACCTTCTGGCACCTCAGGTGAGTTGCCTTCGCTCCCCCTCACTTGCTGCTTCGCCTGGGTCCCACTGGACATCGTCCAACAAGTCGAACGCGACCAGCTCAAACTGGAGCATTTGGTCAAGCTTCGCAACCCGGAGTCAAGAGTTTCCAAGGAGCCCTCCCAACCGACTCACCTCGCCGTTGGCCCTGGTGGCATTCTGGTTGGGGCCGAGGAGTCATCTTACACTCGTGCCTCCGCCTTTGTCAAGGCCATTCCCAACATTGCCACCCTCACACAGATCTGGCTGGTCTACATCGCCGTCCACGTGCGTGCCACAGGTAGCCTCACCCTCAACGAAGCTCTGCTCGCATACCTTGAGCATCTTATTGAGTGCGACCAACTCTACCAGTGGCGAGCCGTTGCAGACTACCATTTAGCAGTCGTAGACAACGGTTTGGCACTGGTGTAGAACAAGAGTGGTCATCCTACGACCCTCAACTCAGCAGTTGGGTCTTGTACCCTCACCTCAAGAACCCTTCCTCAGGTCGGGGTGAGTCGAACAGCAGTTCTCAACAACAACTTTCCTCGTCACTACGGCCTCAGAATCATGTGACCCGAGCCATTGCCACAGCAGGATCCTTCGACCCCTGCCACAAGTACAACGCAGGCCAACCATGCCCTGGCTGCAGTCGCCACCATGCATGCCTGCACTGCCAGCACAAGCATCCGATGATACAATGTCCTATGCTCGCTGGCAGAGCTATCACCAACCCTCCCCTCAAGAAGGTGACCTAATGGGGAGTACCCCTTTTCACTCAGGTGACATGCTCCCCGCCATGCCTCACAGGTCAGAGCCATCCTCTGCACCTCCCCCTTTGCCTGGTCGGCTGTACAACACACCACACAGGTCTGAGTGCTCCTCAGCACCTTCACCCTTGCCTGGTCAGCACCCCACAGGACCAACACAGTCAGTGGCACAAGCCACCTCCCTCGGGTCGGAGACACTCTTCGAACATTCTTCCTTGCCTGTTCGGCTCACAATTGCACCTTTTTTGCCTGGTCGGCATGCCGCAGCGCCATCTTCGCCTGGTCAGCGTACTGCACCTTCGTCTTGTCCACTCCTGGACTCTCTTCCTGCTGGCATGGTCAACTTGTCGCCTGACCTTGCCTCCGATCTTTTACTTTCTCTGATCGCAGGAACACTCCCGCCGCTGCCAAGGCCGAACACCTTGTGTGAGCATCCTATCTTTGACGCTACTGATGCCCCAGCGACACTTGGTACGCTCCAACTCCACCTCTGGTCTCCTTTTTAGACCTCTACCCCAACCAAGCCTTCGCTGTCCAACTGCGGGGTGCTTTACAACACAGTGTCAAGCTCGGGTATGATGGTCCTCTGCGACACAACTCTCGCCTGGACGTCGTCAACCTGCCCATGGACTCAGATGATGTATGTAAGCGATCGTGCGCCAGAGACTAACTGAGGTTGATTGACTAAGGTCTACTCGATATGTTTCGTCTAAACATAACCAAGCGTCGCCGCCTAGTAAGCCCCGACTGATCGCCTTGAACACTCTGTTCAGAGGTTGCGCGGCACAAACGTTGTTTTTTGGTGAGTGGGCGATACACCCTCCACTACAGTACGAGTGTTCGTAGTACTGTTGATAATGCTCTTGGACGTTGTCTGGACTGCGATATGCTAATCGCCTTCAGAGGATGGGGGTTACTGGACCGCTGGTGTGGATAACCGCCTACAGTAACTGACTGGACCACTGGTGTCGAGAAACACCGCCTTCAGCAAAGGACTGGACCGCAGGTGTTGAAGAACACCGCCTTCAGTGATGAACTGGACTGCTAGTGTGGAGTACACCACCTACAGTTGTCGATTAACGGTGATACGACACACACATTGAGAGTTGTCGCAAGAGCACTGCTATTGCAATGGTACATAACTGAGTAAAGTATAAGCAAGTAGTATGTAGAGTGGATGCCGATCCACTCGTATGCTATCGTAGAATGAGAGTATTTATGCGTCTGATGGGTGTTCTCCTTCGACACCTATCCTGCTCCTCTTGAGGGGCCTCTGTCCCCTGTTGGGCACTGTCTTGCCCTGCTGGCACCGACTTCTTCAATACTGTGCTCCTACCGTTTGCATGGCGCAGGGGTTATGCAACACTGCCCTCTCTCCTTCTGCCTGAGGTGTGATGCCCCTCCTTTCGACGCAGCTTCCTCTCGACCTTATCTTGTGAAACTCCTTGACCTCGTGACCATACCCCTTGGTCATGTGGTCACATCAGTGCAGTCCCGTCACGACTTGTCTTGTGATACCCCCTTTAGTCGCTTATTCATCCTTGTGGCCCAACCCCTTGGTCATGTGGTCGCGTCGGCACAGTTCCGAGTACTTGTTCATATCAGCCAACTAGTTGAGGCATGCAGATCCGACTGACCCCAACCAATCCCATGAGATTGATCTAGATTCCCAGGGTTTGATCGATCTTGTGATTCATATGTGCTGCCAACCCGATTAATCGCATTGATCCCCAATGGTTTTTGGCTCTGATTGATCCGGCACACCCTTCATATGTTGATCTTATGTGCACCTTTTCATATACTGCTCTGTATGCGACATTACCATAACTGCTGCTGCTCATTTGGCGCACTCTCTTGCGCTGGCCAGCCGACCCTATGACATTACCCCCCCTTCCAGAGCCGAGCTCTGTCGAGGTTATATAAGCCCTCCTTCGTCCCCTCTTTCTTCTCCTTTTACCATATCATGCAACTGATATCCCTTTACTCAGTATGCCCCGCCTTCATCGATCTCGTCCTTTGAGGACTTCCCCTTCACCTCCTTCTACAATGGTCAAGGTTTCCAATGATGACCCCACCCCTCAGAGTCCGACTTCTTGTATCCAGACTCCCCCATTGCCCCCATCTTCCCTTCCTGATGACTCGGCCTTTCCGAGCCCGACAGCTTCCTTGCTTTCCCTCTGCTCCTCCCTTGGGCATGTGTACGGACCTGATCCTTCGTTCCTTGACTTGGAACACCCTGCGACTTCCTCCTCCGACCATTGTGATGCTGCAGAAGTAGACTTGGCCTGTACTCCAGCTCCTCCTTCCCCTGATTGACATGTACCATCCAATGGTGAAATAGCTGGTTGGTCTGAAGAATTGCTGGTGTCTAGGTTGGTGGTGAGGATTGCTACTGGGGACTATCCTCCAGAGTGGGAGGTAGGTAGAGGTTCTTCAGCCGAACGGCGGCTGCACTGCCTGGCCATGCTTTGGTTGACCGAGGGTTGTATGCCCTGGCCTAGCTGGCAATGCGCCTGGTGTGCTAGTCTTAGTCTTCCGTGAGTAGTCTTTTGTGCACCATTCTCTCTTTTCCTGCCCTTGCTAACCTCCTCTCCTTTTTTAGTTGTTTTCCTTCTGCATTCATCAACCCCTTCATCCCTTACAGTCGTGTTCCTCGGACCTGCACTCATTGCCACCTTGGCAACTTGGCACATTGTGAACGGACAATTCCTGTTTCTCCGGACATGGAGTACCTTGGTGACAGTCCTCCCAACAGGCAGCCCCGGGGCGCTCACCTTGCGGAGCGTGCGCACCTGACTGTGGCCAATGGTTATTGTCATAGGCCTGGATGCGCAGAGCGAAAGAAGGCCGAAGTTCATATGAAGGTAGCACAGGAATCGTGGAATCGGGCAGATCTCAAGAATTGCAGAAGAATTCAGCGAGATCAGTAATAGACACAGTTCTCATGCAGATTTCATCAAGACATGCACGAACACAGTCGATATCACGAATCCCATTGAAATCTGTAGGAAGCATGATCTTGTGGCAGATTCCGCAGAGATCTGTGACAAAAATGTCCATACAATGACTCACATGCAGGCTGAGGCTGAGCCTGCATACGAGAGGGGACCAAGCTCTACCGGGCCAAGGACCAAGCCTTGCCAAGAGGGGGACCGAGCTCAGCATCATGCAGTTGGTTACCACTCAGGGGCACACAGGATAGGAGGAACATAGATGCATCGCCAGTCCAAGGGAAGAGAGCTGTGTATTGGACACCAGCAAAGGGAACATGGGAAAAGAGCGGTGTCAATGGAGTCGACACAGCTCAAGGAAGTCAGACAGGGTAGCATAGTAGGGCAGAGGAGTCTCATCAAAGACTCCTGTGTAGTACTCGATGCAGGAGGTACTCTCTGGAGAGAGAGCAGGGGCAACATCGCTGGCAACACTGCAAAGGGGTATATAACCATACCTTCTCGTCACAAGTGGTTGAGTGGATCCCCATCCACTCTACACACCATACAACTAGTCATAACTTTTGCATTAGTTTCTCAGTCAGCATAGCAGCAATCAATAGATTGCCTCTCATTGAAGTGTGTATGTTGTATCAACGCTCACTGATGTCTGAAGGTGGTTCATAGTAAACCTGCGGTCCGGATACAATAGAACTGAAGGCAGTCGTCCACTGCGGTCCAGGGATCACTTCAAGCATCAGTCGACACACTGGACACTTGTGTCGACACCATCAACATTATCACCAACACCATCAACCTCAACACTCACACCAGACCTTGGTGTCATCATCACCTTAGTATCAACATTGATCGTGCCGAGCTTCCCCTGAATGGAGTGTCCACAGAGGTCACCCGAAACCTACGATAGTATATACAATGAACACCACCCGTCACCACCACACAACCTGATAGTCACCGAGCGACATAGCTCACTGAGACAATAGCTGTCGCGCAGTTCGATAGTCACCGAGTATTCTCGACAGACCGACCTGGGTTTCAGGCGCGAGACCCCTGACAGTGAGCTTGAGAGCCAACAACTTGTTGTAGGCTTCCATTCGAGCATTCTTAGGATTGAACTGTTCCATCAGCCGCTCCGTGAAGTAGTGCCAATCATGGAATAACCTTCCTTCATGAGCTCTGTCAATACAGATCTTGGAGATCCACCACTCGCGTGTGTTCCCTTCCAATTGGGAGCCCATGTGATTGATCATCCTTGTTTGCTCATAAACCTGATTGAACTTAAACCAAGCTTCGGCTTCTAGAATGAAGATCTCCACATCTCGGGGATTGAACTTTGGAAAGGGTGTGGCGATTGGCTTTGATTGTGGAAGGTTCGCCATCATGCTGGCATCTTCCTCAGAATCCAGAACATAAGGTTCCGTCCTGGTCCTATTTTACGGCTCCATCCTAGGTTTGAGGTACTTCGGCCCAGTGGGTGAAGCATACTTCTCATAAATAACATCATCCTGTTCTCCTGCATCAATGAACGAGACAGATCGTCTGGGTCGTGATGCTGGTGTAGGAGTTTGTGGGTCTCCTATCATGGATTCGTTGCCTCCTGCTTGATCTTCTGATGGTGAGAACTCGATCGTCTCTTCTCCACTTAGGTGGGCTCGGCAAAGTCAATCATTTCGCTGGTTCAACTTGGCAAGCTCAAGTCGAGCTTCCATTAAGGCTAGTAGCCTCTCGAGCTTCTCGTTGAGGTTGTTGAATTCTTGTTCTGCCATGGTGATTGTGGGGTGCTGCTTGAACAATCCACTCTAATGTCAGCAGTTGTGCGCCTGAAACCTGAAATCTGTAGTAGTACTGATACTACTACCAATTCTGTCGAGTTATGCGACAGTGCTAATGGTATCTCGATTCCTAGTGATTTATGCAACAGAGCTGTCTCTGTCACTTTTCTCGTTGGAATCTGTAGTCGTATTGTTGTTATGACAGATTTCGACTAACCGCTGTGGACACTCCGTCCAGAGGTAGCTCGGCATGATCAAGTACGATACGACTATATGTGAACTTGGTATTGACACCAATGGGCTGATGTGAGTATTGATTGATGGCGCCGACACAAGTGTCCAGTGTGTCGACTAATGCTTGAGGTGATCCCTGGACCGCAGTGGACGACTGCCTTCGGTTCTATCATATCCGGACCACAGGTTTACTATGAACCACCTTCGGACATCAGTGAGTGGTGATACAACACACACGCTACAATGAGAAGCAATCTATTGATTGCTGCTATGCTGACTGAGAAACTAATGATACTTATGCTAAAGTTATGACTAGTTTGTATGGTGTAGAGTGGATGTGGATCCACTCGACCGCTTGTGACGAGAAGGTCTGGTTATGTACCTCTTTGCAGTGTTGCCAGCGACACTGCTCCTGCTCTCTCTCCAGAGAGTACCTCCTGCATCGAGTATTGCACAGGAGTCTTAGATGAGACTCCTCCTCCTCACTATGCTCTCCTGTTTGTTCTTCTCGAGCTGCATTGACTCCATCAACACAGCTCTTTCTCCTTATGCTCCTGTTGCTGGTGTCCAATACCCAGCTCTACTTCCTGTGACTGGTGACAGTCCTCCTCTATTTCTATCTTGTGTGCCCCTGAGTGGTAACCTACTGCATGCCATTGAGCTCGGTCTCCCTCTTGGCAAGACTGGGTCCTTGGCCCGGTGGAGCTTGGTCCCCATCCTGTGTGTGAATCGTTGTACTGGTGTCCTTGTCACAGATCTCCATGGAATCTGCCACAAGATCATGCTTCCTACAGATTTTGACGGGATTCGTGAGATCAACCTTGTTCATGCATATTACAGTGAGATCTGCATGAATATTGTAACTACTACCGATCTCACTGAATTCTTCTGCAATTCCTGCGATCAGCCCGATTCCTTGATTCCTGCGCTACCTTCATATGAACTTCGGCCTTCCTTCGCTCTGCGCATCCAGGCCTATGACAGCTATCTCGATCTCCTGTGTTCTTATTGTCCTCTGGGACATCGTTTTGTCTTCCTGTGTTATTGCCGTCCACTGGGACGTCATTGAGAGTCTCCTCCAGCTCCAAGGCCAGTGCTTGTCCTCACATTTCGAAGTGGCCTTGTCCCCTGTTCCTCCTGAATTGTACTTGGGTACCATCGTTCTGCTTTATGGTAGTCCCAAATTCATCAAAGATCACTCGTGCACCATTCTCTACCAAGCCTTGTATGGACAATAAGTTAGCATTAAGTTTCGGCACATAGAGTACATCCAATAATTGGATAGTAGCCTCACCGACCCGAAGGGAGGCATCTCCTATGGCCTTCACCTGAAGCCTTTCGTCCCCTGCCGTACTGATCTGGCCGACCTTGCTCGTCGAGGTGAGCAGCATTCTCTCATCATTTACCATATGATGAGTTGCACCTGAATCGACGATCCAGGTGTCACATGCTGATCGCTCGCCCCCATCGATCGCTAGGAAGGTGCACCCAAGTTCCTAGTGACTCGCTTCTTGTGCTGTATGAGCAACACATTCACCTGTGCTTGGTGGGGGATTGTTGTTGTTTGTGCAATTTCGAGCAATGTGATTAGGCTCTCCACAGGCGTAGCACTTCGGGGGGGCTGAAGGGTTGCGCAGATCGCACCTGCACCTGGCTCTTGCTGCACCTGGCCGGTACCCCCTTGCTCCGTACTCGTAGCAACCCTGGCTGCTCCTCTGATGTGACCTGATATCTCAACGTCCTGCTGTTTCTTGGCGAGTGCATGGTAGGCTTCATCATACTTGCAGTCTGGTTTGGCCATCTTGAGTGCGTCAACAGAGTTGGTGTAGAACCAATCTTGCGCCGTACAATGGTAGAGCGTGGATTTCTTTAGGTCCTCATCAAAGCACTTCCCGAGGTGTGTAGCATCATTCCAGATGGAGTCAAGTTCCTTGCCTAGCCTGACAACATCTCAATTGTACAGACATATGGTATGGATGCAATCCTGCAGGCCTGCTCGCTTCACCACGTCGTTCAATGTTAGTGCCTTCCTAAGCTTAGTGTAAAGTGTACTTCCAAGTTGGACCTCCTCATCTGCACCCCTGACGGTGTATGTGTCGATGCGGCTTTCCAGACTGTGATCACAGCAAGCGTGGATGAGACCTACCAGTGCTTTGTCCAGGTCCTCATCATATCCCTCACTTCCAGGTGCTATTTTGCCGTATAAGATTTCCTTCACATTACATACCCATTGCAGACAGTCGATAAAGGTGGGTTCCCAAGTGTGCCAGTTGTTGTCACTAAGTTTTTTAATGTGTGCAATGGCACTCAAAACGTCCTTGGGAATCTTCTCTGCCTCCCCCCTTGGGGCCTGATTGCTAATGTTGATGAGTTCCATTGCTTGCATGATCGCTTCCTCTGCTGTCAGCGCCAGGTTTGCCAACTGTAAGATTCTAACTACCTGCGTAAGCCAGCCCTCCTCCCGAGCATTACCCACAGCCATTTGATCATCATCTCACTCCTCCCTTCCTGTCTGTCCGGCTCGTGTTGATGGAGGCATCATTCGCTTCACCTGTCATACTCTCGATCTTGTCGTGCTCTCAATCTTGTCGTGCTCTCGATCTTGTTGCTGTCCTGAATGTCATGGGTTCGAGCCCCATGTTGGGAGCCAGTTGAAGTTTTCGTGTGATTGATGATGATGGAGCTAAGTACAGATGCGAGTCAAGAATTTTCAGATTTTCACTACTTGCGCACACTCGGTGCATGTGTGCGCGCGCACTGCTGCGCTCTCCATTCCGCAAACCCTTTTACTCGGCCGTGAACACTACCTCTATGCTTTGTGCAGCTTTATCTACTTCAACTTCTGAAGGCTGCCTGCACGCGCCAACTTGGCGTAGCGATGCACACCTTCCGAGCCTAACTTGCCCAAGAAGGAAATCCACACTAGAACCCCGCTTTGGCACGCTGTTGCTCTCCGACACGCTTGCTTTGAAGCACACTTGGTAGCCGAACGTTCTCCTCGACCCTTCATCGCTCTTGCTCTTCTTCAACCTTTAGGTTCCTTCTCTCCTCCATAATTTCTCTGAAGACGCTCTCCAAGCTCAACAGCCAGTAAAAGCTGATCTCGACCTCACTCTGAAGCGCTTACATCATATCGGCTCCAAACTAGCTGCGATATTCTCGCCTCGATCGCATCCTTCCCGAATCACTCTCACGATTGACAAATCCAAGATCGTATCCGACCTCGTTAGTCATCACGAAGTCTGGCCAGACTCAACCTGCTCATATTAAATACACGCATTCTCATCTTTCGGGCGACCGTTTCAGCTCATCCTTTCAGGCCCTTTACAATCCAACAGCACACCTGGTCGACATCAAGCTCAGCATAGTGGATTCACAGCAGCTTGGGATTCGTATCGAAGACTGCGGAAACCTGTGATGTAAGTGCTGCAGACTCACTAACTACAAGTGACTTAACCAACGCCTCTATGCTGACCCTGACATCTCTTACTCAAATAAAATTTCAAGGTCTGGCAAAAGAGGGCAGCCGCTGCCCAAAGCAGGCGCCAGCCTGTCCGAGCGCATTGCGGCGCTGAAGAGGAAGACGTCAAATCCAGCAAGGTCCAACAACCTCTCCCCTCCGGCAACAGCACCTTCAGTCACCTCAGGTCGTCTCAGCCCAGGAGAGAGTCCATCACGCTCACCTTCCGGCAGCTCCAACACCAACGCTGTGCGCGAGCGCATCGCCAAATTCCAGTCCAGCGATGAGAAGCCCGTCATGCCCAGAAGCTCTTTCGGATCACCAGCACCGAACCCAGAGATTCGCAATGCCCGGCGACAATTCCCAGGCGCCAGTGTTGGAAGAGGAACAGGTGCATGGGGAGAGGGTGTGTTGCGACCTCAGATGACCGGTGGTGTTTGGTTGGGAGCCGGTGCTGGCGGCGGCTGGGGTGATCCTTCTTTAGCGTCACTTCGTCCACAGATGACTGGAGGTGCTTTTTTGGGCAATGGTGCACCAAGATCGTCAAGCTTTGGCGTTCCACGTCTGCAACGAGGAGCTTCTGATAACATTGTCCACGGTGGAGGCAGAGATGCTTTTGCCGAACTTGACGACGATCTGGTCTTGACAGGACGCAATAGACCGGAGCCGCCAGCTTCGGAGGCGACCGATGACTTTGAAGCCAAAGGACAGCTTGCAAGCGGCGCCGTTTCCAATGCTCACGAAGATGGATTACCAAAACTACCAGACACACCGACGACTGAGATTGATCTTGACAAGATACACGCATCTTCGGGTCTTCCGGAGGCCCCAACTGTTGCTCCCATTCCAGAGTTCCCAGAGGCTCCTGCTTCCGAGCCAAAGCCATCAAACAAGATCAAAAATGCTTTTGAAAGCGCAGATGCAACCCCCGACACTTCCATCGAGATTGGCATCCATGGGCGATCGGCTGATGATGTGGAACGCATTCGACAACGGGCACAGGACTTGGAACCATCAGAGGATCAAAAGGATGCTGCAGATCGAGAGCCCTGGATCGTTTCGCCTCCCGCAGATCTGGCCGGACAGGTGCCCTCGCCCATCGATACGAACGAGCTGCTCGCTGCACAAAGCCAGTCGACCAAGGATGAAGGACAAGAGCCATGGGTGCAAGGCTACGAAAAGTCCACGGTGGACCGTGACCTCGAAACAGCCGGACTTCAGAGGGGCACGCCGAGCAAGCTTCCTCCGGCCGAGTACTCGGCATCTGGGTCATTGCCTCGGCGTGCTCAGGTAGAGAGAACAGACTCGGGCCATGTGGACCCTCTAGACTCAGCAGCTCATCAGATCCGTGGGCCAGGCCTACTGTTGCCCCGTGATGAGGTTGCTGAAGCCAAAGAGCTTGGTCCAGATGCTGTCAAGACTCCTCTAGCCTCCACCGCGAGTGTAGCAAGACCCGCCGATGTAACACGATCCAACTCGAACGGACACTCGTCGCCTCAGAACATAAATCCGTCTGCATCTGCAGCCGAGCAGGCAAAACAAGCTGTCTCTATGGGACGCACAAAGAGTCAGTCACAACGTCTACGACGTCCACCACCTGGAACGGTGCTGTCGGCCGCGGATCTGGATGCAAGTGACGACGAGTATGAACCAGGATGGGCCAGCGTCACCAGTGTCATGTCATCTTCGCGCTCTTAGATTATTGTCATAATCGTTGCATCATTGAACACTTCTTTCACGCACACTCGTTGTAAGATTGAGCAGTCTGTCAGACGAGATCAGCGAGAAGGTTCGCACTTGAAACCAGCAATGATGAGATTGTCATACGAAGCAACCAAAAGTACAACGATATGGCTCAATTTACAGAATGACGTCTGAGTATGTGTTTGTGTATGCATATCTTTTGCTTCGACCCAGCGACAGGCCGGCCATGTCCAGAAACCCCCTGATCCAACGAACGAACGACACCTCAAAGACGGCTCGTAAGGTCATGAGCATCGATACCCTCGTAAGCAATCGAGTAGACAGCCTTGAAAAGTGGGTAGTCGTCGACCTTGCCTCTTGCCGCCAGCAACTCGTGCACCTCGCGCGCTGTCTCGGTACCCTGAAGCTTCTGACCATTAAGCAATTCCTTCTCGAGCTGATCGAATGGCTTGCCCGTCTTGACGAACGCCTCAGCGCACTTGCGATTCCTTCCACCCAAACAAGTGGTGATCAAATCCGCGACACCAGCCGAAGTCTCCGTGAACGTCTCTGGCTTGATCCCTTCAAAGAACTCCTCACTGAACCTCTTCATCTCCATCAACCCGATCCTCATCACTGCAGCTTTCGCATTATCACCCCAACCCAGACCATCCGTAAACCCAGCCGCAATAGCAACGACATTCTTCAACGCACCACAAAGACTAACACCTGCCACATCCTCAATGATTCCCACTTTGAACGTAGGCGTATCGAAAAGCTTGAAGAACAAATTAGCGTTCTCCCTACCCTTGGAATCAGCACGGTGTCCAATCGTCGTTTCCGAGAACTTATCCTGCGCTACCTCGTTCGCAATGTTCGCACCAGACAACGCAGAGCAGGACACACCCAACGCCTCCTGAATCACATCTGAAAAGGTCGAAATCTTCCCATCCTTCACCTCTACACCTTTGATCATTGAGATTGCATGCGCATCTGGCGAAATTTTACCTTGCAACTGCTTGCACACTCCCCGAATAAACTGGTGTGGCAGGACAAACACCAGCATCGTAGCGCCTTTTACCGCATCAATGGGCGAAGGATTGGCAATTACATTCTCGGGCAACTTGCATCCGGGCAAGTATTTCGGGTTCTCTTGAGTCTCGTTAATAACCTGGGAGAGAGGTTTGCCGTTGTAATCTTCTTCAAAGACGTACATCTGAACTTCGGATTCAAAGATGTCAGAGTGTCGTTGAGTGTTTTGACCTGCAATACGGGCGATAGCGGAACCCCAGTTGCCCGAACCGACAATAGCGACTTGGTGCTTCTTTTGCGAGCCTGAAGCTGCGGCGGAGGAGGAGGAAGTCATGACGGAGGCTGATCGGATGTTGTAGCGAGCAGGTAAGGAGAGTGGTTGGAAGTAAGAAGAGCCGGAAGAAGAGATAGAGCGTGACCCTCCCAGTCGAACCTGACGAGGGATGATGATTCGAAGTGTCGACAGAATGGTGATAGTCCCAACAAGAACGTTATCGAATCTTCGAGAACGAGGGGAGGCACCTATTCGAGGGGAAATCAAATGCGCACGCTTGATGACGTTGAATAAGGTTCACCCGTAGAATTTGTGTGTGATGCCGCTTGTTTCTGCTTCGTAGTTGCTCTACCCAGGCAAGTTGAGACGGATGAGATGGTGGTGATCAGGAGAAGAAAATGATGCCAAGGCAAGCAAGCTGGTTGGCTAATTATTGATCGGTTGGTTGGAGGGAGAATCAGGTTCTCCAAGGGTTTCAGAACGGGAAATCAGTCAGCTGAGCACCAACCATCAAAATCATTTCAGGTACGAAAGCGGATGCACCGAAGAACTGCCGCCGAAAAGAGAAATTAGGGGGTTTCAGTTTTTTTGCCCTCGAAAACTAGAGTATTCCAATAGAGAGTATCAGTTGAGGATTTTGGGTTTTCGCTTGCTATGTTAATTGTTTTCAATCTATGGGCTGCTATATACATAGGCATATATATATATGTGGGGTGATTGCCTTCAACATGTGCTAGCCTATGGTGAGCTGTCTTCTGTATCACCCCTGAGTTGTCACCTCCTGCGTACTATTGTGACAACGCTTGTGCATCCCACATGCATTGCCACCTATATGCGACTTTGCCTCATCGATGGCTCGCTTATCTTCCACAAGCCCCGTGATGCTCCGCCGACCCTGTGAATTCCATTGGGATGCCGACGCGTCTCCCTCAACTGTATCAAATTGTAAGTGTTTTTAGAAACACATGTTTCTCAATTTTGACAACATTTTCCCATTTTTGAGTTGAAGCATTTCGATGATGATAGTTCTAAGTACAAATTTGAGTCGAGAGGTTTCCGCGTCTTTGCCACTTGCATGCAGACAGAACGTGCGCACGTGTGCACAGCTGAGCCATTGCGCAAATCTTTTCACTCGGCCGTGAACCTAACCTCTATGCTTTTTGCGGCTTTCTCTACTTCAACTCCCCCCTGAACAGCATATGTACCTTGTTCATCATGCTGTTGCTGTAAGGTACAACTTTGCAACTCCCCTTTCAGAATGCTCACATAGCTTGGGCACCTTGTTTCATAGGCCGCTGTCGGCATCTGTAAGTGTAACCCAAATCTTGCCTGCTGTTTCACCTGCTTCCCGACAGGCTTTGTGAGTACGTCTGCCAGGTTTCGCTTGGTGTCCATGTACCTGATCTGCACTCTTCCCTCTTGGATGTTATTGTGAATGAAGTGGTACTTGGTGTTGATGTGCTTGAGCTTCCAGTGCTGTGCTGGGTCCTTGCTGACCTGTATGCAGCCCGTGTTATCTGAATAAACTGTTGGAGTGTGTCATGGGCCTGAATGCTCAGGAAGCAGGAGGGTCACTGGTTCATATGGAAGGAGCACAGGTATCGGTGATCTAGTCAATACCAGTGATGAGCATGGTCGTAGTGCAGTCTCCATGGAGACCATGGACTCCTACAGGCTTACATGCAAAGGAGGACCAAGCTCAAGAGCATGCAGGTGGTCACCACTCAGGGGCTCGAGAGATAGGAGTCATCGGAGACCGACAAGTAGTGTCGAAGAAGAAGGAGCAGTGTCAAAGGAGGAGGAGCAGTATCGAAGGAGTTCACACATAGCTCGAGGAGGACAGGAGGGTACTGGAGGGACCTCTTGTACAGTACTCGATGAAGAGGGTACTCTCTGCAGAGAGAGGGCCAGAGTAGCATCGCAGGTGACACTACAAGGAGTGTATATAAGCACACCCTCTCATCATCAGTGGTCGAGTGGATCCCCATCCACTCTACACACCATATAACTAGTTATCACTTCAGCATAAGTATACATTAGTTTCAGTCAGCATAGTAGCAATCCATCAAGGTTGCTCCTCATTGTAGTGTGTGTGTTGTATCACCACTCACTGACGTCTGAAGGCGGTTCATAGCAAACCAGTGGTCTGGATCAAGATAGAACTGAAGGCAGTCGTCCACTGCGGTCTGGGGATCACCTCAAGCATCAGTCAACACACTGGACACTTGTGTTGACGCCACCAACCCTATCACCAACACCAACAGCCTCATCACCATCAACACTCACACCAGACCTTGGTGTCATCATCACCTTAGTATCGACATTGATCGTGTTGGGCTACCCCTGAACAGAGTGTCCACAGAGGTCAGCCAAAACCTACGATAGTATATACAACGAATGCCACCCGTCGCCACTGCACAACCTGATAGTCACTGAGCGACATAGCTCGCCGAGACTGATACTGAGACAATAGCTGTCGCGCAGTTTGATAGTCACCGAGTATCTCGACAGACCGACCTGGGTTTCAGGCGCGAGACCCCTGACAGTAGAGTGGATCATTCAAGCAGCTCCTCATGATCACCATGACGGACCCAGACCTCAACAACAAGCTCGATAGACTGCTCACTCTATTGGAAGCCCAGTTGGAGCTTACCAGGCAGGGTCAATGAGAGGAACGACTACAATGAGCTCATCTGAGTAGAGAGGAGACCATTGACCTCTCACACTCAGAGGAACAAGCAGGAGGAGGAGATGGGTCTATGCTAGGAGACCCCCATACTCCTACTCCGGCTCCACGACCAAGACGATCAGTCTCATTCACAGACATGGATGTTCAAGAAGACGTCAACTACGAGAAGTATGCTTCACCCACTGGACCAAGATATGTCAAGTCCAGGGTAGACCCATACAAGAAGAGCAGGACGGAGCCCTACATTCTTGATCAGGAGGAAGACTCTAGCATCATGGCAGAGCTTAATTGATCAAAGCCCATAGCCGCCCCCTTCCCAAAGTTCAATCCCCGAGATGTGGAGATCTTCATTCTAGAAGCTGAAGCATGGTTTAAGTTCAACCAGGTCTATGAGCAATCTAGGATGATCAATCACATGGGTGCTCAACTAGAAGGGACTGCATGGGAATGGTGGACCTCCAAGCTCTGTATTGATAGAGCTAGAGAAGGAAGGTTGTTCAATGATTGGCACTACTTCACAGAGAGACTGTCAGAGCAGTTCAACCCATGCAATGCTAGGATGGAGGCATACAACAAGCTGCTAGCTCTCAGGCTCACAAGTGATGCTCCTGGTGCTGCCACACGTCACATAGAGCGGTTCAGGGACTTGGAGGGTCAGGTCAACCTAGATGACAATGAGCTAGTGATTGATCTCTTCCGAGGAAGTCTCACTCACAGCATACAGGAGAAGTTCGAGAGGAACCCACCTGGGAAGAGATGGGAGTGGTACCGAGAGGTTGAGGAGATCGATCGACAGAGGATGCTACTACAGCAGTCCTCATCTAGACACTCACTCCCAAACGCCACATCACCTCCACTAAGAACTGGGTCTCGGCCAATTCAAAGTTCAATCCCCATTCGTCAACCCACTCAACCTTATCCAGCTTGATCACCAGCACAAGCAACTACACAAAACCTAAATCGATCCACTAACTGACCCCTTCCCCATCAAGCCACCCAAATCTCGAAGCAAGGAAGCCCTGCTCCATCAGGTAACAACACCTGTCATGTATGCAAAGGTATTGGCCACTGGGCTAGAGACTGCCCTAGCAGGAGGGTAGACTCCCTGGGCTCACGACCCATGGGCCCCAAGGTCATGGTCACCACAACAGACCCTTTCAAAGAAAACACCGACTCAGGAGATGGCCAATCAGGTGGCACGGAGATGGGCGAGCCTGAGGACTTGGACCTTAGTCCCTACCAACAGACCATGATCACCAATCATGAGGAGGAGGAGCACGATGATGGTGACAACGAGGGAAACATCAGTGGGGTGATGCACTGATGGCATGCATTTCTCTACAAATCTCCTCACCATCACTCTGTATATATCAAGATTGTCAAGTATGTTTCTCTACCAGTGGAGGCAAAGCAGTGTTGGAGCTCTCCGGAATGGTCCAAGAGCATCCTGCTCGGATACTAGCTGATACCAGTGCTGGTTTGTCCATAGTCTCAGATTCTTTCATTAGTAAGTACCAAATACCCACAAAACCCATAAAAACAAGATCGATCCATGGTGTCACCGGACACCAACTCTTCATCAATAGTTCTGCAAGCATGCAGGTATCTATTGGTACACACAATCTGGGTGTGGTCAAAGCTTCAGTGGCCAACACTGCTGACTACGACCTCATCCTGGGGTTCACCGAGCTACAGAGGCTCAAACCCACCATACAATGGGACACAGGCCAGCTAGAGTTCAAGACTCAGGAGCAGGACCGACCCCCAAAGAGACCCCCTGAAGCAGCAAGAGCAGGGGACTTATCCATGAGGAAACCAACCCTTCATGGAAACGAGTTTGTCCCAGCAGAGCACATACTACAAGCAGCTCTGGAAGATGGTCCCATAGGGTTCATGCTGTTGGAGGAGCTGCCATCATCACTCCCGGCCTTTGGTTTTGTACCTACAGGCGCAGACAAAGGAGTAGAGATGGAGGTAGAGGTGGACAAGGTGGTGATGGCTGCAGATATACCAAAGCCATACCAACACCTGTGAGATGTGTTCAATGAAGTGGAAGCAGACAAGCTGCCCCATCATACAGAGCATGATCTCCACCTCGAGTTGGTGGAAGGAGGTCAGCCACCTCAGGGGCCCCATACCTTAAGGGACCCAAGGAGATGTCCGAGTTGAGGAGGTACCTGGATGAGAACCTTGAGAAGGGGTTCATTAGACCATCAAAGAGCCCGGCACAATCACCAGTGCTCTTTGTACCAAAGAAGGATGGAGGTCTCAGGCTCTGTGTGGACTACTGGGGTCTCAATGAGATCACTGTCAAGAACAGGGCCCCATTGCCCCTCATTGAGGAGCAGCTGTTCTTGCTCCAGAAGGCAAGGATCTATACCAAGCTAGACCTTAGAGCAGCATACAACCTCATCTGGATTGCTAAAGGAGATGAATGGAAGACAGCTTTTGGCACTCAGCTGGGACTCTATGAGTATCTAGTGATGCCCTTTGGGCTAGCCAATGCTCCAGCCCACTTCCAGTCGTTCATCAATGGTATCTTCCTAGATATCATTGGGGTATATGTAGTGGTATACCTAGATGACTTCCTGATCTTCAGTAACAATGAAGAGAGACATGTGGAGCATGTCACCGAGGTCCTCACTCAGTTAAGGAACAACAGACTCTTTGCCAAGCTGTCGAAGTGTGAGTTCTACACCAGGACAGTCGAGTTCTTGGGTTACATCATCAAGCCGACGGGTATAGAGATGGACCCAGAAAAGGTGCACACTGTCAAGGAGTGGCCAATGCTGGAGTCTGTCCACAATATCCAGAGGTTCCTGGGTTTTGCCAACTTCTATTGAAGGTTCATAGCCCACTTTGCTTGTATAGCCAAGCCCTTGACATCACTGGTAAAGCCTACAGAATGGTTCAAGAAGTTCTAGCTACAAGAGGAGGCCCAGCAGGCCTTCCACAAGCTCATCCAGGCATTCACAACAGCAGGAGTGCTTCAGCACTTTGACTACCACCTTTCAACAAGGTTGGAGACCGATGCAAGTGACTTTGCTATAGCAGGAGTACTCAAGCAGAAGCTTGAAGGACGATGGCATCCAGTGGCCTTCTACTCCAGGAAGATGTCCTCTGCCGAGAAGAACTATGAGATCCATGACAAGGAGCTCCTAGCTGTGGTTGCTTGCCTTACTCAGTGGCGACACATGCTAGCTGGACTGCCGAGCCAACTGGTCATCCTCACCAACCATGAAGCTCTCAAGTACTTCAAGTCACAGAGATGCATCACAGGTCGACAGGCTCGATGGGCAATACTACTAGCAGACTTCGACTTCATACTGCAGTATTGACCAGGAGACAAGGGTGGTGAACCTGATGCCCTCACCAGGAGGACTGACATGCAGCCAGTCAGTGAAGAGCGGGATCATAATGTGAGACAACTACTGCCTCCTCGAGTGTTCAAGGAGACCACAGACAAGGAGTCGACCCTAGTAGCTCCTATGCTCACAATGGAGTTCATAGCATCGAAGGGACTCAAACATCTGGTCAAGACCTTCCAACCCTTGGACCAGGAGTTGCAGGAGATACACAGCAAGAAACCCTTTGAGGTCAAAGGAGGTCTATGGCATAGTGGTGGAAGACTGGTTATCCCCAAGGTGACCTTACCAGGGAAGACTAACAACCGTCACTCAAGGAGTGCCAGAGAGGTCAATGGACAATCTCTGTCAGTAGAACACCTGTGATTCATGGCGATGAACCAATGTCATGATGGTATAACTGCTGGACATGTGGGTAGGGACGCCACCATCAAGGCAGCTCAACGACACTACTGGTGGCCAAACATGATGTCAGCGGTCACGCGCCTGAAACCTGAAACCTGTAGTAGTACTGATACTACTACCGATTCTGTTGAGTTATGCGACAGCACTAATGGTATTTCGATTCCTAGTGAATTATGTGACAGAGCGGTCTCTGGCACTTTTCTCATTGGAATCTGTAGTTGTATTGTCGATATGACAGATTTTGACTGACCACTGTGGACACTCTGTCCAGAGGTAGCTCAGCACGATCAAATATGATACAACTCTAAGTGAACTTGATGTTGACACCAATGGTCTGGTGTGAGTATGGATTGATGACATCGACACAAGTGTCCAGTGTGTTGACTAATGCTGGAGGTGATTCCCGGACCGCAGTGGATGACTGCCTTTGGTTCTAACGTATCCAGACTGCAGGTTTACTATGAACCGCCTTCAGATGTCAGGAAACAGTGATACAACACGCGCTTCGATGAGAAGTAATCTATTGATTACTACTATGCTGACTATGAACTAATGACACTTATGCTTGAAGTAATACTAGTTGTATGGTGTAGAGTGGATGAGGATCCACTCGACCAAGGATGACAAGCGAGTGTGTTTATATAACCTTTTCGTAGTGTCGCCAGCGACACTGCTCCAGCCCTCTCTCTCTTCAGAGAGTACTGCTCTTCATCGAGTACCATACAAGGGTCTCCAACGAGGCTCCCCCTCCTCATTGAGCCCTGTCGCTGCTAACTTCCCTGAGCTGTGTTGATTCCTGTCGACACTGCTCCTCATCCTCCTGACCTGCTTGCTGGTGTCCACCACACAGCTCCTCTTCCTTCAACCGGCAATGGTTTTCTTATCTGCACATCTCCTGAGCCCCCTGAGCAGTAACCGCCTGCATGCCTCGTGAGCTAGGTCCTTGCCTTGGCAGTGCTCGATCCTCTTCTTTTACGAACATAGTTCATCTCGCATGTGAAATCGTCATATGAACGTCATTGTCACTGATCCCAGCGAGATCTGCCTTACTATTGTGCTTACTGCAGATCCTGGTGAGATCTGTGATATCGACTTTGTTTGTGCAGATCCTAATGAGATCTGTCATAAAACCAGGTCTACTACTGATTCCACTGAATTCTTCTGAAAATTCACCAATCCACCTGATCCTTCGATTCCTGTGCTACCTTCATATGAACTGTCGGGTCTTCCTGCTTTCTGCGCCGTCAAGCCAATGACAATAGTGACACCAAGGTCTGGTGTGAGTGCTGATGATGAGGGTGTTGGTGTTGGTGATAGGGTTGGTGGCGTCAACACAAGTGTCCAGTGTGTTGACTGATGCTTGAGGTGATCCCCAGACCGCAGTGGACGACTGCCTTCAATTCTATCTTGATCCAGACCACTGGTTTGCTATGAACCGCCTTCAGACGTCAGTGAGTGGTGATACAACACACGCACTACAATGAGGAGCAACCTTGATGGATTGCTACTATGCTGACTGAAACTAATGTATACTTATGCTGAAGTGATAACTAGTTATGGTGTGTAGAGTGGATGGGGATCAACCACTGATGATGAGAGGGTGTGCTTATATACACTCCTTGTAGTGTCGCCTGCGATGCTACTCCGGTCCTCTCTCAGCAGAGAGTACCCTCTTCATCGAGTACTGTACAAGAGGTCCTTCCAGTACCCTCCTGTCCTCCTCGAACTATGTGTCGACCTCCTTTGACACTGCTCCTCCTCCTTTGACACTGCTCCTCTTCCTAGTGACCTGCTTGTCGGTCTCCTATGACTCCTATCTCCCAAGCCCCTGAGTGGTGACCATCTGCATGCTCCTTGGGCTTGGTCCTCCTCGTGGCTGTGCTTGACCCTCCTTGCATATGGGCCCGGTCCTCCTTTGCATGTAAGTCCATAGGAGTCCATGGTCTCCATGGAGACTGCACTACGACCATGCTCATCACTGGTATTGACTAGATCTCTGATACCTGTGCTCCTTCCATATGAACCAGTGACCTTCCTGCTTCCTGAGCATTCAGGCCCATGACAGTCATCCTCACCGTCCATGAAGCTCTCAAGTACTTCAAGTCACAGAGACGCATCACAGGTCGACAGGCTCGATGGGCAATACTACTAGCAGACTTCGACTTCATACTGCAGTATTGACCAGGAGACAAGGGTGGTGAACCTGATGCCCTCACCAGGAGGACTGACATGCAGCCAGTCAGTGAAGAGCGGGATCATAATGTGAGACAACTACTGCCTCCTCGAGTGTTCAAGGAGACCACAGACAAGGAGTCGACCCTAGTAGCTCCTATGCTCACAATGGAGTTCATAGCATCGAAGGGACTCAAACATCTGGTCAAGACCTTCCAACCCTTGGACCAGGAGTTGCAGGAGATACACAGCAAGAAACCCTTTGAGGTCAAAGGAGGTCTATGGCATAGTGGTGGAAGACTGGTTATCCCCAAGGTGACCTTACCAGGGAAGACTAACAACCGTCACTCAAGGAGTGCCAGAGAGGTCAATGGACAATCTCTGTCAGTAGAACACCTGTGATTCATGGCGATGAACCAATGTCATGATGGTATAACTGCTGGACATGTGGGTAGGGACGCCACCATCAAGGCAGCTCAACGACACTACTGGTGGCCAAACATGACAGCTTGGATTGCAGACTATGTAGCAAGTTGTCCTGTATGTGCCAGGTACAAAGCTCCTCATCATCGTCCATATGGGTTGCTACAGCCACTATCCACACCAGACAGACCCTGGGGCTTCATATCACTCAACTTCATCCAAGGACTACCACCATCGAAGAAGTATGATTCCAAGACCTATGACTCAATTTTAGTCATTGTCGACAGGTTGACCAAGTTTGCTATACTAGCTCCAACCCATAAGACAGTCACAGCCAAGCAGACTGCAGTGTTGCTATACGGACACATGGTTAGTCTCTTTGGCTATCCTGATCACATGGTCTCTGACCGAGGCAGGCAGTTCATATCAGGAGCATGGAAGGCATTTGCAGAACAAATGGGTGTGAAGCACTCACTTAGCATGGCCTACCATCCTCAAACTGATGGTCAGACAGAGAGAGTCCACCAGGTCATCAAGCAGTACCTATGGATGTACTGCAACTATGAACAGGATGACTGGGCCAACTTGCTGGATGCTGCAGCCTTTGTATACAACAACACAGTCCACAACAGCATCAGTGTCTCACCCTTCTTTGCATGCTATGGATGGAACCCCAATGCTCATCCTGACATCCCTCAACGATTGGGAGTCAATGATCCAGGCCGCTTCGAGTACCTCATGGATGGGAAGGAGCATAACAAGTACCTCCAAGAGCAGATCAGGGAGGCACAGCGCAGATCAGTAGACCAGTACAACAGGAAGCACAAGGACATCGAGTTCAAGGTGGGTGATATGGTCTACATCAACCATCGGAACTGGAAGACAAGGAGACCCACACCCAATCTAGACACCCGGTTTGCAGGACCCTACCCAGTTCAGGAATGGGTAGGATGCTGAGCTTATCGAATCACATTGCCAGCAAACCTTAGGGTGCATGATGTGTTCCATGTGTCTATGCCCGAACCAGCAAGAACAAGCTCTCTCCCTCAATGGGCTGAACAGCCCACGATACCACCACTCCCAGATGAGGATTTTGACTTCGAAGTCGAGGCCCTCATCGACAAGTGTGTACACAATGGGACTACAGAGTACAAGGTGTTGTGGAGAGGGTACTTGGAAGAAGCTGCATCATGGGAGCCAGTAGAGAATCTCAACTGCCCCAACCTCATCCAGGAGTATGAGGTGTCAGAGGGGGGACAAGTAAGGAGACAAAGTAGAGAGCAGGAGGAGCAGAGAGAGGGAGAAGAAGGAGCATGACATTGAGAGAAGGAAGGGTGATGTTGATGATGTTGTCGAAGAGGTATCGAGGAGGAGGAGAGGAGGAGTCAGCATGAACCAGACAAGAGCATGCCTTGATGGAGCTCGGCTCTGAAGAGGGGGGTAGTGTCATGGGCCTGAATGCTCAGGAAGCAGGAGGCTCACTGGTTCATATGGAAGGAGCATAGGTATCAGAGATCTAGTCGATACCAGTGATGAGCATGGTCGTAGTGCAGTCTCCATGGAGACCATGGACTCCTACGGACTTACATGCAAAGGAGGACTGGGCCCATATGCAAGGAGGGCCAGGCACAGCCACAAGGAGGACCAAGCTCAAGGAGCATGCAGATGGTCACCACTCAGGGGGCTCGAGAGATAGGAGTCAGAGGAACCGTCACCAGTTGAAGGAGGAGGAGCAGTGTATAGGAGACCAGCAAGCAGGTCACTAGGAGGAGGAGCAGTGTCGAGGAGGACAGGAGGGTACTGGAGGGACCTCTTGTACAGTACTCGATGAAGAGGGTACTCTCTGCAGAGAGAGGGCCAGAGTAGCATCGCAGGTGACACTACAAGGAGTGTATATAAGCACACCCTCTCATCATCAGTGGTTGATCCCCATCCACTCTACACACCATAACTAGTTATCACTTCAGCATAAGTATACATTAGTTTCAGTCAGCATAGTAGCAATCCATCAAGGTTGCTCCTCATTGTAGTGCATGTCTTGTATCACCACTCACTGATGTCTGAAGGTGGTTCATAGCAAACCAGTGGTCCAGATCAAGATAGAACTGAAGGCAGTCGTCCACTGCGGTCTGGGGATCACCTCAAGCATCAGTCAACACACTGGGCACTTGTGTTGACGCCACCAACCCTATCACCAACACCAACAGCCTCATCACCATCAACACTCACACCAGACCTTGGTGTCATCATAACCTTAGTATTGATATTGATCGTGTTGGGCTACCCCTGAACAGAGTGTCCACAGAGGTCAGCCAAAACCTACGATAGTATATACAACGAACACCACCCGCTGTCATCACACAACTTGATAGTTGCCGAGCAACACAGCTTGCTGAGACTTATATCATGACAATAGCTGTCACACATTTTGATAGTCACCGAGCAACTCGACAGACTGACCTGGGTTTCAGGCGCAGGACCCCTGACAATAAACACCAGGTATTACCTTGTTAGAGATCATTTCTGTGAAGGTGATGTGGATATCGGCTTTCTCGGAACAGCCAGCAACATGTCAGACATTCTGACAAAACTGTTAAAAGGGGTGCATACATCCCAACTAGCTAAGGTAATGGGATTAGAGATGCCATCGAGAGAGGGAGTTGAAGATACAACAGAAAAACTCTAAAGTTTTTCAATTGCCAACTTGCCAAAGCTCGCAATTGCTGAAACTCAGGATAGTCTAATCCAACCATTGCCAAGGATACCAATTGCCAGATCATGCTCACTCATGAGATGACTCAGAAATGCAGCAAGTATGACGTAGTGGGCAAAAATAGCTCAGGAGTATTGCAGGAGGAATGATTTGGAGACTCTACAGGAGTGATGATTGAGGAGCTCAGGAGAACAGGTGCTATGTCTGTTCTAAGCAATCAAAACCTCCTCATGAACACTGTGAAGCTATATATACTCATGTTTGTAGTCCTAACCCAGTCAAATAAAATAAGGTCCTTAGTTACTATACACCTGTCTGAAGGGAGCTTGATTGTAGCCCCATCAAAGTGGTGTCGACACTTTAATTGGATCACATCACATGACTTCTTGACACGTGATTACCAGGGTTCGGTAGAAGTGCCTAGACGTGGACGACAGGTGGAGTCCAACACCGAAAGAGAGGGTCTGAACACCTCGAAGCATGGACGGTTCGCTACACACTTCAACACTTTCAACACCAAGAAGGCGTTCAGCTGCCTCCGCATAGGCCCAGGAGTTTTCACTAGCAACGCTCATCCGTTGAGGATAGGCCTTCGAACATCCACTTCGTCCACTCTGCCAACCCACCTGGAGTCTCCGGGTCAGAGCGGGCACAGCGTCGTTGAGCGGAGTCGAAGTCGAAGCTATCGAGCACGATCACGCACTGTTGGATGTAAGGCAACATCTGATCGGGATTGACTTATAAAGATGGTTCAACTGCTTACATCAGAACTCATCTCGTTGGGTGCCGAGGCGAGACGGAAGCATCCCGAAATCAAGCAAGCTACCGATGCTGTGCTTGCTCGGCTCAAGTCCGAACCAGATGCTTTCCTTGCATCATCTCGCAATGATCACAGTCCGCCATCGGATCATGCGCTGCTCAGACCTGTCCTGCTGAGTTGCGAGACAAAGCTAACCAAGGTTATTTCGCTGGCTATGGCTTTGCTCCAGCGCATTCTCCTCCAGAAGCTCGTTCCAGATCAAGCCGTTCCCACCATCGTCGCCACCCTCGACAAGCTCCTCACACCACCAAGCAGAAGTGATGTAGATGTTCAGCTCAAGGTCCTCCAAATCGCTTCGGCTTTGCTAACATCGTACGCAACTCTTCACAATGCGGACCTGTCCAACACACTCATGCTCGGCTTCAAGCTGCATGAAGGCAGCAAGGTTGCTGTTGTCAGCTCAACAGCCGCAGCAACGCTCAGACAGAGCGTGATGGCAGTCTTCGATAAGGTCAAGGAAGAAGACAATGTGCTCGATGGTATCAAAGGTGGCGGCGAGGAAGCAGCTGCGTTGGCGCCTTTGGCTGCTATGTCGCTCGACCTTCCCGATGGTTCAGTCACGCTATTCCCTTCTTCGCGTGACGCATACCTCGTCTTCTCAGATCTGTGCTCTCTTGCAAACGCCGAGCCCGCCACCTTCTTATCACTGAACTCGCTGTCAAAAACATTCTCACTCGAGCTCATCGAGAGCGTCCTCTCGAATCACCATCGTCTCTTTGCCTCTTCTCCAGGCCCGAGGACGCAGTCCAGCTCTCATCCCGAACTTCTCTTCCTCCTGCGCGCCAAGGTATGCCCACTACTTATCAAGAGTCTGAGCGAACCTCCTGCGTTCCCAGTTTATCTCCGCCTCATGCGCCTGCTCTTCCTCTTGCTGCGCCAATTTAGTTCGGATCTCATCCTCGAGGTCGAGATTCTGCTCTCCATTCTTCTTCGCACCATCAACCCATCTGCACAAGAGGTAGCTGCTCACGGAGGCTCGCACCCCTTGCTTTGGAAGCAAGTGCTAGTTCTCGAGGTCTTGCGCAGCCTTTGTTCCGATGACGCTTTTCTTCGAAACCTCTGGTCATGGTACGACTCGGGTAACGTCACTGCAGATGCCAACGACCAGGATCGAAGCTCTGTGCTAGTTTTTTCCAAGCTCGTCGAGACATTACAAAGCGTGCTACTTCGAGGCGAGAAACTTTTTGCTCTCGAAGCATCCATGCAAAGCGCTTCCGGCTCCATAAAATCTCCTGACAGTCCACGTCGTAGCCGCGTCCGTCCGAGCATCGATCGCAGCTTTAGTGGTCTCTACGAGGCAGCAGCCGGCGTCGCCAGTGCCGCCATGTCTGGTATGATTGCACCATCAGGACCCAATGGAACAGAGAGCCTTTCTTCAGCGAGCTCGCCACCAGTGCAGATCATCGATCAATTGGACAAGATCGATGCACCCAGCACCGCATCCACAGCTTTGCCCAAAACTTACCTGCAGCTTCTTGCGCTTCAATCGTGTCACTTCCTCACTCAGTCCATGGCGGCGTACGCTCTCCCTCTTTACTCGAGGTTCGTCAACTCCCGCCCCAACGATGTTGCTCCAGCACCTCCAGCGATGCAAGACGCCGACATTGATGGTCTTGGCAACGCCAGCGAACAGCAGGGTCTACGTCTCACAAAGGCCATGCTCAGAAGCTCAGCCCGGTCTCTCTGCGATGTATTGGCACGCTATTTGCGCGTAAAGTGCACCGATTCCGTCTTCGAAGAGACTCTGCTGGCGCTTCGCAATCTCACCAATGTAACTGGCGCACTCGAGCTTGTGCAGGATCGCGACGTCATCCTGACCCGCTTCATCTGTCTCGCCGTGCCGGGCTGGGACCCTGCGACACCGGCTGCTGTGCTGCGTGTCAATACAGCTGACCCGACAAGTGCACGCAAGATGTCCAATCGCAATCTTGCATGCTTAAGAGCATTCGTACAGGTCGCCTACTATCTTTCTGGAACACTTGGACCCTTCTGGTATCCGGTCCTCAGCGGGCTTTGTAGCGCTCAGGCTGTGCTAGCGTCCATCAACCCGTCCATGCAAGCTGTGGACGAAAGTGGTCGAGCCGAAACGATAGACGAAGATGCTGCAGGTCGCAACAATCGGGCAACGCTCTCTACCTTGACCCACGGCTCCATGATGTCACTTGACACACGCTCCGGTCGCAGCCAGCTTCAGCTCCTCAACGCGGCGGATCTGCATCCCAACCGATTGCAAGCACAGATCCAGAGCGTATTTGAGAACAGCGCGTCATTGGAGGACAGCGCTTTTCTACACTTCATCGTATCTCTTTGTCGTTTGAGCACAGATGCGATGCAGGCATCAGCGGATGGCACGGCCTCGGCAAAGGCAGAAAGTGGGACCAGCTCACCTCGTCCATCTGACTTTAAGAGTTGCACATCGACTGAAGCTGCTGTCGAGTTCTATCCGCTCTCATGCCTGAATTCGGTCACGACGCTCAATGCTCGACGACTCTGCTCGCTCCCATCAGATCACGGCTGGGATGCTGTCACGAAACATCTCATTGAGACGCTTACCAATGATGGTCTCTCACCTGCATGGCGCACGCAAGCTTCGCAAATCGGCAACAAGCTGGCCTACGGAGCCATGTTCGAAGCTGCAGAGACATCAAAAAAGGACGAGAGGTTGCGCCTTCAAACGCAAGCGTTACACATTTTGTCTAGCGCGGGAGTGCTGGGTGATAGAAGGGCTTCAGCTGTCGATATGGAAGTTCGGACCGCTACGGTCGGGAATCTAAACAGAGTACTCGAGGCCTTCGGCCATTCCCTTGTCTACGGCTGGGAGACCATCTTTGACATCTGCTCTGCAACCTGCAAGGAGGACAAGAGGAGCGCGGAGACGGCTCAACCATCTTCCACCTCTGGACAGAAGGTACAACTAGCCTTGGTGAAGGTCGGGTTCTCGTGCCTACAGCTCATCTGCTTCAACTTCCTCACCGTACTGGACCTTGAACAAATTCAAAGATGCTGCGGCTGCCTCAACGACTTTGGTAGCCAAGATTTTGATGTTAACGTTGCGCTTACCGCCAATGGCTGCCTGTGGGGCGTCACCGCAGAGATGGTGGGGCGGGCTAAGGCAAAGTCCGCAAATGGGAGCGCTGCTATGGTCGATGCAGACGCACAGCCTTTGTGGCTGTTCCTGCTTCAGTGCCTTCTCTCAATCTCGCAGAGCACGCGCTCTGAAGTGCGCAACGGAGCCATCTCTAACCTCTTCCGCGTTCTTCAGCAGTACGGTGACATGTTGACCCCGGACGCGTGGCAAGAGATCGTCATCACAATCATCTTTCCCTTCATTAAGTTGCTGGGCGCCCCAATATTTGACCTGCAAAGTGGGACGACGAAGTCGACCGTCAAGCAAGATCGACAAGCCCAAATGATGGGTGTCCTCCCGAGCGAGCTCAAGCAATCGCAAGAGTCTCAGAGCCTGGCTCTCACGCAGTTCGGCGAAGTTGTCCGCTCCTATCTGCTGACAAAGCTCGTTTATGGTAGCGACTTTGAAGGAATGTGGACGAGACTGCTCGAACTGACGGAACGCATCTTCCTGCAAGGCCCAGCTGAAGTCTCGCAGGCGGCCATGAAGTGCTTCACCTCCTCATTGTCAGCCAACATGGACGAAGGGGCGCAGGCCGAAGATGATGTGCGAGCAAAGATCACGATCGCTTGGGAACAAGCTTGGAAGATTTGGATCAAGATCGGCGAATACATCCGTAGCATGGGCGCACAGCAACCCAAAGCAGGTCAGGATCAGGTTGGAGAGGAGAACAAAACAACCTTCCACTTCACGCAGAAGAATCTCCTCGCATACATCCAGGCATTCCAACCAATCCATAGGGTCTTGCAAGCCAACTATGACGAGTCGAGAATCGAGACGCTACTTATCAGCCTCAAGGGCTGTGTCACGTATCCGCACAGTCCGGACAACATGTCAGACAAGTCGAGCTTGACCAACGTACAAGAGGCAGCTCGTGCGACAGCCAGATCTGTTGCAGACGTCAAAGGTGTCCCCTCTCTCATCCTCTCGGATCTGTCAGAATGCATTTGCCTGGCGTATTCGGGCACTGATCAAGCAAAGAAGGGCCCCACCTTTGTTTGGCTCTCTCGCACTAGTATTCCGGAGGTTTTCAGCGTCTTTGTCTCGCATGAAGACGAAGCTAGCATCTACACTGGTGGCTCATTCGAAAGTCTGCTTGCCGCTCTCGTCATCCCCATCAAGCTCAAATACGATTGTCCGGACAGTCCAAATTCCAGCTCAAAGACCGATGGCAAAGCAGAGGCACGACCAATGTGGCAACTGGCTACATTGACACTCTGCCGTATCCTCGCACGCTGCTGTTCCAAGCTACACGCCAGAGTAAAGAAGGAGCAGCTCGATGCCACGACGGTAGAACGGCTGTGGACCAAGATCGTTGACGCAATTGAAGCTGCAGTCCTTGCTGATTCATCCTCGGCAAGTTCCTTGCCAAAGAGCGTCAAGGATCTCGACGAGCAATTCAGTCTCTTCCTTCTCAGCACGATCGAGAAGTTTGTTCTGCCTCACCTGGGCGAAAGCGAGGTGCCGGATCATCTCATTGAGCGGGTTGGCCGCGCACTGGCATTGGGCTCGAAGCTGTATAGCTTTAAGACGGAAAGCTGTCCTGCGAGTGGGCGAGTAGATGACCCGGTGGAAACGACCGGCGAGCGGTTCGCTTACTGGTGCTTCGACCTCTTGTTCCTCGGCTGCTGTGCCGAGTTCCACAAGGCCATCAGTAAGACCGAAGACGCATCACGGACGCATCACAGAGTTGCTACAGTCTTGCTTCGTCACTTGATCTCACGTTGCGAAGAGGTGCTACTGTCGTTTGCTCGAGACCTGCAGATTCGCAGTATGATCCCGATGCATAGAATTCGACAAGAAGAACTTAACTACGTCCTGCAGAGATATCTCGAACTGCAGCTCTCGCCTGATACTTACAGTAGTCCTGCCACCAATGCCGACGAATCTAAGAAAGCCACTTTGGTGACTGCTTGGCACAAGTCAGAGCGTGCTCACATCTTCTCTGCTTTCCGACGCTTGCTGCTGCTCGTATCGGTTCAGCAACTCTCCGCAGGCCCTTCGTCGGAGCTAGCTTGTATTGGCACTTCACTACCTCCAATCATTCCTGCTGATACAGCGGAGATGGCTCAAGCATTCAAAGACGTTGGGTTGGAGCTGGGAGTTGTCGGAACGACGCAAGATGTGTTCGGCCTAGGAAAGGGCACTGATGCGATGGCAAAGGCAGCACCGAGGAAGTTGGCTGCAAAAGCTCTTTTGGTCATTGGTGACGAGCTTGGTGTTGCGGTTTTGCCGATCTGATCAGGTTGTCGCCTTAGCAAATGCAACACATTGAGAAAGATTAAAAATTTCGATGGTGCAATGAAATGGGCCGCAGGCCTCTTGAAAGTGTACGAAAGAATGAAAGCAAGCTTTGCGCTATGATGCAAAAGTGAAGGACGAGAATGCAAGAACGTAGAGCAAGGCCGGTGATGCGGAGAAGTAGGACGACCGGTCTAGAAGCCCATCTCCGTGGGAGCTTTCTGGCGCTCCAATAGTCGTTGTGGGTTCTGACCTGATGGTTCCAGTGGCAAGATAGGGTTTGTATGGCCATGTCCGGCAGCGAGGGGCCCGAAATCTCCCTTCGGATTCGCAGCCGCAGGTGGCTCCGGTTTCTTTGGATCGGGCTTGGGAGCGGATCCAGCACCGACCTGTAGATGTCCCACTGTAATTGGTTTTTTCCCTTGCTGTGCATCTCGCTGCGGCGAAGGTGCAGGTTCCTGCTCTTCCTTCTTCGATGGAGGTGTAGATGGAGCCTTGTCATCGGTTTTCGGAGAAGCATGCGCGGGAAAGAAAACTTTCCCAGCAATAGTACCATCTTTATCGACATGCATTGGATCTTTTGTCGGATCACCTTCGGGTACTTTCTCCACCACTTTCGGATCCACTTTGGCATCCGCTCTGTTCCCGCCGCCACCGGGAGCAGCATTAGAGAGCGACGGCGGGGATTTCGGCTTGTACATATCCGTCAGCTTCTGCCACTGGTCAATCGAAAGACATTGAGCCAGCTGCACTTGTTTCGCAGCAAATGGACTGGTAAGGGAAGGATTCTGCATCGTCGCACAAAAATTCTTACATTTCGTTCCTGCTGGACAAGTCGCTTGAACCACGTTATAACTAGCAATAGGCTTCCCATGGGCATTCGTGGTGCCACACAATACACGCATCGTTTCTGTACCGTATAGACAGCGAGAGTAGACAAGGTAGAGCTTCATCTCGTCGAATCCTCCTCCGTAACCTTGGGTTAGTTCAGGGTTGAAGGAGCAGAGTGCGGTCGCGTCCATTTGTTCGATACCTGATCCTGCTTCGCCGTTACTAGGAGGCGGTGGAGGTGAGGGATTGGAAGGGGTGCCGGGAGTGAAAGAGGTGATAGTAGGGTCTGAGTGAAAAAAGTAATCGTATTTTGTACGGCCCAGGCGACGTTCGACGGAAGCACATCGACCAGGTTGGACGTGGTAAGCTCCGATGTCTGCTTGTCCATCGTCTGACGACAGCTTGTACGATAGAACGCCAGTGGCGATACCAATCACTACCAGAATGAGATTGGTGAATCGAGCAATCATGATGCCGTTGCGTTGCAAATCTTGGCGGAAGAGCTTCGAGACCTGTCGAGCTTGCTATCGAGAATAAAAAGGAACGTGAGTCAAAGCTGCCAAAGCTCTGATGATTTGAAGGAAGTCAACGAGCCCTGCTCGAGTTTATGGTGGTGGTGTCTAGGAGGTTGATGAAAGGGCGAAACGGAAAGTGACGTACAGAAGGCAAGCCACACGGGGCTGTGATGGGAAAAAGCTTCCACCTCATCAAAGTGGAACCGATTAGAGCCATTTCATTCCCGTACATGGCAACTTTTGCAGCGTCACTGAGGACGTTTTGGTGGGAGACACTAAAAGAGTCCTGAGTGTTGGTGGAGACTGAGATGCAAAGTTCAGTTCAGCCCACACTCACGCTTACAGTATCGAGTCCGAAGACTTCCTCGAGGCCTAAATATCAAAGGTGGGACGCTCGTGTTGACATCGCGTCCGAACTCAGGAACAACCCACCATTCACAGTCAGGGATCACTCCACGCCTTTTTGCTCATCGCCCAGGAATATTTCTCGCGGCATTACTGCAGTACGATTGATCAATTACACTATGCGACAAGAAGTTAGGTAGACACGATAGAGAGCGCAATGTAGCAGACAAACTCAAAAGAGGAGAGTGGTGGAATGCATCAGGATAGCATCGACAACTTAGATTTCAGCCCATCCTGCAGGCCCAGCGCGTTCGCCGCTGACAAGCGTCAACATGAACACAACGAGATTGGCGCTGAAAGCCATGCCGAACCCACGATAGAGCGAGCGTAACCCACCGAGCGAAGAGTAGCCCGTCTTTGCCGCCAAAATGCCTGACTGGGCCATCGAATTCTGGCCCGCTGCCGATCCCGACACGTCGTTTGACGCTGCGCCTCCCGAGTCGCTTGCTAAAGAAGCCTGGTCGGGTTTCGCAAATCCCATGTGTGTCGCCACGGTCTCTTCAGTGACGATCCGATAGATGGCTTCGACAACACCGACGTATGCGATCGGGCGGGTCTCGACGCAAGTACGCAGACCGCGCACACCAACATTGCCTGTGATGAGTGTGATGCCGCCGTGCGAAGGTGTCAAGCCGGTCTGTTGTTGCTGCTGCTGTTGCAGTGTAGCGCTGGTGATCTTCCGAGCAGAGCTTGTACTGGCCTCTGCCTCGTTGCTGCCGTATGGCTTGCGGATCTGGAGCTGCAGTCTCCTACGCACAGTTTCAATCGGCAGGGTGATGCAAAGCGAGGCAGTGGAGATGGCGAGTTCTGCGATAGCATAGCTGATCGGGTGAGTGTTAGGTTCGAGTCGGAGCGTATGTTCGATGAGCAGAGGTGCGCCGAGCGAGAGAAGTGGGCGCAATGTGAAATCGAGGATGGTGGGGATGAGAAGATTGGGGTGAAGGTAGGCGGTCTTCCAGCCGCCCTCCTCACGCAGGGTCTTCTGCATGGCATCGTAAGGCCCACTGTACTTGCGATGAGCTGGTAGAGTGCTTTGAGCGATCAATCTCGTACGGATGAGGTCCAGTGGCGAGACGAGAATGCCGGTGATGAGGTGTGACGAGAGCAACAGACCAAGCGTCTTGTATGGGTATGGTGCATACGCGAGCGGCAGAGGTGATAGCGCTGTTGGTGCGAACAATGAGATAATGGAAGAGACGAAAGGCTGGATTGTTGATGATGTGACCTCAAGAACGAAGGAAGTCAGCGAACCCTTCCAGAGACCGAGCCAACCTTCCTTTCCACGGCCCACAGCTTTCATCATCTCCCATACGCCTCCTCTAACTATGACTGGCATCACAAACTCAGGACGCGCGCCTTGGTCGTACACGCTCTTGCGCATCACATAGCCGGAAGCATCCACCATGCGTCTCTTCTTGCAACCGGAGTGGAGTAAAGTATCCGGACGAGTCGGTCTCGAGGTTACATCACGGAAGTAGGCATCGACATCCTCCTCATCTGAGATTTCAGCATCAATCATCTCCTCTTCCGCTTCAGCATCCTGAGCGGTGGCCTCGTCGTCCCACTCATTAGCCTCGGGTGCAACTTCCTGCTCCCAAGCTTCAGGCTCTTCGCTGCCCTGGATCTCATGTGGAGGTCTTGTCTGCTGTGGCTTTGTGATTGTGCGTCGTTGTGCAAGCGCTGCTTGTTGCGTTAGCTGCAGCCAAACATCGTCCCTGGGCACCCACTGCACTTGCAGCAGAAGCTTACCGACCTCGAAGGGCATGGCAAGGCAAGTGCTAGTGCATTGGAGTGCTCCGCTGATGAGAAGGGCGCGGAAGATGTCTGAAATGCTGATGTCTGCCTCGCCAAAGCCGCCGGTTGATGTGGTTGCAACGTAGGGCTTTGCATCGTTCGATGAGATGTATCGGTTCGAGTCTGGTTTCATGGGAGCAGTAGCGGCCCCGGAGGCTTTGGATGATGAGCCGGCAGAGGCGCCTCCAGAAGACCGAGAGACAACACCCGAGATGCCAGTGGTGCTGAAACGGGGAGCAGTAGCGATGAAGACCGAGTCCTCAGGTGGCTGATAGTAAGGCCGAAGCGGGTGCGCCTGCTGGGCACTGCCGGCCGGCGGAGGTTGCGCTGCCATGCCTGCTGGTGAAGATCACTTGAGTAATGTCTTGCTGCGGAGGATCACAAGAGAGTTGCTGATGAGCGAGAAGAGGCTTGGTCGTATTGGTGGTGATAGTGATAGTGATGCTGGTCAAAGAAGTATGTGTTGGAGTGTGATGAGTGAGAGCGCTAGATCTGCTAAAGATAACGATCCAGCAGGAAGTCAAATCCCAGCCTGGCTCACACGGCCATAAGATGAGTTCAGTCGGTCAATGCAGAAGACAAAATGGAGGTCCTGTTAGATTGTGGGTCAGCGAGGTGGCTCGCTGGCTCAAAGGCTCCCAGTTGAAATTTAGATATACAGTTCTTGAGTCCACAAATCTGGTTCTTTAACTGTCTGTCAAAACTAAACTAAAAGCCTTGAATTTTGTGAGGAGGTGACAACTAGACTAGGAGTATATATACATGTCTCAGCACCTGACTGTGCTCGCTTCGTCGAGTCATGCCCATATGCCACGTATCTTCTTTCATAAGTGTTGTCATACCAACATACCTCCTGCATACCATGGTGTCAACCCTTGTGCATAGGCTGCATAAGCCCCACTAGTTTCGCATCCAGCTTGTCTTCCTTATCGCTCGATGTCTTCCCGATTCCCCGATCCTGCGTGCTCCTATTTGATACGTCACATTGGTGATGCCAGTGCATCTTCAACTCTCCCAGCCTGCCAGCCGAAGGTTGAGCCGCCTGCACAGCAGAGAGCAGTCTCAACAGGGGTGGGGCCAACTGAGGAGGTTTAGGAAGAACCCACATCGCGCCACAAGGCAGTAGGGGGGATGAGTGGGCTGTCGCAAAGACGGTAGAGAGCAGTGATGGAGAGTGTCATGTGCCGGAATGCTCAGGAAGCAGGAGGGTCACTGGTTCATATGAGAGGAGCACAGGTGTCGGAGATCTAGCCGATACCAGTGATGAGCATGGTCGTAGTGCAGTCTCCATGGAGACCATGGACTCCTATGGGCTTACATGCAAAAAAGGACCAAGCTCAAGAGCATGCAGGCGGTCACCAGCACAGCCACGAGGAGGACCAAGCTCAAGCAGCATGCAGACAGTCACCACTCAGGGGCTCGAGAGATAGGAGCCATAGGAGACTGACAAACAGGTCACTAGAGAGAGGAGCAGTGTCGAAGGAGAAGGAGCAATGTCAAAGGAGGAGGAGCAGTGTCGAAGGAGTCGACACATAGCTCGAGGAGGACAGGAGGGTGCTGGAGGTACCTCATGTACAGTACTCGATGAAGAGGGTACTCTCTGCTGAGAGAGGGCCAGAGTAGCATCGCAGGCGACACTACAAGGAGTGTATATAAGCACACCCTCTCATCATCAGTGGTTGATCCCCATCCACTCTACACACCATAACTAGTTATCACTTCAGCATAAGTATACATTAGTTTCAGTCAGCATAGTAGCAATCCATCAAGGTTGCTCCTCATTGTAGTGCATGTCTTGTATCACCACTCACTGATGTCTGAAGGTGGTTCATAGCAAACCTGCAGTCTGGATTAAGATAGAACCGAAGGCAGTCGTCCACTGTGGTCCAGGGATCACCTCAAGCACCAGTCAACACACTGGACACTCGTGTTGACGCCACCAACCCCATCACCAACACCAACAGCCTCATCATCATCAACACTCACACCAGACCTTGGTGTCATCATAACCTTAGTATTGACATCGATCGTGCTGAGCTACCCCTGAACGGAGTGTCCACAGAGGTCAGCCGAAACCTACTATAGTATATACAACGAATGCCACCCGTTGCCACCATGCAATCTGATAGTCACCGAGTGATGTGGCTCACTGAGACAATAGCTGTCGCGCAGTTCGATAGTCACCGAGTATCTCGACAGACCGACCTGGGTTTCAGGCGCGAGACCCCTGACACGACGTTCCATGAAGACAAAGGATGGAGTGATTGCCACCAGGAGACGTGCAGACCCATGGCGACCACAGAAATTGAGGAGGAGGATGTCGCATCAACCACCGCAGTGGAGGATGAAACCAGATCAGAGGCCGCGGTGGAGGACCTTCTACCAGCCATAGACAGCACAACAGGCATCGCCAACACAGCGGTGCTGAACCTGGACCCAACGCTAGGAGAAGCAATGGATGGTGAAGATGCCCAGCTCTGGAAAGAGGCTATACAAAAGGAACTGGAAGGACTCGAGGCAATGGGAACATGGGAGGTGGTACACCACCTGCCAGGGGTACTGCTGGTGGACTCTAAGGTCATGCTTCGGCTGAAGCTCGATGCTGATGGTGTACCCATAAAGCACAAGGCACGACTGGTTGCGAGGGGTTTTACACAGAGAGAGGGAATTGACTACCAAGAAACCTTCTCTCTGGTAGCACCCCTCGGAGCAATCAGAGCCATATTAGTGCTAGCAGTGCAGAACAACAGGGAGGTGCATGCTCTTGACATCACTATGGCTTACTTGAACTCCACATTGAAGGAAGCAATCTACATGAAGCCGCCGGAAGGAGCAGGAGTAGCGCCCGGCCAGGTGTACAAGGTGGTTAAGGGCTTATATGGCCTAAAGCAGTCCGGGCGAGAATGGAACCAGGAGTTTGACAGGTCTTTGCAATGCATGGGATTCTTCCAGGTAGAGTGTGCTCCCTGCATCTACACTAAAGGACAGGGTGAAGATATGGCTATTGTGGTCATCTATGTCGATGATACATTAGTCATAGCACCATGACTGGAGACGGTGCTAAAGGTCAAGAAGCAGATTGGCCAGAGATGGAAGATAGTGGCGAGGTCTCTCACTTCATAGGCATCAAAATCAGTCGAGATGGCATGAGGCACACCATGACAATTGGTCAGTCAGGGTACATTAACCAAGTGCTGGTGAAGCACCTGGACAAATGTACAAAGCCAACCATGGTCCCAATGCAGAGTATACCAGAGGGAACCCTTGTCGCAAGCACAGCGCAACAGAAGGAGTATCCGGTGATCATTGGCAAGCTGCTCTGGGTTGCCAACAGCACCCAGCCCGATCTTAGTCTCACTGTAGGAGTTCTCGCTAGACACATGCGAGAACCATCACAGGAGCATTATCAGGTGGCCCAACGGGTCTTACACTACCTTGAAAGCACAAAGGAGGTTGGATTGGTCTATAGAGCAAGTGAGTCGCAAGAGCCACTGGTCATGTGCAGGAATGCAAACTGGGCGAGTGATGCCACTGTACAGAGAAAGAGTACCTCAGGGTCAGTGGTGTTAGTGTATGGGAACCCAGTAGCCTGGAAGTCAGCAACACAAAAATGTGTATCATTGTCTGCTGTTGAGGTGGAATTCATTGCCACCACAGAGGCAACACATGAGGTGCTCTTCCTCAAGCAATTGCTACACTCAATTGGCATTGCTACAGGGACCCTGACGGTCTACTCGGATAACACTGGTTGCATACAGGTGAGCAAGGACCCAGCACAGCACTGGAAGCTCAAGCACATCAACACCAAGTATCACTTCATTTGCAACAATGTCCAAGAAGGAAAGGTGCAGATTAAGTATGTGGACACAACACAAAACTTAGCAGACATACTCACCAAGCCCATTGGGAGGCAAGCAATGCAACAAGCACAATCCGGGCTACATCTGCAAATACCAGCAGCAGCGCATGGAACAGGTTCCCCAAGCTATGCAACAGTACTGAAGCACAGAAGCCATGTCTCACAGCAACAGCACAATGAACAGAGTACATATGCTGTTGAGGGGGGGAGTTGAAATAGATAAAGCCGCACAAAGCATAGAGGTGGTATTCACGGCCGAGTAAAAGGGCTTGCGGAATGGAGAGCGCAGCAGTGCGCGCACACACGCTCCGAGCATGCGCAAGTAGTGAAATTCTGAAAATTCTTGACTCGCATCTGTACTTAGCTCCATCATCATCAATCACACGAAAACTTCAACTAAGCTTTCGTGTCCATGGTCTCGTCAAGTACGTGAGCTTTCACCAGCTTAGATCTCGAATTCGCGCCTTTGGAGTACCTTCGCTGGCGAACCTCGCTTGTCGACGAGCGATGGGAGGATCTGCGCGGCCATCAAACTGCGTGCCATACCTCAAGCTCAAGTGAAGTTCAGACAGTCACGCAGAATAGGTCAGTGAGATGTGAAAGGTCGTATCTCGATTCAATGCGAAATCGACATATTGTACACAAGAACAACAGCCATGCTGGCTCGTAGATGTAAATGCAGGTGGAAAGCGCTATGTATGAATGATGACCAATGCTGTCAATCGCCTTCGCGCAACCTTGGAAGGAGCTGAATCAAGCTTCGTCTTTGAAACGATTGTCCGACTTCCTGTCATCCGGGTTCAAGAGCGAGTTGAAGCCGACGCGAAGGTTTGACGTCGTACTCGCATTCGTCTCGCTTCTCGGTCTCGGCCCAGTCTTCATGGTGACCGTCATATCATCCTCGTCTTCACTTGACCTGCCGCCCAAAGGCGAGCGCTTGGTCGTCGAGTCGGTGTCTCGTCTGTGCTGACGAGAATCAGAACGTTCAGAACTGGCCTGCTCTTCCTCTTCCCGCAGTTCGTCCTCTTCCTCTTCCTCCTCCTCCTCTTCTGATTCCGAGAGCCGACGCTCGCGCATCTGTGTGAAGCGACGAGGTGATCCTTGCATCCCGTAATGCTCGGGAGGCGGGCCACGTTCATACTCGCGATAGCCTGGAGGCGGCATCTCCCCACGGCGTCTTTCGCTCCATGTGTTCATGCTGCGCGAGCCTGGCTCGTAAGCTGAACGCGAAAGAGGCGGGTGGTCCTTCATGTGCATGTGCATGTGCATTTGCATTTGCGGTGGCATTGGACCTCCAGGTGCCGGGTGCCCCATGCCGTAGCCAGGTCCATGTCCGTGTGCCTGCATAGGCCCTGGACCGGGAACAGGGCCGTAACCAGGATGCCAACCACCGCTGCCGACTCCCATCGGGCTCATTTTTGATCTGGAGGAAGGTGCAGGCGGGTGTGGTCCACGAGCCCAGTATCCCTCATCGCCTCGACTAGGCCCAGGTCCTTGCTGCTGATGCTGACGAGGGGCGTCCATCTCGGACTGATCACCACCAGGTGCGTGACATTTCTGGTGACGCCTCAAGTTCGACTGAACGCTGAAGGATCTGCCACAGCCCGGTTCGTTGCAAACGAAAGGCTTTTCTCCCGTGTGAGAGTGATGATGAATCTTGAGACTCGAAGGCCGCGAGAAGCGCTTGCCGCACCATGCACACTCGTACTTGGCTTGGCCCGACGCGATGGTGCCAGTAGCGCTAGGAGCGGCACGAACGCCCCCGAAAGCACCTCCATGCTGTGCAGAGATGATACCGTCGGGCACGCTTGCTAGTCCCTGACCACGCATCATCTGCGCTTGGAAGGCATTGCGTTGCACTTCGGCAGAATCCGCAGGCATCGGTCGGCGTGGGAAGACCCAACCAGCACCACCAGGGCGAGGCGCATCCTCACCAGCACCGCGGCCTCTTCGAGGATGGAACGAATGGAACGTGCCTGAGCCAGGAGATGGTCCACCTCGTTCGTATGGAGGTCCACCAAGCCCCGGCGCAGACATTCCTGACGGGCCGTGGTGCATCATCTCCGGATCGTATGGTTCCTGCATCGACATCGAATAAGACTTGGGTCGGTGTCCTCGAACCGCACTGGCATTCTCGTAGAGTTCCATAGGAAGCGGAGCACGTTCTTGCATCGACATGCTGTGCTTGTGTCCATACATTCGACCACTGCCTCCCATGGCGTGAGGATCATGGCTTCTCTGCTGACCCATGCGGAGGAGCTCAGAAGCGGCCTCCAGTCGCTGCTTTCTTGCCGGATCATCCGAATTCGGCAAGGGTGCGATCGGACGATCCGAGTGAGTCAGAGTGCGAGCTCGAGGTCGGTGTGATGGTTGCGAGCCAGGCAAGTCGGCTGAGGCTCCTGGCGTGCGCAGGGATCGGTGGCGTGAGAGATTCGAGAAGTGCTGCTCTGGTGAGAAACGAGAAGGCTCGCCTGGTGGGTAATACACTTCACGGAAAGGTGGCAAGAGCGAGCCGGAAGGTCGGTCGCTGCCCATCATTTTGTGTGCTGCTTCGCCTGATTCGAGCGTAGAGGATCGGCTGCGCCAGCTTGTTCGCGGGCTTGTGTTCTCAGATTGAGCGCTAGAAGCACCCCAGCCTTCATGCGGGACACTCTCCTCCGACGTGTGTGTTGAAGGAACGTAGCCAGGCAGAAGCATCGGTGCAGGGTCAGAGGCTGAAGAAAGATGCGAGAAAAGCGTCGACAGCGACCCCGATGAGGAAGACGCGGGACGGTGCCCACTTCGCCATTGCGATGCTGACGCCATATCGGATGCGAGGCAGTCTCCATCCAGCAGGAGCCTGCGCGATGGTGGTGAGAGGATGAGGCCCTTGAGAGCTTGTGCCTGACGAGATCTCGATTGCGAGTCAACTCGTCTTCTCGGTCCTGCGTCATCAGGGCTGAAGGAATGGTTCGAAAAGCCTGGGTGTCGTGGAGGTGTGCTGGGTACCATTGGTCCGCTGCGACCATACGAGCTTGATGCGTTGGAGGAATGGCGGGTTCGGATGGGCCCAAGAGAAGAGGAGCTCGAGCTGTGAGAAAGACCAGACTGGAACTCTGAGAAGCTGCTGGTGCTGGCATGACCACGGAGGCCGCGATGTTTCATGGCTTGTGAGGAGCTGCCCTGCTGCAAGTTGGTGGGCGAGCTAGGTGTTGCGGTGCCGTGGCCGTCATCGGAGGCACCGTCGAACCGTCGCACTGATGCAAGTGGTTCTGCCCGCTCAATGCCAAAGAGATTCTTGATGCTAGGGAGACTGGTTGAAGGCTCAAGGTTGCCGCTTGGAGTTGTGCACTTGGCTGTTGGCTCGGCGTCAATTTCCATATCGCGGTGCTCAGCAACTTCGCCAGACTCAGAGACTGAGTCGACGACGGAACGAGGTATAGAGGAAGCGCGCGCGGAGCCACTGGCGCTGCTGGTGCTGCCGGCGCCGGGGAAGGGGATCCCGACTCTCGCGCTGCTCGACCTCATGACTCTATATGTCGAGAGAATAATGCAAGATGGAGCTGGCCAGCCTTTCTGGCTCAGCAGGACAAGTTTGGGTCGGTATCAGCGATGAGTTTTGCCGGGCGATGTCGATGCGAGTGATGCCCTGTTATAGCTACGTGGATTCGAAGAGTTGCCCGGCGAAAACGGATCAGAGCCAGTTGATGACGACGTCTAATCTGAAACAAGAGAAGGGCAGGCCTTGATTGTGGCCGCAGAGGCTCCGCACAGGAAGAGCTGGAAAACACCAAGTACGCCGTGTCTGATCAGGTGTGCTTGAAATTGCACCGTGACATTGGAATTGCTCGATAAGACGTGGGTCGCTGAGAATAACAGGGGAAAGTGAGCTGAAGCTAGACTGCCAGCTTCAATTTGGCGCAGGGGTGAGATGAGAGCCAACGAAGGCAAGACGAGGCTTCACAACTGGCAGGTCGTTGTCGCGATGCAAACAGAAGCTGTATCTTCCGAGGCAGATGATGGTGGCTGCCGAGAACAGCGGGTATCCTGATTGAAATGAATGCGAGGGCGCAGCAGGCTAGCTGAGAATGCAAAAAACCGAGAGCACGTTCGGTTGTTGGTGTGGGTGCGATTCGTGATCTGCCGTTTGTGCGTCAAATATCGGTGTGACAGTTGTAGTGACACCGTGGGGCGCTGCGACGACGAGTGTGGGCAATTCGGAAGGCGAGATCCGACGATGAAGAGTTTGCTCTACTGTATCAGTCGGCACGGCTGTCGTGATCCAATGCAAGTGCTTCCAATCAAATGAAGGTCGAGATGCGGAACGATGGCGGGACTGCACAGCTGGTTGTCAGTGGCAAATAGTTGAAAGCTGAACGAGATTGAGTGGCTGACCGGCTGCTGGTTGATTGCGCGATCGATCGTTGTGACGAGATGAGATGAGGTGTGGGTATATCGTATCCGGAATACTGAAGAGGTGGAGGAGAAGCACAACCCGCAATGTCGAAAGCGAGGCGGGGCTGCGATCGTGCAAGGGTGGAGGTGGGGAGGTGTGAGATGAAGGTGAAGGAGTCGAGACGGAGGCGGTGTTGGAAGAGATCGTGTGCGTGTGTGACAGAGATGGTGGGCACGGGAGGAGTAGCAGCGATGAGGCAAGCAAGCAAACGATGGCGGATCACCAAGTGCGCAACAGAGCAACAGTGTTAGAGGCACAGAGAGTAAGGGTGAGAGTGATCTACGCAATGAGGGTCCCGGTCAGCGATGCTCAAGGTGCAAGTGAAATAAATGGCTTGCGAGGTTGCAGAACGCAGTCTCGTCTCGTCTTTGATTTTGACATGACGACGCACACACGCGCCGGGGGCAAATAAATTAAAATATTTTTTTTGACAATCGGCACGGAGAGTGCAGCCAGACACCAAAGTAAAGAGGAGGAGAAGAGAAGAAATGGAAAAAGAATTGTATTGCCTATATCCCTCGCTCGCTTTGCAACTCGAGACCCAGGATCAACAATTCAAATGCAGAGAGACTTAGTTGCCGGGAGCAGATCCAGAAAGCCGTCGGTCCGTGTGGTGTTGCTTTGCAAATCAAATGCACCGCCTCACAGGCTCATTCTACCTCCACAAGGCAACTCCACACGATGCCCAAGCTGAAAATGGATCTCTATGTCTCAGCACACACAAACTCCACAAAAGTTTGCAGAACTCCTTGGAAGCGATTCTGCTGTCGGAAGTAGGGGGAGGAGGAGGGCTGGACCTTGTGCAAGGGCTGTTGTTGCACGAATTTCACTCTCGCTCGACTTGGTTACGGAAAAGCAAGCAAGCCAGCAGAAAGAGGGGAATGTTGATTGACGAAAAGGAAAAAAAAAAAAACCAGAAAAGGGACAACAGAGGGAGGGAGAGGAAGCGGTGTGAGGGTCTCGGATTTCCATGTTTGTCGATCCCGGGCTTCACTTAACGGCTTTGCTCTTCTGGGCTGGGCTTGGCTGAGCTGAGATGACTGGGGCGCTGACCGAGCTATGCGCCTGGTGGTGCAGCAGCTGTAAGTCGTAACAGTTGAAGCATGTGACGAAGAAAGCGATCCAACAAGATAATGTACTCTAATTTAAACGCGATTGGCGATCAGATGGGATGGATCAGTCCGGAGATCAGGTGCAACATAGTCCCACTTGTCGCCATACTACATCATGAAGGAAGATACTCCCACATTTGTCACACCCCCCCACAATTGTATATATATCAAACTGAGGATGCTAGGGCCTCATGATGCCCTTTAGTCAATTGAGTATATTTGTTTCTGTCTTTTAGTAGCAGTGACATCATACTTAGACTATCCCCGATCGCCAGTATCGGGACTGAAACTTCTTCAAACCTCAACAGGTTATGAGTCGAAACACTACCAAGATCCAATATCTGTAAGAAGTTTCACTATCAACATGTTGAATAACAATTACTCAGCATACGAGGACTTCGCCCAGGATGCCGAGGACATCATCTGTCGCCTTCCAATTAAACTCCAGAGTCGATTCCACAGGATGATCAAAAATAAAGTATACAGCACAATGGAGGAGCCAAAGGATAGACCAATTTTTGACTACTCCAGTGGGATAAATAAGAAGCAGGTAGTGACCTCAATCACTATTCTGATCAAATGCCCTAGCCACCTCTACTTTGCCACCCATGAACTAGGCCCGTTCCATGATCACTTTGACCTCGGAAAACAAATGAGGGAGCGCATCAACTTCTTCATTGCAAACGAAGAAAGTGACACCACACAAATTCTAGACCTCAAGATTGAAGGCAACAAGCCCAGTGCCACGACTGATACAGGAAACGTACCTTACTATCATGTTGAAGACGTCAGCCACCACAACACTCGGGACACCCTATTGTCGAGCAGCAAGGCCCAACCTACTTAGATGTCAGAGAAGCTTCCACATGGTCAAGAAGCAACACCCGATAAATGTCTTCATGGCAGAGAAGCCAAACCCACCACAACGCCCGAGCTGACCCAGCTGATGAACCACCACGTCAAGGTGTTGACCAGCTTAGGTGACAAAATGAGATGGGACAAAAAAGAGCTACTCGACCCCAAAAGCATTTCGGTTCATGCATGGCAACGATGGTTGTGTGAGAAGCTCTAAGCCGTGCCATTTGTGTGTGACATACTCAACCACAAGCTAACAATGTTCACTGACACTGACACTCTACTACACTCAATCATCATGTTCAGCTTCACCCCACAGCTCCAGGCAGAGTATTTTTTGGAATGAGGAGACAAACCCATTGAGATTACGGTTGATCTCTACGACTGGGCTATGGACAAATGTAGAGCACACTCAGACATGAAGGAATACGAACTCCTCAAGGCTACATACGCTCTCAGATGGAACCAAGTAGGAAGTCACACTTACAACTTCCTCATGAAATGGGAAGCACATGTCTCTGAACTACATGCCTACCTGACAGAACCTTGGACCCCAGCTTACCAGTACAAGACCCTGAAGCATGCCCTCCCCAGCAATAGAAACACTCTCTTCAGCTCAATTTTTGTATTATACAAAACACTAATTGAAGAACATACAACATCAAGTGTTGCCAACGTCTTGCGCAAATGTTACAAACTGGCAGCTGATTGTCACCGGAATGGTTCCGTTCTCCGAGTCCGGAGCATTTGGGAGTGAAAATGCTTATACTTCAGTGTTGTGTGAATCGGGTACACCAGCTAAGGGACTAGCTGGTGTAGTGGTTTTGCTGCTCACTATGTTCGGTTTGGTTACCCGATTTCCCGATATTGTGACACCGATAGTGCACCGGTCCGACCTGCTACTCACATTGAGGATGCAGACCTGAGCGCCCTGCGCACAGCTACCCTAGTCAACTGCTGGGCATGTGGAGACAATGGACATCGCGCAAACCGGTGCCCCAACGAGGCCACATATGACAAATGGAAGCAATATAAGATCAAAGTACCACCCAAGGCTCGAGCAAACGCCTGTGTGGTGCTACCACTTGACGAGCCATGAGAGAACTAGGATAAGGTGCCGATACTTGCACTCCTAACAGGTCATGAATCAGCACCACTATCCATAACACCCCGAATGATACCTTTTGTATTCGATTCCGGAGCATCATATGTAATGGTGAATGTCATGGGATTGACTGCGCAGGAAGCAGGAAGACCTGACAGCTCATATGAAGGTAGCGCAGGAACCGGAGGATCGGGTAGGTTGGTGAATTTACAGAAGAATTCAGTGAGATCGATAGTAGACCCAATACTATGACAGATCTCATTGGGATTGTCATGGGCCTGAATGCTCAGGAAGCAGGAGAGTGTCATGGGCCCGAATGCTCAGGAAGCAGGAGGGTCACTGGTTCATATGGAAGGAGCACAGGTATCGGAGATCTAGCCGATACCAGTGATGAGCATGGTCATAGTGCAGTCTCCATGGAGACCATGGACTCCTACAGGCTTACATGCAAAGGAGGACCAAGCTCAAGAGCATGCAGGTGGTCACCACTCAGGGGCTCGGGAGATAGGAGTCATAGGAGACCGACAAGCAGGTCACTAGGAAGAGGAGCAGTGTCAAAGGAGGTCGACACATAGTTCGAGGAGGACAGGAGGGTACTGGAGGGACCTCTTGTACAGTACTCGATGAAGAGGGTACTCTCTGCAGAGAGAGGGCCAGAGTAGCATCGCAGGCGACACTACAAGGAGTGTATATAAGCACACCCTCTCATCATCAGTGGTCGAGTGGATCCCCATCCACTCTACACACCATATAACTAGTTATCACTTCAGCATAAGTAAACATTAGTTTCAGTCAGCATAGTAGCAATCCATTAAGGTTGCTCCTCATTGTAGTGCGTGTGTTGTATCACCACTCACTGATGTCTGAAGGCGGTTCATAGCAAACCAGCAGTCCAGATACGATAGAACCGAAGGCAGTAGTCCACTGCGGTCCAGGGATCACTTCAAGCATCAGTCAACACACTGGACACTCGTGTCAACACCATCAACATTATCACCAACACCATCAACCTCAACACTCACACCAGACCTTGGTGTCATCATCACCTTAGTATCGACATTGATCGTGCTGAGCTACCCCTGAATGGAGTGTCCAAAGAGGTCAGCCAAAACCTACGATAGTATATACAACGAATGCCACCCGTCGCCACTGCACAACCTGATAGTCACTGAGCGACATAGCTCGCCGAGACTGATACTGAGACAATAGCTGTCGCGCAGTTTGATAGTCACCGAGTATCTCGACAGACTGACCTGGGTTTCAGGCGCGAGACCCCTGACAGTAGAGTGGATCATTCAAGCAGCTCCTCATGATCACCATGACGGACCCAGACCTCAACAACAAGCTCGATAGACTGCTCACTCTATTGGAAGCCCAGTTGGAGCTTACCAGGCAGGGTCAATGAGAGGAACGACTACAATGAGCTCATCTGAGTAGAGAGGAGACCATTGACCTCTCACACTCAGAGGAACAAGCAGGAGGAGGAGATGGGTCTATGCTAGGAGACCCCCATACTCCTACTCCGGCTCCACGACCAAGACGATCAGTCTCATTCACAGACATGGATGTTCAAGAAGACGTCAACTACAAGAAGTATGCTTCACCCACTGGACCAAGATATGTCAAGTCCAGGGTAGACCCATACAAGAAGAGCAGGACGGAGCCCTACATTCTTGATCAGGAGGAAGACTCTAGCATCATGGCAGAGCTTAATTGATCAAAGCCCATAGCCGCCCCCTTCCCAAAGTTCAATCCCCGAGATGTGGAGATCTTCATTCTAGAAGCTGAAGCATGGTTTAAGTTCAACCAGGTCTATGAGCAATCTAGGATGATCAATCACATGGGTGCTCAACTAGAAGGGACTGCATGGGAATGGTGGACCTCCAAGCTCTGTATTGATAGAGCTAGAGAAGGAAGGTTGTTCAATGATTGGCACTACTTCACAGAGAGACTGTCAGAGCAGTTCAACCCATGCAATGCTAGGATGGAGGCATACAACAAGCTGCTAGCTCTCAGGCTCACAAGTGATGCTCCTGGTGCTGCCACACGTCACATAGAGCGGTTCAGGGACTTGGAGGGTCAGGTCAACCTAGATGACAATGAGCTAGTGATTGATCTCTTCCGAGGAAGTCTCACTCACAGCATACAGGAGAAGTTCGAGAGGAACCCACCTGGGAAGAGATGGGAGTGGTACCGAGAGGTTGAGGAGATCGATCGACAGAGGATGCTACTACAGCAGTCCTCATCTAGACACTCACTCCCAAACGCCACATCACCTCCACTAAGAACTGGGTCTCGGCCAATTCAAAGTTCAATCCCCATTCGTCAACCCACTCAACCTTATCCAGCTTGATCACCAGCACAAGCAACTACACAAAACCTAAATCGATCCACTAACTGACCCCTTCCCCATCAAGCCACCCAAATCTCGAAGCAAGGAAGCCCTGCTCCATCAGGTAACAACACCTGTCATGTATGCAAAGGTATTGGCCACTGGGCTAGAGACTGCCCTAGCAGGAGGGTAGACTCCCTGGGCTCACGACCCATGGGCCCCAAGGTCATGGTCACCACAACAGACCCTTTCAAAGAAAACACCGACTCAGGAGATGGCCAATCAGGTGGCACGGAGATGGGCGAGCCTGAGGACTTGGACCTTAGTCCCTACCAACAGACCATGATCACCAATCATGAGGAGGAGGAGCACGATGATGGTGACAACGAGGGAAACATCAGTGGGGTGATGCACTGATGGCATGCATTTCTCTACAAATCTCCTCACCATCACTCTGTATATATCAAGATTGTCAAGTATGTTTCTCTACCAGTGGAGGCAAAGCAGTGTTGGAGCTCTCCGGAATGGTCCAAGAGCATCCTGCTCGGATACTAGCTGATACCAGTGCTGGTTTGTCCATAGTCTCAGATTCTTTCATTAGTAAGTACCAAATACCCACAAAACCCATAAAAACAAGATCGATCCATGGTGTCACCGGACACCAACTCTTCATCAATAGTTCTGCAAGCATGCAGGTATCTATTGGTACACACAATCTGGGTGTGGTCAAAGCTTCAGTGGCCAACACTGCTGACTACGACCTCATCCTGGGGTTCACCGAGCTACAGAGGCTCAAACCCACCATACAATGGGACACAGGCCAGCTAGAGTTCAAGACTCAGGAGCAGGACCGACCCCCAAAGAGACCCCCTGAAGCAGCAAGAGCAGGGGACTTATCCATGAGGAAACCAACCCTTCATGGAAACGAGTTTGTCCCAGCAGAGCACATACTACAAGCAGCTCTGGAAGATGGTCCCATAGGGTTCATGCTGTTGGAGGAGCTGCCATCATCACTCCCGGCCTTTGGTTTTGTACCTACAGGCGCAGACAAAGGAGTAGAGATGGAGGTAGAGGTGGACAAGGTGGTGATGGCTGCAGATATACCAAAGCCATACCAACACCTGTGAGATGTGTTCAATGAAGTGGAAGCAGACAAGCTGCCCCATCATACAGAGCATGATCTCCACCTCGAGTTGGTGGAAGGAGGTCAGCCACCTCAGGGGCCCCATACCTTAAGGGACCCAAGGAGATGTCCGAGTTGAGGAGGTACCTGGATGAGAACCTTGAGAAGGGGTTCATTAGACCATCAAAGAGCCCGGCACAATCACCAGTGCTCTTTGTACCAAAGAAGGATGGAGGTCTCAGGCTCTGTGTGGACTACTGGGGTCTCAATGAGATCACTGTCAAGAACAGGGCCCCATTGCCCCTCATTGAGGAGCAGCTGTTCTTGCTCCAGAAGGCAAGGATCTATACCAAGCTAGACCTTAGAGCAGCATACAACCTCATCTGGATTGCTAAAGGAGATGAATGGAAGACAGCTTTTGGCACTCAGCTGGGACTCTATGAGTATCTAGTGATGCCCTTTGGGCTAGCCAATGCTCCAGCCCACTTCCAGTCGTTCATCAATGGTATCTTCCTAGATATCATTGGGGTATATGTAGTGGTATACCTAGATGACTTCCTGATCTTCAGTAACAATGAAGAGAGACATGTGGAGCATGTCACCGAGGTCCTCACTCAGTTAAGGAACAACAGACTCTTTGCCAAGCTGTCGAAGTGTGAGTTCTACACCAGGACAGTCGAGTTCTTGGGTTACATCATCAAGCCGACGGGTATAGAGATGGACCCAGAAAAGGTGCACACTGTCAAGGAGTGGCCAATGCTGGAGTCTGTCCACAATATCCAGAGGTTCCTGGGTTTTGCCAACTTCTATTGAAGGTTCATAGCCCACTTTGCTTGTATAGCCAAGCCCTTGACATCACTGGTAAAGCCTACAGAATGGTTCAAGAAGTTCTAGCTACAAGAGGAGGCCCAGCAGGCCTTCCACAAGCTCATCCAGGCATTCACAACAGCAGGAGTGCTTCAGCACTTTGACTACCACCTTTCAACAAGGTTGGAGACCGATGCAAGTGACTTTGCTATAGCAGGAGTACTCAAGCAGAAGCTTGAAGGACGATGGCATCCAGTGGCCTTCTACTCCAGGAAGATGTCCTCTGCCGAGAAGAACTATGAGATCCATGACAAGGAGCTCCTAGCTGTGGTTGCTTGCCTTACTCAGTGGCGACACATGCTAGCTGGACTGCCGAGCCAACTGGTCATCCTCACCAACCATGAAGCTCTCAAGTACTTCAAGTCACAGAGATGCATCACAGGTCGACAGGCTCGATGGGCAATACTACTAGCAGACTTCGACTTCATACTGCAGTATTGACCAGGAGACAAGGGTGGTGAACCTGATGCCCTCACCAGGAGGACTGACATGCAGCCAGTCAGTGAAGAGCGGGATCATAATGTGAGACAACTACTGCCTCCTCGAGTGTTCAAGGAGACCACAGACAAGGAGTCGACCCTAGTAGCTCCTATGCTCACAATGGAGTTCATAGCATCGAAGGGACTCAAACATCTGGTCAAGACCTTCCAACCCTTGGACCAGGAGTTGCAGGAGATACACAGCAAGAAACCCTTTGAGGTCAAAGGAGGTCTATGGCATAGTGGTGGAAGACTGGTTATCCCCAAGGTGACCTTACCAGGGAAGACTAACAACCGTCACTCAAGGAGTGCCAGAGAGGTCAATGGACAATCTCTGTCAGTAGAACACCTGTGATTCATGGCGATGAACCAATGTCATGATGGTATAACTGCTGGACATGTGGGTAGGGACGCCACCATCAAGGCAGCTCAACGACACTACTGGTGGCCAAACATGACAGCTTGGATTGCAGACTATGTAGCAAGTTGTCCTGTATGTGCCAGGTACAAAGCTCCTCATCATCGTCCATATGGGTTGCTACAGCCACTATCCACACCAGACAGACCCTGGGGCTTCATATCACTCAACTTCATCCAAGGACTACCACCATCGAAGAAGTATGATTCCAAGACCTATGACTCAATTTTAGTCATTGTCGACAGGTTGACCAAGTTTGCTATACTAGCTCCAACCCATAAGACAGTCACAGCCAAGCAGACTGCAGTGTTGCTATACGGACACATGGTTAGTCTCTTTGGCTATCCTGATCACATGGTCTCTGACCGAGGCAGGCAGTTCATATCAGGAGCATGGAAGGCATTTGCAGAACAAATGGGTGTGAAGCACTCACTTAGCATGGCCTACCATCCTCAAACTGATGGTCAGACAGAGAGAGTCCACCAGGTCATCAAGCAGTACCTATGGATGTACTGCAACTATGAACAGGATGACTGGGCCAACTTGCTGGATGCTGCAGCCTTTGTATACAACAACACAGTCCACAACAGCATCAGTGTCTCACCCTTCTTTGCATGCTATGGATGGAACCCCAATGCTCATCCTGACATCCCTCAACGATTGGGAGTCAATGATCCAGGCCGCTTCGAGTACCTCATGGATGGGAAGGAGCATAACAAGTACCTCCAAGAGCAGATCAGGGAGGCACAGCGCAGATCAGTAGACCAGTACAACAGGAAGCACAAGGACATCGAGTTCAAGGTGGGTGATATGGTCTACATCAACCATCGGAACTGGAAGACAAGGAGACCCACACCCAATCTAGACACCCGGTTTGCAGGACCCTACCCAGTTCAGGAATGGGTAGGATGCTGAGCTTATCGAATCACATTGCCAGCAAACCTTAGGGTGCATGATGTGTTCCATGTGTCTATGCCCGAACCAGCAAGAACAAGCTCTCTCCCTCAATGGGCTGAACAGCCCACGATACCACCACTCCCAGATGAGGATTTTGACTTCGAAGTCGAGGCCCTCATCGACAAGTGTGTACACAATGGGACTACAGAGTACAAGGTGTTGTGGAGAGGGTACTTGGAAGAAGCTGCATCATGGGAGCCAGTAGAGAATCTCAACTGCCCCAACCTCATCCAGGAGTATGAGGTGTCAGAGGGGGGACAAGTAAGGAGACAAAGTAGAGAGCAGGAGGAGCAGAGAGAGGGAGAAGAAGGAGCATGACATTGAGAGAAGGAAGGGTGATGTTGATGATGTTGTCGAAGAGGTATCGAGGAGGAGGAGAGGAGGAGTCAGCATGAACCAGACAAGAGCATGCCTTGATGGAGCTCGGCTCTGAAGAGGGGGGTAGTGTCATGGGCCTGAATGCTCAGGAAGCAGGAGGCTCACTGGTTCATATGGAAGGAGCATAGGTATCAGAGATCTAGTCGATACCAGTGATGAGCATGGTCGTAGTGCAGTCTCCATGGAGACCATGGACTCCTACGGACTTACATGCAAAGGAGGACTGGGCCCATATGCAAGGAGGGCCAGGCACAGCCACAAGGAGGACCAAGCTCAAGGAGCATGCAGATGGTCACCACTCAGGGGGCTCGAGAGATAGGAGTCAGAGGAACCGTCACCAGTTGAAGGAGGAGGAGCAGTGTATAGGAGACCAGCAAGCAGGTCACTAGGAGGAGGAGCAGTGTCGAGGAGGACAGGAGGGTACTGGAGGGACCTCTTGTACAGTACTCGATGAAGAGGGTACTCTCTGCAGAGAGAGGGCCAGAGTAGCATTGCAGGTGACACTACAAGGAGTGTATATAAGCACACCCTCTCATCATCAGTGGTTGATCCCCATCCACTCTACACACCATAACTAGTTATCACTTCAGCATAAGTATACATTAGTTTCAGTCAGCATAGTAGCAATCCATCAAGGTTGCTCCTCATTGTAGTGCATGTCTTGTATCACCACTCACTGATGTCCGAAGGTGGTTCATAGCAAACCTGCAGTCTGGATTAAGATAGAACCGAAGGCAGTCGTCCACTGTGGTCCAGGGATCACCTCAAGCACCAGTCAACACACTGGACACTCGTGTTGACGCTACCAACCCTATCACCAACACCAACAGCCTCATCACCATCAACACTCACACCAGACCTTGGTGTCATCATAACCTTAGTATCGATATTGATCGTGCTGAGCTACCCCTGAACAGAGTGTCCACAGAGGTCAGCCAAAACCTACTATAGTATATACAACGAACACCACCCACTGTCATCGCACAACTTGATAGTTGCCGAGCGACGTAGCTCGCCAAGACCGATATTGAGACAATAGCTGTTGCACAGTTTGATAGTCACCGAGTATCTCGACAGACCGACCTGGGTTTCAGGCGCGAGGCCCCTGACATCCAGGACTTCCCAGTACCAGAGACGACAGCGAGCATAGCCGAGCGAAAGGAATACATACAAATCGTCAGCAAACTCCTATGGCTTTCAAATGGAACATGTCCGGACATCAGCCAAGCCGTGGGTGTCCTCGCACGCTACATGACACAACCATTGAAGGAACATTACAATGCAGCGCAGAGAGTGCTCCAATACTTGGACTGCACCCAGGACGTCCACTTGTGATACAGTAGCGACAAGCAAGAAGATTTTTTGGTGGTGCATAGCGACATGAATTGGGCGAGCGACACCACAGCACAAAGCAAGAGTTCTTCAGGCTCAGCAGTTTTCATACATGGAAACCTGGTAGCATGGAAGTCAGCGCTACAGTGCTGCACTGCCTTATCGGCAGTAGAAGCAGAATTTGTGGTAGCGACCAAAGCTGTATGGGAGATTCTTTTCTTTGGACACGTCTTCAAGACTATCAGGGTTGATGTCGGTATCCCCATAATCTTCTCAGATAACACAGGCACCATCCAGGTAAGTAAAAACCCCACACAACTTTGGAAGTTGAAGCACATTGATACCAAATACCATTTTATAAGAGACAATGTACAAGATGGAAAGGTTAAAATCAAGTATATTGGCACTGCAGACAACTTAGTGGATATCTTCACCAAACCAGTAGGCAAGGAGGCATTAAGATGTGCATGAAAGGGGCTAGGACTGACACCGCTGAGGGAGATGCGTCGATAGGCCAATGGGATTCACAGGGTCTGCGGAGTGTCACAGGGCCTGTGGAAGATAAGCGAGTCATCGATGAGACAAAGACACACATAGGTGGCAACACATGTGGGATGCATAAGTGTTGTCACACTAATGTGCAGGAAGTGACAACTCAGGGGCAATACAGAGAGCAGCTCACCACAGAATAGTACATGTCGGAAGCGATTACCAACTGCATATATATGCCAATGTACATAGAAGCTAGTAGATAGAATATCATCACAACTGCAAAAGCGAAAATCCTTAACTTATCCCCTTTTGACAAAAAAGTCAAAAAAAAACACCCCAGCAAGAAATCCTACTTGTTCACGCAGCCTGGCATACCAACAAGATGTGAGAACTTGAAGTCGTTTGGGTCCCGATACTGGTGATCGGGGATGGTCTAAGTTCGATGTCACTACTTTGTTACAGCAGAAACATATACTCAATTGACCTCAGAAATTTGTGGCGAGAGCCTAGCGCTCTCCGTGAGATATATATACATACGAGCAGCACATGCTGACAGTGGGGGTACTCCTATCTAATGACTCACCATGACAATGTGCGGGACCATGTTGCACCCGATCTCCAAAGAGGTTGGCTCCACTCGATCTCCAATCAGATTTGTCATCTTACCTGATCGGCTCCGCCTGATCTCCGATCTGATCGGCTCGTGTCATCATGTTGGATTGCTAGTCTTTTCAACACAAGAATGAAAAGAATAATACAGTAAACGTGAATAGTTGAAGAGCGTCGTCGAGATCAATCGGAGGTGCGTCAAACTCAATGATCACAAGTGTTGATTGCGATAATGAATCGTTCCTAAGTACATGATGAATCAAGTGTTTATATATGCCTCCATCCCCTTCAAGTGCATGTGTTATACTAGAGTTTGATAGGACAGGGATATGAGGGGGTGAATGAGAGGTTGAGGAGCAGAACACCGGCTGCCTATGACCAGCGTCTTGGGGTTCGGCAATCGGCCTGGGCACTGCATTGAATCCAGGCGAGCGACGTTGGCGATTGGGTGTGTGGGCTCAGCGATGTTTGCATTTGCATGCATCTATCGCCGAGGTATCACATGCTTCAACTTGAATTCCAGGTTCGTAGTCATCCGAGAACGCACGAGCGTCTGAGGCACGTTCTGAATATGCTCAGCACGGCTATGCTGCCACATGTGAGAGGGTCGAGAGGACGCTTCCCTTCTCAATGGGCTCGAGCATATCTTGCGGTTGTCGAAGGAGCTTGCAAGATGATCAAGCCGTCATTGTCATGCGATGCAAGCTACACAGGCTCCGGTCCCTGCTCTGGCCCATGTTTATAATACAGGTCTAACAACCACTGTCCTGCGCTCACTTTTGTCGTCCAACTCGGCCACGGCAGTACGGCTTGCATACTCCGCCGAACAACACGAACTTCCAGGAAGATTTGCAAGGCTCGCTATCGAGCAGAGGCATGACTCCGGTTGCAGGAACAAGTGACCGACCGCGACATCAACCTCAACTCTTACGTCCATTCGCGATACCTTTTTCCCGACCGCCCCCGCTCGCTGCGTCTATTACGGTCGTTGGCAAGCTTCACGCCAGCCACTCTAGGCAGCTGTCAGGCGTCCTCTCACGCTCTTGACAGACGTGCATTTCCCCTAGAAATACACCCTTTCCATGTCTCATTCACCCTCACATACTAGCCCACACCGCGCTCCGCCAACTTCGGGCAAAAAGCACTACCGAGCCAAGTCCATCTCTCGCTCCTCGGTCGATCTCGACAACTCCGAGACTGGAGCTCTTCTTCTCACTTCCAACGGACTTTCGCCTGACGGCGAGGATCACTCGGGATACCCTCCTCAGACATTAGCAGGCGGTGCAGCGGGCATTTCTTCGCGTGCGTGGTCATCAAAAAGAATGCCACTCGGATCTAGGCGCCTCGCCCTCCTCCTCTTTGGCTTTGTGGCGCTGATTGTGCTGTTTGGCAGGAGGGACTCGCGAGATGCGGTAGTCGGCTACTTCAACGACAAAGCTGGTCAGGTCGGGCAGGCTTATCAAAACAACGCACCGTGGAAGGCGAAGCCAGATCAGGAGAACAAGAACGCTGTCGGATTCCCCGTCACTTCCCCGCCTGCTGCGACGACACCAGCAAAGGCACCTGTGACCGGTACAAGCGCTCACACTGTGCGACAGAAGCCAGCGCTGCACCCCGACCCGTCCAAGACGACCCGCTGCGAAGGCACCGGACCAAGACCACTCGACCACAAGGGCAACCCTCGACCGCTGGTTCAGTACGCACTCATGATCGATGCTGGAAGTACAGGCAGCCGTATCCACGTCTATCGGTTCAACTACTGCTCCCAATCTCCCGAACTTGAAGACGAGTATTTCGAGATGCTCAAGGGCGGTCTTAGCAACTACGGTACCAACCCAGAAGCGGCTGTCGATTCTTTGAGGCCGCTGCTCAAGTCAGCTCTTCAACGAGTTCCCGCCAAGCTGCGAAAGTGCACGCCCGTCGCAGTCAAGGCGACTGCTGGTCTTCGTCTTCTTCCGGGCAAGCAGGCAGAGGACGTCATCAAGGCTGTTCGACACATGCTCGAGAACGAATACCCCTTCCCCATCGCCGACGGCACCAAGGCATCCAAGGGTGTTGAGATCATGGAGGGCAAAGATGAAGGTGTCTTTGCCTGGATCACGGTCAACTACCTTCTCAACCGCATTGGCTCTTCTTTGCCTAACAAGCAGGAAACAGCTGCTGTTATGGACTTGGGCGGTGGTTCGACTCAGATCGTTTTTGAGCCCAGCTTCACCTCTGCGCTGCAAGGTATGCAGCCAGGCGAGCACGTCTACCAGCTCAACGCGTTCGGTACAAAGCCTTACACGCTCTACCAGAACTCGTACCTGGGCTACGGTCTGATGCAAGCGCGTATGTCGATCAACTCGCTTGCTGCTTTCACCTACAGCTTGGCGCATCCTAAAGCTGTTCTCGCCGGATCCGCCCACAACGGTGCTCAAGGCTCACTCGAATGGACCTCTTTACGGCCCGAAACCACACGCATCCCATCCCCTTGCTTTACCAACGGCCGAACCAAAACCGTCCTCATCTCTCAACCGGACCAAAAGACCCATGCCAACGTCACAATGGTCGGCACTGACGGCGGTTTCCCCGCGTGCAGACGACTTGTCGAAGTCATGATGGACAAAGACGCAGTCTGCACCTCCAAATTGTGCTCTTTCGGTGGTGTCTACCAACCTTCGCTCATGGAAACTTTCAAAACAGCTCCCATCATTGCTCTTTCATACTTCTACGATCGACTCGAACCACTGGGGCTCGGACCCAAGTTCAAGATCAAAGATCTCGAAGCGGTCGCTCATCGTGCATGCGCTTACTCGAACACCGACACACAAGGGTTCGGCGCTGCAGCAATAGCCGAGCTCGAAGACAGGCCAGAGACTTGTTTGGATCTGAGCTTTATGCATGGATTATTGAGTCTGGGTCACGAGTTGGGCAGCGATAGGGAGATCAGTATTGCCAAGAAGCTTGGTGGGACGGAGCTGGGATGGTGTTTGGGTGCGCAGTTGGCTGTGTTGGATGAGCATGGGTTGATTTGCAAGGCCTAAATTCCCTTTAGCTGTACTGGGGTACAGTACATAGACTAGTCAACGGCCAAACCACAATACTACTAAATGCAGATCGTGGCAGAGTCCTTCACGATAGACAAGCATACACGGACATTTGCCGCAACATCATGCACTTTTTCGAAATCTATAACATTGCAATGGATACTGAAACTTGCCTGATATGAATGAAGGTGACGTTGAGAATTCAGAGTTGGAGAATGGGATCATTTCTTCGTCTGCCCAAGACCACTAGCATGTTCAGCAGCAGCCTGGATCGTTCTCGCCACCGTGCTTCGAACCTTGCCATCCTCCAAGTTGAGCAGACCAGCAATCGTGCATCCACCAGGAGTAGTGACCGAATCCTTGATAGCAGCAGGATGCATTCCACTCTGCATAACCATCCTTGCAGCTCCCTGCATTGTCTGCGCTGCCAGCTCCAACGCTTCTGTCCTCGGCAAACCCATCATTACACCTCCATCTGCCATTGCTTCCAAGAACACGCATGCGAAAGCTGGACCCGATCCGGCCAGCGCAGTGCATGCATCGAAATGCTTCTCGTCCAAAAACCTGCTTTTGCCCACTGCGCTGAAGATAGAAAGCAAGATGCTGCGGTCAAGCTCAGCATTGGGCAGGTTGGGCGAGAGAGGAGTGAGGATGGTCATTCCCTCCCTGATCTTGCACGGAGTATTGGGCATAGCTCGAACGACTTTTGTCTTGGGAGTGACCCATTCTGTAATCTGCGAGATACGAAGACCGGCACAGATGGAAATGACGAGTTTGCCATCAAGTGCTTCTTTCATTCCTTCTTCAGCGGTAATGTCTTGGACCATTTGAGGTTTGCAACCGAGCAAGATGACGTCGGCATCACGGGCTGCTTGGACGTTCTTGCCTGCATGGATCTCGATGTCGGGATATTGAGCGAAGGTTTCATTAAGTCGACGGACCGATTCAACTCGGTTGACAGTGGCGATGTAGCGATTGGGTAGTTCGGTGAGGTCGTCGCCTGCTGAAGAATCGTGCAAGGAGGAGACGGACGATGCCATTGAAGCGGCAGCTTGGGCTTGCTGGGAGCGTTGCGAGTCAAGCACACCCGAAAGGATGGCTACGCCCATTGTACCGCATCCTATGACAGCTAATGTGTACCCTGGCATCTTGAGGCTGTCAATGGATCGAATGATGGAACTGTTGAGATGGTGGAGAGGGGCGAAGGAAGGAGGTGCTCACGGGTGAAATTGAGTTCGTCCGGGGTTGTTTTCATGCAGGTCCCAGCTCAGGCAAGAAGGTGGTTCAGAATCCGGAACTGCTTCATTTTCAAGCCGACACTTCATGTTCCGGCCGACACTACCCTAACAGTTGAAGATGCGTCGGCATCTCAAAAGGATGCATGAGTCACAGGAGAGACACAGTTGAGGGAGACGCGTCAGTACTCCAACGGGATTCACAGGGTCCGCAGAGCATCACAGGGCCCATGGAAGACAAGTGAGTCATTGATGAGGCAAAGATGCAAATAGGTAGCAACACATGTGGGATGCATAAGTGTTGTCACACTAGCATGCAGGAAGTGACAACTCAGGGGTGATATGGAGAGCAGCTCATCACAGGCTAGTACATTTTGAAAGCGATCACCAAGCATATATATAAATGCCAATGTACGTAGCAGCTCATAGATAAATATATCATCATTACAGCAAGCGAAAGCCTAAATCCTTAACTGACACCGAAACACGGAACACCTGCATAAGCGAGAAACATAATGAAACACATGAAGGTTGCCATAACAGCGGCTCAGGGACACCTCATAAGGTAGCAACATAGGGGTAAGAAAGAAGTTACTCATTCTGTCTTGGATATGACCAGAGTGGTTATAAGATATATATATGTACTTGTCATTTAGGTTTGCCCTATGGAAACTAAGCATTACAGGAAGCATAAGACTGTGGTAAAGGGAGCCTGATTGTGGCCCCAATAATGCTGTATACTAATTGTTATCTTCAATTCTAACTCTTGGTTGGCTGCAAAAATTAACCCTCTAAAAACACAGCTTCATTCGGGGGCATCAATTTAGTTGAGGGAGACGCGTCGATATGCCAACGGGATTAGTTGAAGTTTCGTGTGATTTATGATGATGGAGGGGGAGAGAGAGAGCGAGAAGAAAAGGAGTCTATATATATACAAAAGAGGAGCGGTAGAGTGCCACATCGACTGCAGAGCAAAACAAAACATTTGTCTTGAGTAGGTCATGACACATGCGGCCCGTGCTTGGATGCTCTACCCTTTTACTCGGCCGTAAGCACTACCTCCGCAGTTTCCATGCTTTGTGTGACTTCTATCCTCTTCAACTCCCCCCCCTCAACAGCATATGTATCCTATACATTGTGCTGTTGCTTCAAGGTATGTCCTCTGTTCTTCAACACTGTCGCATAGCTTTGGGACTCTGTTTCGTATACCGCTGCCGGTGTTTGCAGGTGCAGCCCAGATCTTGCTTGCTGCATTGCCTGTCTCCTGATTGGCTTTGTGAGTACATCCACCAGATTTCTTGTGGTGTCCACGTACTTGATCTGTACCTTTCCCTCCTGGACATTGTTACGGACAAAGTGATATTTGGTGTCGATGTGCTTAAGCTTCCAGTGCTGTGCTGGGTCTTTACTAACCTGTATGCAACCAGTGTTGTCTGAGTAGACTGTCGGGATGCCTGTGGCAATGCCAATCGAGCATAGTAGCTGCTTGAGGAAGAGCACCTCACGTGTTGCCTCCATGGCTGCAATGAACTCTGCCTCGACAGCAGACAATGATACACATTTTTGTGTCGCTGACTTCCAGGCTACTGGGTTCCTGTACACTAATGCCACTGACCCTGATGTACTCCTTCTTTGTATAGTGGCGTCACTTGCCCAGTTTGCATCACTGTGTGCGACCAGTGGCTCTTGTGACATATTTCCCCTATAAACCAGTCCAACTCCTTTTGTGCCTTCAAGGTAGCGCAAGACCCGTTGTGCTGCCTGATAATGCTCCTGTGATGGTTCGCACATGTGTCTAGCAAGGACACCCACGGTGAGGCTAAGGTCGGGCTGGGTGCTATTGGCAACCCAGAGCAGCTTGCCAACGATCACCAGGTACTCCTTCTGTTGTGCTGCACTTGTGACAAGGGTTCCCTCCGGTATGCTTTGCATTGGAACCATGGTTGGCTTGGTGCATTTGTCCAGGTGCTTGGCCAGCACTTGGTCAATGTACCCTGACTGACCAATTGTCATGGTGCACATCACTCGGTTTCGACTGATTTTGATGCCTAGGAAGTGAGAGACCTTGCCACTATCTTCCATCTTCCATCTTCCATCTCTGGCCGATCTGCTTCTTGACCTTTAGCACCGTCTCCAGTAATGGTGCTATGACTAATGTATCATCGACATAGATGACCACAATAGCCATATCTTCACCCTGTCCTTTAGTGTAGATGCAGGGAGCACACTCTACCTGGAAGAATCCCATGCATTGCAAAGACCTGTCAAACTCCTGTTTCCATTCTCGCCCGGACTGCTTTAGGCCATATAAGCCCTTAACCACCTTGTACACCTGGCTGGGTGCTACTCCTGCTCCTTCCGGTGGCTTCATGTAGATTGCTTCCTTCAATGTGGAGTTCAAGTAAGCCATAGTGATGTCAAGAGCATGCACCTCCCTGTTGTTCTGCACTGCTAGCACTAATATGGCTCTGATTGCTCCGAGGGGTGCTACCAGAGAGAAGGTTTCTTGGTAGTCAATTCCCTCTCTCTGTGTAAAACCCCTCGCAACCAGTCGTGCCTTGTGCTTTATGGGTACACCATCAGCATCAAGCTTTAGACAAAGCACAACTTTAGAGTCCACAAGCGGTACCCCTGGCAGGTGATGTACCACCTCCCATGTTCCCATTGCCTCAAGTCCTTCCAGTTCCTTTCATATGGCCTCCTTCCAGAGGTGGGCATCTTCACCATCCATTGCTTCTCCTAGTGTTGGGTCCAGGTTCAGTACCACTGTGTTAGCAGTTCCTATTGTGCTGTCTATGGCTGGTAGGAGGTCCTCCACTGTGGCCTCTGATCTGGTTTCCTCCTCCACTGGGCTGGTGTGACACCCTCCTCCTCATCCTCTGTGGTTGCCACAGGCCTGACTGCCTCCTGTTGGTGCTCATTCCATCCTTTGTCCTCATGGAACGTTGCTGAGTTGCTCCATTGAATTGATGCAGGCTGGTCCAGGTCGCAGAACTTCCATGCTTTGTGTTCGTCATCATACCCTATCATGATGGCCGGCTTTGTTCTAGCCCTGTACTCGCCTTGCTGATCCTTCTGTTGGACATGGACCCATGCTAAGCATCCAAAAACCCGCAGCTGTTGGGCCAGTTTGTGCATGGTGGTTCCATAAAAGGCCTCGTGGGGGATGGTCTTGGTGGCTGACGGGGTGAGGTTCATCACATGTTCCGCTGCTGTGATTGCGTACGGCCACAACTCTCTGGGGCAAGCTCAGCCAATGAGCATTGAGCACATCTTTTCTTGGACCAATCTGATCACTCTTTCCACCTGTCCATTTTGGATGCTGATCCCCGGGACACTCTTTTGCCACTTGAAACCCTCCTGAGTTTACCAGTCTTCGGCTGCTATGCTGCACCATTCTCCTCCATTGTCGCTGCAGAGCATTTTGAGTTTCCTGTCTGTTGCCCATTCCATCCTGGCTATCCACCTCCTCAGCGCTGTGAGTGCAGCGCTCTTGGTGCAGAGTGGTTCCACGTAGATCAGGGAGGAGAAGTCATCCACAGCAACTAGTGCATAGTGGTAGTTGGCATGACCCTTGAAATCTGTCATCAAATCTATGTGTACTAGCTCCAGGGGTGCTCCCGCTCTTTTCAACTCTGATTGACTCATCCGCGCTCGGGTCTGTTTCCCTTGACTGCATGCATTGCAATGCTTCGACTCATGCTCCATCCTCTCATCAGTACCGAGGTAGTGCGCCTGGATCTGCCTTGTCTTATCTCGACTCGGGTGTCCAAACCTCTTGTGCCAGAGGTAGCTATCTCGATCTCCTGTGTTCTTATTGTCCTCTGGGACATCGTTTTGTCTTCCGGTGTTCTTGCCGTCCACTGGGACGTCATTGAGAGTCTCCTCCAGCTCCAAGGCCAGTGCTTGTCCTCACATTTCGAAGTGGCCTTGTCTCCTGTTCCTCCTGAATTGTACTTGGGTACCATCGTTCTGCTTTATGGTAGTCCCGAATTCATCAAAGATCACTCGTGCACCATTCTCTACCAAGCCTTGTATGGACAATAAGTTAGCATTAAGTTTCGGCACATAGAGTACATCCAATAATTGGATAGTAGCCTCACCGACCCGAAGGGAGGCATCTCCTATGGCCTTCACCTGAAGCCTTTCGTCCCCTGCCGTACTGATCTGGCCGACCTTGCTCGTCGAGGTGAGCAGCATTCTCTCATCATTTACCATATGATGAGTTGCACCTGAATCAACAATCCAGGTGTCGCATGCTGACCGCTCACTCCCGTCAATCACTAGGAAGGTGCACCCGAGTTCCTATTGACTCTCTTCTTGTGCTAGATGAGCAGTGGGTCCACCTGTGCTCGGTGTAGGGTTGTTGTTGTTGTTGTTTGTGCAATTGCGGGCAATATGGTTCGGTCCTCCACATGCGTAGCACTTTGGAGGGGCTGAGGGGTTGCACAGATCGTGCCTGCCCCTGGGCTCTTGCTGCACCTGGCTGGTACCCCCTTGCTCCGTACTCATAGCAACCCTGGCTGCTCCTCTGATGCGACCTGATATCTCACCATCCTGCTGTTTCTTGGCGAGTGCATGGTAGGCTTTGTCATACTTGCAGTCTGGTTTGGCAGTCTTGAGTGTGTCGACAGAGTTGGCGTAGAACCAATCTTGCACCGTACAACGGTAGAGCATGGATTTCTTTAGGTCCTCATCAAAGCGCTTCCCGAGGCGTGCAGCATCGTTCCAGTTGGAGTCAAGTTCCTTGCCTAGCCTGACGACATCTCAATTGTACAGACATACGGTATGGATGCGGTCCTGCAGGCCCGCTCGCTTCACCGCGTCGTTCAATGTTAGTGCCTTCCTAAGCTTAGCGTAAAGCGTACTTCCAAGTTGGACCTCCTCATCCGCACCCCTGACGGTGTATGTGTCGATGCGGCTTTCTGGACTGTGATCACAGCAAGCGTGGATGAGACCTACCAGCACTTTGTCCAGGTCCTCATCATATCCCTCACTTCCAGGTGCTATTTCGCCGTATAAGATTTCCTTCGCATTACGTACCCATTGCAGACAGTCGATAAAGGTGGGCTCCCAGGTATGCCAGTTGCTATCGCTAAGTTTTTTAATGTGTGCAATGGCACTCGAAATGTCCTTGGGAATCTTCTCCGCCTCCCCCCTTGGGGCCTGATTGCTAATGTTGACGAGACCCATCGCTCGCACGATCGCTTCATCCGCCGTCAGCGCCGGGTTTGCCAACTGTAAGATTCTAACTACCTGCATAAGCCAGCCCTCCTCCCGAGCATTACCCGCAGCCATTTGATCATCATCTCGCTCCTCCCTTCCTGTCTGTCCGGCTTGTGTTGATGGAGGTATCGTTCGCTTCGCCTGTTGTGCTCTCGATCTTGTCGTGCTCTCAATCTTGTTGCTGTCCTGAATGTCGTGGGTTCGAGCCCTACGTTGGGAGCCAGTTGAAGTTTTCGTGTGATTGATGATGATGGAGCTAAGTACAAATGCGAGTCAAGAATTTTCAGATTTTCACTACTTGCGCACGCTCAGTGCGTGCGTGCGCGCGCACTGCTGCGCTCTCCATTCCGCAAACCCTTTTACTCGGCCGTGAACATTACCTCTATGCTTTGTGCGGCTTTATCTACTTCAACTATTTCTCCGCCGCTAATCTTTCGCTCTGTTGATGCCTTAGATGCCCTCTGTCCTCGAGCCTCTGTGGCCAATCTATTGCTCTCTTCGGTCTTTCCGCTCTCGTGTCAGTCTCCCCGACCCCGTCGGCTGAGTGACTTGCTGCTGCTGCTGCTCGTGACTGCCAATCTACTGCCGCTTCTCATTCGTCCGTTTTGGCAGCTGCCGCCCAGCTGCATACCCCCTTCTCTTCTCTTCCCTTTTAAACGCAATCGCACCGTCACTCCTTCCTTCACGCAACTCCTTTCGCTATCCACGATTTTGCTTCGCAGTCAAGTCGCCTGTCCCAACCCCATCCACGACGGGGACCGCTTCCTTTCACCGCGGTAACATCAAGGCGCTACCATTCTTCCTTCCGTCCTTCCTATACCCATCCGCAAGATCGCCGTTCGAGCTCGTCGCAAATGGTCCTTTCCCATCACGGCAGCCGCTGAAGGCGACGAGCGACGTCTGCCATTCCCTGTTCACTTTTCTTCGTCTTGGTTTGCTTCGGTTCCTTCCCTTCCTCCCCACCGCTCCTGTCTCACGATTTCACGACAGTCCGAACACTACGCTTTCGCTCTCGCCTAGCCACGAGAATCGCGTAACGACGTGATCATCACTGGCGGCAGCGACAGTGACATCGACCTACGCAACGGCCCAACCTTGCCGCTCGCTGCCACGCTACTCCTGGAACAGGTCTGTCGTCGCTAGTTTCAGCAATCTTGCAACTCTCTCACACGTCTCGCTCACCCCCTCCCCCCCGTCTTCATGCTGTGGCATCGTCATCCTCGATCTCCTCCTCTCCACCAACTACGTCATTGCTTTCTTGCATCTGTCCAGCTCGGTTGAAGCAGCATCTCACAACAGATCGGTACGTGCGACAGCTAAGCGCGGCTCGGCTGCCGCTGCGCTTGCAATCATGGAGGACCTCTCCGCCGATGACGATATCCTTTCGGATATCCTCCTCGATAACCTCGAGTTCGAGCCGGCCATCTCAACACATAAAATGAATCCCAATTACAGGGGTCAGCGATTCGACCGCAATGCCGTCAGCTTGATCGTCAGAAAACGTGTCGTCGAGCAAAAGGTCATCACAGCCGCCATTGAAGATCTCGGCAAGCTCGGCATCATTCAGAAATATCTCGCCAACAAAACACAACGCCAAACCGCCAGCTTTCAAGCACATGCGCGACGCTACTTCGAAAGCTATCTGCCAGAGAGTGGCGTCGAATTTGCACTCACCACACGGTACAAGCGCGTCATGATCGAAAAGGCCGACAGAGTGCCCGGCTCAGATCCAGAAGCATCGACGTCCGCATTCAAGCTCGAAGACACGCCTGGCTCTCCAGGAAAGGACTTCGCAGAGGAAAGAGGTAAGGGGCGTGCCAAAGGGAGATCGTCCTTGGATCGCGCCGCCACCAGCATCGGTGCAGCACCAGCAGCTTCCGAAAAGGCCGACCTCTGCGTTTTGGCGATGCGGACTTTCAAGCCAGGCGATCTGATCAACTACTGCAAGGGCGGCTTGAAGGATCTCACCAAAAGCGAAGACGATGCACTACGCGAAGAGGCTACCGTCTCGCGCGAGAAGCGCAAGGACACCGAGTACAAGGGTGTTCTCGGCCCAGGGCGCGATTTCAGCGTCATCCGTTCCGCGAGAAAAGGTTGCAGTCAGCTTCTGCTCGGTCCAGCGCGGTTCGTGAACCATGACTGCAACCCAAATACTGAATTCTATCGCATGGGTGCCACCATGGTCTTCAAAGTTATCCGACCGATCCATCCTAACGAAGAAATCACCACCTTCTACGGCGAAAATTACTTCGAGTGGGGCAATTCAGAGTGCATGTGTGCCACCTGCGAGTCCCGCGGCACAGGTGTCTTCTTTGATCCTTCCGTACCGCAACCGATGGAACAGGTCAAAAGCTCTGAGGGCACAGAGGTCAAACAGGAGGATTCATCCGGCGCGAATGACGCCAACGGACGTCGGCAATCACGGCGGTCCAGTCGACCGGCAGGTGCATCATCTGCGCTACCCTCCCCATCACCGACACCATCCTTAACGCCTTCACTATCGACATTACTGGGCGATGATGCTGCCGCGAAGGACAAGAAGTCGAAACGAGACTACCTTGCAGACCTCAAGCTTGCAGAGCACGGACCGTCAGACGACCGTTCAGATCCATGGGCTGAGGGCGCTGGGCCAATGTGCCGATGTCTGACGTGTGGAGCTACATTCTGGGCGCTAGAAAAATGGTGGACTCCTGACGAGTGCCCACGTTGTGAGCGTCATTACAAGATCTTCAAAGCCGACTGGCCAGTTCGCGTGCCGACCGAGGGCTCCTTGGCGCGAAAAGCGGGCGGTGTCAAGCGCAAGACGAGTTCAGAGATGATCTCGGACCACCTTGCGAGCGCTTCTTCACCGGTGCGCAACGGCAAGGAAAGGTCCTTGACCCCAACAGATCACAAAGCCAACGTCACGCCAAAGTCGCAGAAAAAGCCGCGACTCAGCAAAACGCCAAACAGCAGCGGCACGCCTGGCGGCAGCACAAAGACGCCCACTGCCGCCGCCGCAGCCACGAGCAAGGCGAATAAATCACTGTTGGCGTCTTCCTCAACAGCCTCTATAACTTCTCTGAAGCCCCCAGGTCGATCCGGCAAAGTCGAGAAAGAGAAGAACGTCAAGCAAGAGAGGCAGGACGAAGCTAGCGTCGCTCGGTCGCTTGCCACACCCACGGTCAAAAAGACCAGCACCGTCGCTGCTCTCCCTACATTGGTGCCCAAGAACGACGATTTTGGACTGGAGTCAGATGGATCTGACCTCACGCCGGAGCCCGAGTCAGAGAATGGCGAGGCAGTCAAGGCAGAGGATGATGACGAGGATGAGGACAAAGGACCTCGACCGGCTTCCGTCACCGCTCGTCCACATTCAGGACAGGCGGATAGATCGTCGTCCAGCACCAGTCCTGGGCCTCCGGGACCCAAGATGCTCGGCAAGAATGCAAAGACAGACGTATTGGCGCAGTACTGGGGAGCTGTCGAAGGCGATCGCAGAGCTCGCAGAAAGGCACCGGTCAACCCTGGGCCAACTCTGTTGGCTGCCAGACGGTCATCGCAGGACGTCACGAACAAGCCGTCGGAACGACGCTCCAGCTTCCGTGAGACCAGCACTGACGAACATGGTCTGACAAAACCGAAAAGACGCCTCGTAGCCGATTCTGTCTCCGATGCCGAAGACGCAGTGCCTGCAGCAGTGCCTTCTCGTCCAGCCGCCTCAACTGTATCTAAGCATCGCAAGACTTCGAGCATGAGCGATGTCTCTCTTGCTCAGCTCCGAGCCAAGTCGGTGGCTAGACCGTCACCAGATCAGCAGACACCGTCTGCACCGGACAGCACTGCGTCGCCAACAAATACGTCAAAGACCGCGCCGCCTGCACCAGCACCAGCACCAGTCCAGAAATCCTCGGCTAGCAATTTGCCCGGTCTGGCCACATCGGGAGTCGAACGCACGTCAGAGTCTAACTTGGCGCTCTTCTGGTCGGCCGGTGTAGGAGGGACTAGAAACCGTCGACAAGCCCAGAGGGAGCCAGTGACAGTCTTGGGCCCCTCGGTACCATCGAAGCGTCAGAGGAACGCTTCCGAGTCGAGTCGCAGTCGCACACCAGAGGTCAAGAAATCTTGCTGCTCATCTAGGCCGCATACTGGTAACGGAGAAGATGAAGGCAGTGGCAGGGATGCAAGGGGACGTTCACGTTCGGCAGCGGCATCGGAGGACAGGGACGGTAGCTCCAAGGAGACGAGCCAGAGCAATAGTGACATTGACGATGACGACGTCCCTCCGGTGAAGCCATACATGTTCTCAGCGATCAGCAAGGTGTTCCAGTCCAATGGCAGCATGGATGTGAATGCAGGACACGAGGAAAAGGGTCCACTTCTCCCATCGGCGCCGCTCTTCCGGCCGCCAGGCCTCATTCGGTCCGATCTTGCCGCCGCAGCCGCTCGTTCCAACTCTCCGCTTGCCGGACCGCCGCGTGGTTTGCCCGGTCAGCCCATGCGAAAGAACCTCCGGTGGGGAAGTGGCAAATCCTCAATCAGCCGGCCCTTAGGCCCGAATGGGAATCCCTTGAGCCGCCCTCCATCGAATATCAACAGCAGTCCCATCAGTGTCGCACCGCATCGAGCGGAAGAAGCCAAGCCCCAGATTCCGCGTGCTATAGCCCCAGCACAAGCCGAACATGACGCTCCTCCGCCCGAAGGTGCTACACCCAGGCCTTCGACTGAGCGGGCCGATGCAGCGCCATTGGAGCTCAGCCTTCACCAACCTGCTACTGTCGAGCGCGATCCAAGCTATCCGGAGGCTCAGCCAACGGTCGCAGCGGCTCAGCCTGTGCCGGAGGTCAAGGTCGAAGCGAGCCCGCAGCCGAGTCCGCCTCCTCAGCCAGAACTAAAAGAAACAGCCGCTGCACCTGTTGCAACTGTTGCACCTGTAGTGTCAACGGCAACTGGGAATGGATCCTCATCGAACGGAGTTGCGCCTGAAAGATTTCTGAGCGCAACAGTGGCCGAGAAGTCCTTTACACAAGTTCAGGATGTGGCTCCAACGAGATACTTGGTGGACGAAGCATCCAGTCCAGCCGCGGACTCATCAGACGCACAGCAAAGGCGTACGTCAGGTCGTGCTCGCAGGGCACCTGAAATGGCAGCTGGTCAGATCCCCTACAAGGGCAGTCTGGTCAAGCTTGCTGCTCAGAGGGCTAAAGAAGCCAAGGGCGGGCCACACGCGGGCGCGAGCCCCCTTGACTCTCCTAGATCCACCGGCACAGCTTCTCCAGATCCTCGTTTCCAAAGCCCGAAAGCAGCTCGTCGACTCTCCAGCGACATCTTGAGCAATGCCGACAGCAGCTCTGGACACGTTCATGCTCCCTTCGGCAACGGGAAACCCACCAGCTCCGGCGAACATACCGGCCCGGTAGCCGCCGAAGCGTCCAAGATCGGTCTCGTCGAAGACGTGACCATGGGTGAAGCGGCTCGCAGACACAGCATAGGCGCAGCAACAGCGACAACGACCAACGCCACACCGATGGACGTTGATCAATGAACGCGACTCATTCCATCATTCCATCTTACCTATCTTATTCCGTCATCTTTATAAACTCTCTTGTATTTTTATATTCTCGAAGGACAAGCCTGCTTCATGTCACATAAACTCGCAATTCCATAACCATTCGCTTTGTCATTTTCAACAAACACAGACGCATTTCAGATTGTGACGAAAGGTGTGATTGCATGCAAAACATGTAACCTTATGATGACGAACCCTCATTCTGTGTCTGCTGAGGAAGTGGAGTTGGGGCTACAGAATCCAAAACCCTGGTCAGATCGCCAATGACACTATCGATCCTTGCCTGGATACCGGAAAGCAGTGCGATCTGTTCTTGAACCCCTCGTCTTTTGTCTTGCAGCGCCGCTTCTGCGTTGTTCGGCTGAACAGGGGCTGAGGAGGCAGGAAGAAGGGGGTGTGGGAGAACAGAAGCATGCTTCGAGAGGAAGTTGGCAATCTGATTCGAGTCGAACAGGGGGATGAGTCCTATTGGTGGCGAAGCTGCTAGTTGAGATGACGATGCTGGGATGGTGGTTGATACTGATGGCGTTGTGGTGGAGGAAGGGAAGTTGAGTTGACCGAACCGCCTCAATGTAGCTTGACGAATAGCTTCACGCGGGTCTGATGGATCTTCGCTCTCCGCCTCGCCCTCGTCAGGCGCAGTTGAAGTGGTAGGGTCGAGATCTCTAGCTTTGCCTTTGCCCTTAATTTCACCTTCACCCTCTTCTGTACTGTGTGTAGCAGCCGGAGCTGCAACCCTTGGACCTGCCCCATTAGGAAGCGTCGGTCTCCTGCCATTCACGTACAGCGTCGAGGGAGGAGGTGGCATCCACAACCCACCTTCCACGGAATTCACTTCAAAACCCTTACCCTGCACAGGAGGCAGCCATCCATTGTTTCTCGGCAGCCCTGCGTGCCTTCCACCCTGACCAAAATCTAGCCCAGCCATAGCAGCCGACAATCTCGTTGCTCCATTTGCACCGCCTCGTGGCGTTGAACGTCCACTCCTGCTAGTTCTCCGTCGCGTCGCGGAAGCTTGACGAGCGGAAAGGTTTCCTTCCTCCCGAACCTTGCAAAGGTCTGATTGGAGGCGAGAAAGGAACCCTTGTAGGCGCGAGTCGTACTCTTGTTCTGCTGCGGTTGGGTCATGTGTGGTCAAATTAGTCGCATTTGCAGTTGAGGCGTTGGGCTGCTGTGGATCGGATCCGCTTGGGACTGCAGGACCAGTAGTGCCAGATTGTGCGGCGTCGTTTTGTTGCTGCTGCGGTGCTTGCTGCTGTTGCTGTTGCTGTGTTGTCGGAGCTGGCTCGGGATCATCATCCAAAATCATTCGCCTACAAGTGGGACAACTCTGTTGTCTCTCCAACCAACTCCTCAAACAACGGAAATGGAAAATATGACCACAAGAAAGCTTTTTCGGTGTTTTATTTGTCACCATCCCTGCTCCACTCGCAGCCGCAGTTCCGGCTTCACTCTCTAGTTCAGCCGCTACCATATCCTCTCTACAAATGATACAAGTACCATCCGTACTCTGCAAATCCGCAGCACTGGCATTCGGATACTTCGTCTCCATCTTCTTCACCGCTTGCCTGTAACGTATCAGCGCTTTCACCTTCATTGTGCAACTCCTGCCTGTGCTGTATAGATCGTGAATAAGCGACAGCGGGATACCGTACATCCTGGTGAGGAGGATAAAGAAGTAAGTATGCGTGCAAAGCCGTACTACATCGTGTGCGAGGTCGACGTAGAGAACGTAGAGGGATTTGGCCTCCCAGGGCTCCTCTCGGGCCGTATCGATGCAGTTCAAAATGTACTGCGCTATCGTGTTGCTGAGTAAAGCGGTGAGAATGATAAATTCAGAGGTGAAAAAGACCATTATTCCCACTTTGACCTTTTTGATCAGCAGCATTTGCATCGAGAACCCAACCAGTAACAAGTCCGCCAACAATAGCGTGGTGAGGATCGACACCATCCTAGCATGGAAGATCCTCGGCACGCTAGGACTTTGCATGATACTAGCCACCCTTTCAGCCGAAAGCCAGTGAAAGATCTTCAAGAACAGCAGCGTACCAAATAGAATGACGAAAGAAACGCTGAAATCATCTCGAAAGATCGAAACAGCCAACAATGTCCCTACAAGGCTGTACCACGATCGTTCACAGACAAGTTCGACTTCTGATCTGCGAAGTTGTCCGAAGAACAGCAGTTGGAGTATCCGCCCAGCGACTAATGCTATGACCAGGAGGAAGTTGAGTAAAATGAGAAGGCAGCCATTGGATCGACCGAGAAAGACGACTGCTGCGTAAAAATTGCTTCGTTCGTTGAAAGCTGTTCCGACTGCAAGGAGTGCTGCGAAGGTGGACAGGATATTGTAAGTGTAGACTCTGGGTCTTGTGACCCAGGATAGCATTGCATTCGGGGGCATCGTTGCTTCGAAGGCTGTCGAGCAGCGATTGCGAGTTGCAGTTCTGTTGAGAGTTAGAAGGTGTTGGTGGCCCGATTAGGCACGGTGAATGAGAATATCCATCGAAGACGCTTTTGGGTGGACCCGCTTTCGATCTGAGCACTGGAAGTTTCAATACAGCTCTTCAATCAGCACCGCCGATCGATGTTTTGTGCTGTGAACAGTGTCGATACAGGTAGTGATGTTCCAAGAGGTGAAAGTAACGATGTTTCAAGAGGTGAAGGTGACGAGATGAAGTGTTGGTCTGAAGGTCTCCTCGGAATGCAGCTCTTTGAGAAGGTGCAGGTCAAAGCGAAGGCTCCAGCTCAACGCACTATAAAGGGGGTATCAAATTTCGAGTGTTTTTAGATCCCAGCTCATGCTCACACGGCCGACAGGAATGCGAAAGGGTTTGATTGCAGGTCAGCAGCGAAGCGTGCTGGCTCTGAGGCTCCCGGCCCGCCAACTGAGGGTCGAGGCGCCTGTGCAGCAGACAGCGCTCTTGACAAGGCCGGGCCCAACGAGGGGCTAGGACGCCCCCACGTCCCGCCAGGAGGCGCTTGTCAGCGGTCGCGCGCCTGAAACCTGGGTCTTGAGTAGTAGTACTAGTACTATACCGATCTCGTCGAGTTGTGCGACAGATGTCGAGTTGTGCGACGACACCTAGTGGTATTCAATATGAATGATGTATGCTATTGTAGGTTTCGACTGACCGCTGTGGACACTCTATCCAGAGGTAGCTCAGCATGATCAGTATCAATACGAAGGTTATGGTGACACAAAGGTCTGGTGTGAGTGTCTTGTTGGTGATGAGGTTGATGGTGTTGACACAAGTTTCCAGTGTGTCGACTAGTGCTTGAGGTGATCCCCAGACTGCAGTGGACTACTGCCTTCGGTTCTATCTTAATCCGGACCGCTGGTTTGCTATGAACCGCCTTCGGACGTCAGTGAGTGGTGATACAAGACATGCACTACAATGAGGAGAAACCTTGATGGATTGCTACTATGCTGACTAAAACTAATGTATACTTATGCTGAAGTGATAACTAGTTATATGGTGTGTAGAGTGGATGAGGATCCACTCAACCACTGGTGATGAGAGGGTATGCTTATATACATTCCTTGCAGTGTCGCCTGCAACACTGCTCCGGCTCTCTCTCTCCAGAGAGTACCCTCTTCATCGAGTATGATACAGGGAGTCCCCATAGCACCACTCCTGTCCTCCTTGAGCTATGTGTCGGTCCCTTTGACACTGCTCCTCCTCCTTACTGTCCTGCTTGCTTAGCACTCCTGTGCCTCTTGAGCTATGTTGACCCCTTCGACACTGCTCCTCCTCCTTCAACCGGTGACGGTTCTCTTGACTCTTATCTTGTGAGCCCCTGAGTGGTAACTGTCTGCATGCTCCTTGAGCTTGGTCCCCTTCATGGTGGTGCCTGCCCCTCCTCGCATATGAGCTTGGTCCTACGAGCATCCTTGTCACTGATCTCCACGGGGTCTGTCATAGGGCTGACTCTCCTGCAGATCTGCCTGATCCCCTGATTCCTGTGCTCCCTTCATATGAACCAACGGCCTTTCTGCTTCCTGCGCATTCAGGCCCATGACAGCACTGTCAGGGACGAGGGGGCCGTCCCGAACGCTGAAGAGAGCGGCGACGGAGAGGTCGCGCCGCTTTCCAGCCGAGCGGTCGACATAGCAGCGGAAACAGTCTGAGTTCCAGTGGCCGAGGCACTGGATGGTCTCAGGCCTGGTGCTGAGGTGTGCCACCCATGTAGCAGCGCCTCGTTGAAAGGAGTGGCCTGCATAAGCAGATCACACCAGTCCAGCCACCACAATGGCGTGACGGAGGATGGCAATGAATGCCGAGCACAGGAAGGGGTCCATCCCATATGGGCCAAGACCAAAGAGGGGCGCAGACAAAGGATGGCGGGGGAGGAGGTGGTGGAGGTAGGCAATGGGGCACTCAGGACTGTCAACGGTCGCACGCCTGAAACCTGAAATCTGTAGTAGTACTGATACTACTACTGATTCTGTCGAGTTATGCGACAGCGCTAATGGTATCTCGATTCCTAGTGATTTATGCGACAGAGCCGTCTCTGTCACTTTTCTCGTTGGAATCTGTAGTTGTATTGTTGTTATGACAGATTTTGACTAACCGCTGTGGACACTCCGTCCAGAGGTAGCTCAGCACGATCAAGTATGATATGACTATAGGTGAACTTGGTATTGACACTGATGGGCTGGTGTGAGTATTGTTTGATGGCATCAACATGAGTGTCCAGTGTGTCGACTAATGCTTGAGGTGATCCCCGGAACACAGTGGATGACTGCCTTCAGTTCTATTGTATCCGGACCACAGGTTTACTATGAACCACCTTCGGATGTCAGTGAGCAGTGATACAACACACACGCTTCAATGAGAGGCAATCTATTGATTGCCACTATGCTGACTGGGAAACTAATGATACTTATGCTAAAGTGATGACTAGTTGTATGGTGTGTAGAGTGGATGGGGATCCACTCAACTGCTTGTGACGAGAAGGTATAGTTATATACCCTTTTGCAGTGTTGCCAGCAATGTTGCCCCTGCTCTCTCTCCAGAGAGTACCTCCTGCATCGAGTACTACACAGGAGTCTTTGATGAGACTCCTCTGTCCTGCTATGCTACCCTGTCTGACTTCCTTGAGCTGTGTCGACTCCATTGGCACTGCTCTTTTCTCCTCATGTTCCCTTCACCAGTGTCCATTACATAGCTCTCTTCCCTTGGACCGGTGATGATTCTATGTTTCTCCTATCCTGTGTGCCCCTGAGTGGTAACCGTCTGCATGATGCTGAGCTTGGTCCCCCTCTTGGCACAGCTTGGTTTCCGGCCCGGTGGAGCTTGGTCCTCCTCAGGCTCGAGCTTGATGTCGACCTGCATGTGAATCGTTGTACCAACGACTCTGTCACTGATCTCCATGGACTTCGTCTTAAGGTCATGCTTGCTGCAGATTCCAGCGAGAATCGTGATACCAATATCGTTATGTGCCGATTTTGTCGAGATCTGCCATAGAGCTGATTCTACTGCTGATCTCGGTGAACTCTGCCACAAACCTTATGTTCTGCCTGATCCCATGATTCCTGCGCTACCTTCATATCATTTCGGCCTTCCCTCGCTCTGCGCATCTTAGGCCCATGACAGAGTGTATATAAGCACACCCTCTCATCATCAGTGGTCGAGTGGATCCCCATCCACTCTACACACCATAACTAGTTATCACTTCAGCATAAGTATACATTAGTTTCAGTCAGCATAGTAGCAATCCATCAAGGTTGCTCCTCATTGTAGTGTGTGTCTTGTATCACCACTCACTGATGTCCGAAGGTGGTTCATAGCAAACCAGTGGTCTGGATCAAGATAGAACCAAAGGCAGTAGTCCACTGCAGTCTGGGGATCACCTCAAGCATCAGTCGACACACTGGACACTCGTGTTGACACCATCAACCTTATCACCAACACCACCAACCTCAACACTCACACCAGACCTTGGTGTCATCATAACCTTTGTATCGACATTGATCGTGCTGAGCTACCCCTGAATGGAGTGTCCACAGAGGTCAGCCAAAACCTACAATAGTATATACAACAAACACCACCCACTGTCATTGCACAATTCGATAGTTGCCAAGCTACATAGTTCGCCGAGACTGATACCGAGACAATAGCTGTTGCACAGTTTGATAGTCACCGAGTATCTCGACAGACCGACCTGGGTTTCAGGCGCGAGACCCCTGACACCTCACTCCAAGCGTTGATAATGAGTTCCCTTATGAAGCAATGTCCGGCAAGTCGCTGGAGCGAGCTTTAAGACTCCTATGAGTGTTTGGTTGTCTGGCATGGGTAAAGATACCCAAAGTCAAACAGGACAACAGGTAACTGGACCAGCGAGCCATCACATCGATTTTCTTGGGGTACAGTCTAGAGAGAAAGGGCTGGCTTTTCTACAGTCTGGACTATAATCTGAACATCTTCTGGAGCAATTCAGCAAAATTCATGGAATCAAAGTGCTGGTCAGACAGAATGGAGTGGCAACTGGTCGACACAAAGGCACCTCCAGCGATGATGACAGAAGAGGATTTTGAAGACCTAGGGTACAACAAAGAAAATATATTCAATGAAACAGATAAGGAACCATTGCAAGAATACATGGATATGGAGACAGATTTGGGAGAGAGATTAAGCGAAGGAACGGCTGAGGTGATGGAACAAGAACCAATCACCAAAACTCAAATTGATAGTGAATCCTTTGGACTTGTGGTGATGCGACCAGAATGGAGAAAGAACCTGGATCCAACCATACATGAAGCAATGAGTGGAGAGGATAGAAAGCATTGGGAAGAGGCCATGCGAAAGGAGCTGGATGGAATGGAAGCAATGGGCATGTGGGAGATCACTGACCTCCTGAAGGGTGCAAACACCATCAACACGTGTTGGGTACTCAAGATCAAAACAGATGCAAACCTTGTGCCAACAAAGTTCAAAGCCCGGCTCATGGCACGAGGTTTCACCCAATGCGAGGGCATCGACTACACAGAGGTCTTAGCACCAGTAGCACCCATCCAATCCATTTGAGGGGTGATCACTGTTGCAGCAGTACGAGATTGGGAAATAGACTCTATTGACATAAAACAAGTGTACTTAAACTCCACTATACACCATGATGTATACCTCAAGCCCCAATAGGAATCAAAATACCACCCAGAAAAGCATTGAAGGTAGTGAAAGGCCTGTACGGTCTGAAACAATTGGGCTGAGAATGGAATAATGAGTTAGACTCACATCTCTGGACGATCAGATTTCATTGCATGCCAAGCACACCATGCTTATACTCAAGAGGGACAGGTGACAAGATCACAATCATCACAGCATACGTGGATGACATGCTGATAACATCACCCAGTCATGATGAAGTAGATCACACCAAACAAGAGATCATGGACAAATGGGAGATGCAAGACAATGGAAGGATCAAGGAATTTCTGGGTGTCACGGTCACACATGGTAGAAGACAGAGGAGGATATCTCTGGATTTGATGGCATACATTGAAGCAATGGTAAACAAATGGCTAAGAGGAGCAAACAAGAAATCTTGGGTACCCATGCTGTGCATAGTGAATGTTGCCGGAGGCAAGAGATGCAAACCTCAACAAGCAAAGGAGTATCAAGAGTTAGTTGGTCAACTATTATGGGTATCCAACACAGCCTAACCAGATATTGCCTTTGCTGTTGGCGTATTGGTGTGATACATGTCTATCCCAATCAACAATGCATGGAAGGCAGCCATCCACATGGTAAAGTACCTGAATCAGACAAGTGAATATCAGTTTCACTTAGGAGGGGCAACGAACAAGCACTCAGATACACCAGTAATGACATATACCAACACAAACTGGGCATCCAACCCCACAAATGGATGAAGGAGCACCTCAGGGTTGATAACATATGTATATGGATGTCCAGTAAGCTGGAGGTCTCATGTTCAAAAATGTGTGGCACTGTCAGCAGTTGAAGCAGAGTTCGTTGCCACTTCCGAAGCAGTGCAAGAAGCATTGTTCTTCTCATATTTGCTCTGGGATTTGGAGATCACAGACATTCGGCCCGTACTATACACAGATAGCCAGGGGTGCATACAGGTGAGTAAAGATCCAGCCAAACATTGGAAGTTGAAGCACATCGACACACGGTATCATTTCGTCTGTGATCACGTGCAAGGGGGTGATGTGGTGATCAAATATATTGGAACAGCAAACAATGTCACAGATGTCTTGACAAAACCTCTACAGGGTCTCAACACTTCACGATTGGCTAGGATGATAGGGCTGAAGATCCTGTTGAAGGGGGGAGTTGAAGATGTGTCAGCATCTCAAGCAATATGCACACGTCACAGCCGAGACACCGAGGTGCAGGAAGCCCACTCAAGTGAGGAGCACAATGAGGTACAAGGTAGTTGTCATGGTGACAGCTCAGTGGTACCCCAGTATCATAGCAATGCAGGGGTACGGATGAAGTGACACGTCCTGTCTTGGATATCACTAGAGCAGCAAATGGAGTATATATATGTGTCTATCATTTAGGTTCACACTATGAAAAATTAAGCATTACAAAAAGCATACAACTGTGGTAAGGTAGTCTGATCGTAACCCCAATAACGTCGTATTCTTTACTGTTATTTTTCAACTAGATCTCACTACCCCTGGAAAGCCCTTTCCATCCAGTCATTTCCATTCAGCACCTCGAGCCCTATGTGCCATCCAAGAAACCCATAATCACTTTGGTCATCACTGAGATTCTAAAGGAACACAACACCCACCGTTGTGGGAAACAGTATCTTGTCCAATTCAAACATGCCAGTCGGGATAAATGGGTCCCGGAAAGCAGCGTTACCAACCTTGATGTTCTCAAACAGTGGCGCATCTGCCGGTTGTCAAACTCAAACTCAACTGCGCTTGAGGCGGTCGCGCCACCGCCAGCTCGGACCAGTTAAAGTCGTTCGTTGATGATCATGGAGCTAAGTACAGATGCGAGTCAAGAATTTTCAAATCTTCACTACTTGCGTACGCTCGGAGCGCGCGCGCGCGTGCGCTGCTGCGCTCCCTTTCGCGCAAGCCCTTTTACTCGGCCGTGAATACCACCTCTATGCTTTGTGCGGCTTTTGTCTACTTCAACTGGGCCGTCCACCACAACTCCAAATGAATCTCCATTTGTTGGCCTCGTGCCTTGCCTCTCCCTACCTTTGGATTCAATCCCTGCTTCCTTCTCAACTGTATAGGATCACATTGCGCAGCCTTCTTCCAGTCTTGCTTGCCGTTTCGTCTCCACTCCTTCCTTACATTCCGCCACCTCGTTGCACTCTTTCTTCTCCTTCCATGCTCACCTTGTAGTGTCTTCTTCGGCGGGGCCAATGCCACGCCTGGGTACCCTCTCACACAAATATTAGCCATATGAGAATACTCAACTGACATCCTCTTGCGTGAATACTTGTCGCACAGGAAAGTTCAATACCTTGCATCAAAGTTTGATTCCTAGCTTGCAAATCTTTGCTCTTGCAATCATTGCTTGACGGAAGATAGTACTTAAACCAGCCTCCATCTAGATCTCCTCCTTCTTACAATCCATCAACTTACACCATTACACCGCGCATACAGCTTGCGCACGTAATAACGTAACACTCGGACTCGACGATGAAAGTTTCACATCAGAGCAAGTATAGTAGATCGGAGTAGAAATCGTCGAACCCGATTCGGAATCAAGCGCAGAGGGAGAATCGGAAGGCCAGAAAAGGGCAAGTGATGTCGGCGAAACCGTTTTCATCCCACAGCATGACAGACAGTGTTGGCGGGCAAGAGGATCCTTGGCGAGGGCCGACAGTCACCTGCTACCAGTGCCCATTCTTCTTTCTGCTTCTTTTGTCTACACTTCCGATTCAGTTCGAGATCGGCAAGATCTTCCACCTTGCTCAGGTTGCCTTTCTTGTTGCATCTCATGTCAGATTAAGTTGGATCACCCAGCCTAGTGTTAGCCAAAAGCCGGTCTGCAGGTGTGAGTCGAGGCTACTGTAACTATCGATATCATAACGGACACTGGTGCTGACTCTGGCATTCACTAGGCGAGGATCGTGGAAGCGACCTTTGGCGAGCATGGTTGTACCGGTCAATTGAATGCTCATGGAGCGTACTCCGGTTGGTCCGACTTTTGAATGCCAAAGTGAAGTACGGAGAGCATTTCCAGTCCATCTCTGCATTCAGCGTCATGTTCCATAAAGCTTTGCGGCCATCACGAAACACGACCCTGAATGCCATATTCCGAGCCTCAGCCAGAAAAGTGCATGTGACGAGGTCATGGTCACGTCGATGCGTGCTGTGCGGTAACTATCAGCTGAATGCAAATTGTGGTGTAAGAGGCAGCATTCATCGGGACGCGCTTCAAATCAATTTCTGTACGAGAGCTGCAAGTCTGCATCACCTTCCCTTCAGCTTGTCGTGCTTAGACGATGGTCATCACTCTTTCATGGGCTTGATGAACATGTCCTCTTTCGGTAGATGGACCTCCACTCTGTTGCATCAGAAGTTTTGCAATGAAAAGGTGATGTGTAGGTGCAAATGAGTGTGTGTGTGTGTGACACCCGGCTTCCGGAATAGTCACGAATTGAGGTTGTGGACTGCAGTTGGCAGTCGAGCGTTGGCCTGTGCTTCGTTGCTCTTGACGAAGACCCTGAATTGGCTTCGTTGACGAAATTAGAAAGAAAAATAAAAAGAAAATAAAAAATAAAAAATAAAATAAAAAGTGGGGATGGCTGAACAAGCAATGCGCGAATCAAAGGCACCAAAAATGAACACTGAAACCTAAAGTGCACCTTCAGACGTTCACAGGCATACGATGATAAGAGCACTGGAAAGATATGTGCCGACGCCTGCGATTGCAATGGTGAGATCAGCAAGAAGCACAGCTCATATGTCTGACACACGAGAAGCTTTTCAGCAAGGAAGTAAGCTCTCCGTGGTGGAGCATGTGAGATTGGAGTGTCGCTCAGACAAGGAAAACAATAACAACAACGACGACTAACAGAGCTCGACATCACAGCGGTCTTCATCTCTGTGCAGAAGCCGCTCGTCGGACAGCAACGTTCATGCCACGCCCAGGCTGTGACGACAGAGATGGGGCAAAATATGAACTGTGGCCCTGGTGATTTCGAGCATTTTGCTCGGTGCTTCCATCTTCACTTTAAGGCATTTGCAACCCCTAATCTGCGGCCTGTTTGTGCTTCGTGAGATGGCTCTTTGTCGATGGCTTGTGCGAGTGAAGCCATTGGCCTCTGAGAGTCTAGTCACTCTGTCACTCGGACCAACTGTGCTGTACCAGAGCGGCACGACTATATTGTCACTCACAGTCTTACTGTAGTGTGTGGCGCTTGTGATCGTTCGTCTTTCGCTGTGGGGCCGCGGTCGTGCGTGAGTGTGAGTGTGATTTCCGCCCATTTTGTCTCGTTTAAAGCCAAGCTTCACTTGACATTTTGTTCCTTTCTTGCTTTCCACACACATAGTTACTCGCTCGCTCTCTTTTTTATTTCAGACCCTTGTTCGTTTTTCATTCGCAAGCTCAAAGCGCTCCTCTCCTGCATATTCAGCACTCGTACTTGGCAGCTCTATATTCTCCGCATCTCTCCGCCGCAGCAAGCATTTATCCGGCACTTCCGACAGCTCATATCAAGCAGCTCCTCGCACTCTCACATCCTCGCATATTCTTCTAGCTGGCACAGTTCATATCCATTGCTTAAGGTCTCTCTGCCGACTTCTCCTGCGAGTCTTCGCCTACGTTCTGCAACTTTTTGCGCCAGCTTTCAACCACCTGCCTCGGTCTCAACCCAAGCAGCTCGCGGAGGTACCTCAAACTCGATCATCCCAGCTTCGGAACATGCCACTGGACAGAAGACTGATCGACACCTCCCTCTTCCCATATAATCGGTCATTAGCTCCTCCTCCACCATATACAGTCCTTGTATGAACGGACTTTTGCTTCCCACCGGCTCCAAGCAGCCTTTGCGAGGCGACACCTCCAATCTGTCCATCTCGCTTCCCGCTCAGCTCAAGGTGGAAAGCTCTACCTTCTCTCCGAACCATGTCAAGGTCGAGAACCTATCCCCCCCCTCTCCAAGGGTGCCGACGACCACAGGCTTTGCCGGCATCGTTGGCAGCTCTCGTCCATCTGTTAAGTCGCCTCAGTCTCGCACAAGTTTCCCTACCTCAAACAGTGTGCCATGTGGCATCCGCAACTCGTCCGTATCGAATCGTGCAGCTTCACTTGCATTCATTCCAAGAACGTCTTGCAACTCGGCGGCCGTTCAGAAACCCATCCATCTCTGCTCTGAGTTCGAGCTCGAGCAGAGACTTGATCGAAATGAACGCATTCTCTCGACTCTAGAGGCAACACCGACGCCTACCAAGGACCGACTTCGAGCAGAGACGGAAATCCTCCGTGACGCTATCCGCTCACTCCGTGCCATGCGTGAAGTCAATGATGGCATCACAACGGTACAACTCAGCGATCCATCCAAGGAGGCTGAGCTTGAGTCCGCCTTGCTCGGCTTGTCCGTGCACGAAGCATCCAATCTCGGCACCAGCCCTCCCTTGGAAGCACTTGGCTGGTCTCGAGACACCGTTGCGGTCAAGAAGAAGCTGGCACAGTCATCTGGTGCTTTTCAACCTGGTCGAAAGGTGCAGGCCATGGGCTTTGAGCAATCCATTGCTATTCAGAACGCGGCGATACTCGCAGAGCGCGAACGTGAACGCAGGATGGAAGAGTCACGGCTCAAGAGTGCAGCAGCGCCGCGTGACAAAGCCTCTCTGGGTGTGCCCAGTGGAGCAGCTCACAAATTGGGACGCAAGTCGATCTCTTCCTGTTCCGGCTCCATGCGCAAGTTCTCTTCACCTCATTCTGCCTCGTCACCAAAAGCTTTGCGCGCAGGTGGACCCTTGGCCCGCAACCTTGACTCTGGTCCCGAGCATGATGCTCCACTCGAAGGCGGCGACCGTGATCAAGACAGTGCTGCTCTCCACGATATGCCTGACGACGAAGAAGACGAGGATCCTCATCTTGGCCCGCGTCACGAAGACGAAGGCTTCAGCTTTGGTCGTCTCGGCGACGAGGATCCATAGGATGCGCCGCAACTCATCACTGCTTCACTTGTCCTCATGACGTTCAAATTGACACGTCGTCTGTCACACCCGCATTCTCGGTCGTCACAACTCCGGTCATCGTTTGCATCTGTCGGTTGCATCATCTTGTTATCACGTTGTACTTGTTGTCATTGCATTTGCAAAGCAATCCCCATTACCAAGCTCATCTGTAGTCCTACTGTATCTAATATCCTATGATCACACAAATCGAATCTGCACTCATCATGACCCTGTGTAGAATGGAGACGCTGGATTGATCTAATGATTATGCTGGGTTATAATTGAAGATACACGGTTTCCACGGCTGACATTCCGGAGATCAGTAAGGCCGGGCAGCGGCCTGGCAAGCCTTGAGCTGATCGAGGTAATACGAGCACGAGTTCATGTCGTTGGCTGTCAAAAGCAAAGGTGGAAGGAGTTTCAAGGTCAGTAAGGGAGGACCCCCATGTGGAGCATCAAATCCATCTGCGTTGTGACACTTACTGCTCTCGAGACACTTGATGAAGTCTTTGCTCTGCTGCTCGCAGCTGACACCCATGTTCTGCTGCTGCTTACCGGCATAGGCGCCCTGGTCGTAAGCCTGGGGTGGTGCCTGCTGAGCCTCAGCAGGGGCAGAGCCGCTACCACCGAAAAGCATGTTGGAGAGACCGTGACCCATGGTCGAGCCGACAGCGACACCAGCGGCGGTGGAGGCCATCTGACCGAAGAGACCGGGACCAGGCGACTGCTGTGCCATAGCAGGCTGCTGTTGTGCGTATGCCTGAGGAGGCTGCTGGTGCTGCTGCTGTTGCGGGGCGGCCATGGTGTGAGCACCTCGTGAGCCCGATGGGCCAGAGCGCGAAGGGGCGGAGCGGCCGCCGGAGGATCGTCCACTTGAACGAGGCATGTTGTGAGTATACGTGATATGAGTTGCTAAAGTAGAAGCAAGTTGTGATGGTAGATGATGCTGAAATTGTCTCGATCTAATCCTTGTTGAAAAACCGTGGCCACAGTGGCTGCTGAGCACACTCGCAGAGAAGCCGGGAGAAAACGTGTCGATTGCCCAATCCGACTCAGCTGAATTCCAACTTTCTCCTTTCTGCCACGCATGCCCTTTTTCTTAGGAGGATCTGCTGCGACTCAACCCGATTTGAGCCGATTCGAAAATGTGGAGCGCGCTTCGATCACGGTTGCTCGCCTATGTGTGAGGGTGTTGCTCCACTTGCGCGTCTAGAATTCCCAGCTTTGACCACGCAGCGTTACTTGTTTGCCATCGTTGCTCATCACCTCTCACAAACTTCTCGCATCACCCCTTCTATACCTTTCAACCCTCCACTACACTCTCTGCATATCATCTAGCGCGTTCACTGGCCCGCGGGATTCTTTTCAACGATTGAAACGAGGAGAGCGTAGTTCCGAAAGTAAGAACAAGCCTTCAACCGGATCAGGCAAGCGCACTGAATAGCGCTAAAAGCAACATATATCATGGAGGAGATTGGAATCTCTTCGCTCAAGCGCGCTGAGCCAACGCTCGAAGATGCAGCTGCAGAGAAGGCTGCAATTCACCAGGAGATGCAGGCAGAGGAGGACACATATCTTCGATACAAAAAGTTACAACAACACCTTGAGTTTCTCAACACTATGGAAGAGTACGTCAAGGACGAGCAACGAAATCTGAAACGCGAGCTTGTAAGGGCGCAAGAGGAGGTCAAGCGCATTCAGTCAGTGCCACTCGTCATTGGTCAATTTCTCGAGCCCATCGACCAACACACCGGCATCGTCGGTTCCACCACCGGATCCAATTACGTTGTCCGAATTCTTTCCACAATCGACCGCGAGCTGCTCAAAGCTAGCTCAAGTGTTGCACTACACCGTCACTCGAATGCTTTGGTTGATGTGCTGCCACCTGAGGCAGACTCATCCATCGCTATGCTGGGTCAGGACGAGAAGCCGACCGAGACCTACCAGGACATCGGTGGTATGGACATTCAGAAGCAGGAGATCCGAGAAGCTGTAGAGTTGCCATTGGTACAGTTCGACTTGTATCGCCAGATCGGTATCGACCCACCACGCGGTGTATTGCTCTACGGACCTCCCGGTACAGGAAAGACCATGTTGGTCAAGGCCGTTGCCAACGCCACCACTGCCAGCTTCATCCGTGTTGTTGGTTCCGAGTTTGTACAGAAGTATCTTGGTGAAGGTCCAAGAATGGTACGAGATGTCTTCCGACTTGCGCGCGAAAATGCACCCGCCATCATCTTCATCGACGAGATCGACGCCATTGCGACAAAGCGTTTCGACGCACAGACCGGTGCGGATCGTGAAGTGCAGCGTATCTTGCTCGAATTGCTCAACCAGATGGACGGTTTCGACCAAGGCAGCAACGTCAAGGTCATCATGGCAACCAACCGAGCAGACACACTCGACCCAGCGCTTCTTCGACCCGGTCGGTTGGATCGAAAGATTGAATTCCCAACACCATCACGTCGTGAAAAGCGTCTTATTTTCCAGACCATCTGCGGCAAGATGAACTTGAGTCCAGAGGTCGACCTCGAGGACTACGTTGGGCGACCCGACAAGCTTTCCAGCGCCGAGATCGCCAGTATTTGCCAGGCGGCAGGTTTGCAGGCTGTGCGCAAGAACCGATACGTCATCATGCCCGAGGACTTCGAGGAAGCGTGGAAGCAGATCGTCAAAAAGCCGGACGACTCGAAGATGGATTTCTACCAGTAGTTCCAGCTTCCACCCATGTATCACTCTGTCACGTACTGCATTGCACTCTTCACATCCTCATATCGTTCTGTTGTGCTCAAAAATGCTCGTGGGCTCTGATCACAGTTTTGCAGTGAGGATAGGCGTCTCATGCTTGCAGTTGTGCCCCGGGCTCCTGCCTCCAACCTGTTGATATGAGCCGGCGATCTTGAAGACCAATTGAAGTCATGATGAAGTTGTGATTTGATTGGATGAGGATCGAGGAATAAAAGAGAGGACGAGAGCGCGTTGCTTCAAATTTCACGACAGCGGGTTGGTAACTTCTGCACTTTTCCTTCTCAACCACAACCATCACCAGCTCTTCTGCATCGTCCATCGATGGATGGGGAGTACCAAGCCTTGTTTTGCACATATCGCTGGCCACAAACCTCTATGCCGACCAGACTCTCCGTACATTGTATCCAACTTGCTCTCACCAACCAGGCCGAATCAGTGATCCCCACCAAATGAAGCTCCTCTCTCCCCCCTTGGCTCGATTTCCTCAGTCCATCCTCCCCCAATCTGAACACACATCAGCCTCTGCTATCGCAAGCTCAACACACAGCGCACTTTAATTATTTACTGTTCGGCGTCGCTGAAGCAATTTCAGTACTAGGCCGAATGGTTTACGGAAAGGTGCAAGACCAATACTCTCCTACTCTACGGGGCGGAGGGCGAATCCCATGCTTACTCACGGCGATGGTCTGTCAGAGCAATTCTGTACATAATGGCTTTCACTGTCCAAGCACCGAGTCTACTTTCACTTTCACTCTGGGTACATTCGTTTCCCACCTTTCACAGCGTTTTGGGATAATGACGATGAAATCAAGCTCTTGCATCATGATCAAGCTTGTCGTCCGTGTGTAGTGTTTGCCGTCTCTTTTCTGTTAGAGATAACAATCCAACAGAGCACAAGCTGACAACAGATCGGGAGGGATCAACCTGATCGGAGATCGGGCAAGCCAATATGATGGGACCGAGAACTGTTGGGTCCTGTCTGTTGTCATACTTGCTCATTAGGTGGGATGCTCCCATAGTCAGCCACAAACCACAAATGTATATAGATAATGAGCGGCGAGCTTGAGGCTACCCCTACATTCTTCCCTCATGTCAATATAGTATAGCGTTTTAGCTCAAAAGCTTGAACACCATACTTGGACTAATATCTCCCAATAAGTGTTAATCAGAGCTAGTTTTTCTAACAGGTTATGAGCCCAAACTGCCATTTTATCACCTCCAATCAGACACTTAAACGATGTCCAACATAGGTTACTTTTTATATGACGACTTTGTTACTCCTGTGCAAGATCTCTTGCCATGATTGCCGAAGATCCTTCAAACCCGGTGTCAGCGGTCACGCACCTGAAACCTGGGTTGGTAGTACTACTGGTACTATACCCACCTTGTCTAGTTGTGCAACAGCTGTCAAGTTGTGATGACAGCTAGTGGTGTTCGATGTGAGTGATGTATACTATTGAAGGTCTCGACTAACCACTGTGGACACTCCGTCCAGAGGTAGCTTGGCACGATCAATATCAATACAAAGGTTATGGTGACACCAAGGTCTGGTGTGAGTGCTGATGGTGATGAGGTTGTTGGTGTTGGTGATAGGATTGGTGGTGTCAACATGAGTGTCCAGTGTGTTGACTGATGCTTGAGGTGATCCCCAGACCACAGTGGACTACTGCCTTTGGTTCTATCTTGATCCAGACCACTGGTTTGCTATGAACCACCTTCGGACATCAGTGAGTGGTGATACAAGACACACACTACAATGAGGAGCAACCTTGATAGATTGCTACTATGCTGACTGAAACTAATGTATACTTATGCTGAAGTGATAACTAGTTATGGTGTGTAGAGTGGATGGGGATCCACTCGACCACTGATGATGAGAGGGTGTGCTTATATACACTCCTTGTAGTGTCGCCTGCGATGCTACTCTGTCTCTCTCTCTGCAGAGAGTACCCTCTTCATTGAGTACTGTACAAGAGGTCCCTCCTGTACCCTCCTGTGCTCCTTGAGCTATGTGTTGACCCCTTCGACACTGCTCCTCCTCCTAGTGACCTGCTTGCCGATCTCCTATACTGTGCTCCTCCTCCTTCGACTGGTGACAGTTCCTCTGACTCCTATCTCTCGAGCCCCCTGAGTGGTGACCGTCTGCATGCTCCTTGAGCTTGGTCCTCCTCGTGGCTGTGCCTGGCCCTCCTCGCATATGGGCCCGGTCCTCCTTTGCATGTGAGTCTGTAGGAGTCCACGGATCACTAGCTCCTTCACGGTAGGAGTCACCCATGAGTTGATGGGATCCGGAGGACCACCAGACTCTGCTACAGACTCGTGGGGCTGGTGCTCTGAGTAAATCCTGTCATGGTGCTCAACATAAAGTTGAAGCATGTGAAGGAGAGAACTTACCAACTCCTGATTACGAAGGTGCCAGATGACCTGCATTGTGGTCACCCAGCCGCGGGACCACACTGGGTCAGAAGTCCTTTCTTTGGACCAAACCAAACCTGGACTGTACCCATCCACTACGGTCAGATGCACTCGCTCTGCCTGATGAGAACCACAAGACTGCAAGCTTGGGGTCCCATCACCAGTGTAATCCATTCCAGGATGGGCTGGGATGCTACGTTTGCAGTGACCCAACCCAGCCAAGTAGCAGTGCATGCAGGCATGAGGGATTCGGGTACGCTCACCAAACGGGTTGGTAAACACAGGCGCAAAGCAGCTAAAAACGAAGAAAGGAGATTGTCAGTATTGGTTTAGAGTTGAAAGTGAAGTGTGAGAAGTGTACTTACGGAACACCTAAGTTGAAGCAGCGTCGACACTGCCAACTCGGCCATGGCATGCAACCCTCTGTGAGGCGAAGCATGACTAAACGGTGAAGACGTTTAGCTGGTAAGGAACCCATCCATCCCCAAGAAAAGAGGCTCCAGTGGTGAACGAACCACCAGAGAAGCCAGGGGAACAGCAGAAGAAGGAGGAGGCAGAGGATTGGCTGTTGGAGCCGAATCCTCATGTGGACAAAGTCGAGGAATGATCCAATGATGACTAGAGGTGGGAGTAGCATCATTAGCGGAGGACTGCAAACGAGTATTGTAACAAGAGCTCATGCTGATGATGACTAGATGGAACAAGATGGTAGTATGACTTAGACATGGCGCAAAACATGCCTTGACAGAGCTCGGCTTTTAAGAGGGGGGTAATGTCACGGGCCTAAGCTGTGCAGAGCGAGGGAAGGCCAAAATGATATGAAGGTAGCACAGGAATCGGGCAGATCATAAGGTTTGCAGCAGGGTTCACCGAGATCAGCAGTAGAATCAGCTCTATGGCAGATCTCAGCGAAATCAGCACGAATGACATCGTTATCACGATTCTTGCCAGAATCTGCAGGAAGCGTGATCTTGTAGCAGATTCCATGGAGATCAGTGACAAGAACGTACGTACGACGATTCACATGCAGGACACACCACACTTACACCGGAAGGGGACCAAGCTCCACCAGGCCAAGGACCAAATCTGGTTGAGAAAGGGGACTGAGCTCAACAACATGCAGTGGGTTACCACTCAGGGGTACACAAGACAGGAATAGAGGATGACCGTTGCCGGTCAAAGGAAGGAGAATGGTGTAACAGACACCAGCGAAGAGAACATGAGGAGAAGGAGCAGTGTCGATGGAGTCGAAGCAGCTCGAGAAGGACAGATGGGATAGTGCAATGAGGAGGAGGAGTCTCATGGGAGACTCCTGTGTAGTGCTCGATGCAGAAGGTACTCTCTGGAGAGAGAGCAGGAGCAGTGCCACTGGCAACACTGCAAAAGGGTATATAACTATACCTTCTCGTCACAAATGGTAGAGTGGATCCTCATCCACTCTACACCATACAACTAGTATTACTTCAAGCATAAGTATCATTAGTTCATAGTCAGCATAGTAGTAATCAATAGATTACTTCTCATCGAAGTGCGTGTGTTGTATCACCGTTTCCTGATATCCGAAGGCAGTTCATAGTAAACCTGCAGTCCGGATATGTTAGAACCGAAGGCAGTCATCCACTGCGGTCCAGGGATCACCTCAAGCATTAGTCGACACACTGGACACTTATGTCAACATCATCAATCAATACTCACACCAGCCCATTGGTGTCAATATCAAGTTCACTTATAGGCGTATCATATTTGATCGTGCTGAGCTACCTCTGGACAGAGTGTCCACAGTGGTTAGTCAAAATCTGTTGTAACGACATTACAACTACAGATTCCAATGAGAAAAGTGACAGAGACAGCTCTGTCCCACAATTCACTAGGAATCGAAATACCATTAGCATTGTCGCATAACTCAACAGAATCGGTAGTAGTATCAGTATTACTACAGATTTCAGGTTTCAGGCGCACGACTGCTGACACATCAGGGCTTCCGTGTCAACCTCGATACCCAAGATTTCGAGCTTCGTGGTGTCATAGAAGGTCTTTGAAGGGGACAGGTCGAGACTCAGCACTTTGCAGGAGAGGGCAAGTAGACAGACTGGGTAGGAGCTGTCCATGTCTGCTGGGACCACTCCAAAGAAGTCGTCAAGGTAGTGGTTGAGAGGTAGGGAGGGGGGCAGGCACAAGCTCACGATCCAATGCACCATCTCGGCATACAGGTTGAAAAGCCAGGGTGAGCTCTTGCCCCCGAAGGTCAGGGCATTCTCGCGGTATGACACACCATCGAAGGTGAAACCGAGGTGTCTAGCATCGCTGAGGCAGGTGACAATGTGGTGAAAGGCATCCCAGAGGTCGCCCTTCCAGAGCCAGCAGCTGGGGGAGGTCCGGATGAACTCAATCAGGGGTTGAAGGCCCTCGTACTGCAAGGACACAAAGGCAGGCTGGATGCCAGCATTGACAGAGGGAAGCTTTGAGCCTGGACAATGAGGATGGGAGAGGTGGTGGATGGTGCGGAGGGTGTCCAAGTGTGGTTTGGGTACAGTGCTGATGGGTGAGCAAATGAGTGGGCCTCAGTTGGGGACCACTGTGAGACGGCCCTCAGCAAGGCATGTACCAATCTCATGGTGTACATGGGCAATGCCTGCGGTGTCCATGGGAAGGTTGCATGACAGCCTGCCAACTGTGCACAGCAGGCCTTCATAGCCAATGTGCACCCCATGGGAGATTCCACCCAGCAGCTGGCATCGTACCTCGGCGTCTGGGTAGTGCACTAGGAGGCGCTGCCAAGCTGGAGCTCTCTCCTGCATCGATCCCCAGCAGGCCGGAACATCATCATCGGCAAAGATTGGGGCTGTGATAGTGGTGTTTGGTCAGGGTGTGGGGGCTCTGTGGTTGGCCTGCAGGAGGAGGTGCATGCAAGTGTCAGCCTCAGGTAGGTCAAAGATGGTGGAGGCTGAGTGAGGTGGGGGCTGGTGCCGCGCCAACGGTGGTGGAGGGCAGGAACCGTCACCAGGAGGGTGCAGAGTGGTTGGTGTCACCGGAATAGTTCCGTTCTCCGAGTCCGGAGCATTTGGGAGTGAAAATGCTTATACTTCAGTGTTGTGTGAATCGGGTACACCAGCTAAGGGTCTAGCTGGTGTAGTGGTTTTGCTGCTCACTATGTTCGGTTTGGTTACCCGATTCCCGATCCCGTGACAGTTGGTTGGGGTGGGTGGGAGGGTCGTGATAGACCAAGGAGGTGGGGTGGCCGTGATAGGCCTGAGAGCTGTGATAGGTGCAGTGGCCGTGATAGGCAAGTCAGAGGGGCATGCTGCCCTTGTGGCTGGATGCGCGGCCATGATAGGCTGGAGGACCGTGATAGGTCCACACGCTGTTGGGGGGTGGACTGTGATAGGTTGCCGGGGGTTGAGGAGGTGACTTTTACAGGTTGCTGGGGGGCTGGGGGGGGGAGAGGAAGATTGTACTGGGGTCCTCCTGGGATGGTGGCCTGGTTTGGTCTCGACTGGCACTGGGTGATTAGGCTGGTACTCACCTAGCGCTGCCAAGACCATTATGCTGTGCCTCTCGCCTTGACGTCAGGTTGGCTGGCAGTCTCAGCTGCAACCGATGAGGGCTGAGAGGGTTTGAACTTGGCGAGGTTGTGGCAGGGATGAGAAGGGTGGTTCTTTGTGCCACAGACCAGACAGGTGTGGGACTGGCCACAGTTGCTGGTGCTGGTGCTGTTGTTCCAGCGGAGGCACACTGTGTTGTTGGTGCTCGCCTTCTTTGGCTCTGTGGGAGCAGCTGTGGTCTTGGGGGTTTTGGTGGGTGCAATTGAGAGTTTGTCCTGGAACGCCTCCATGTCGCGGCGGGACCAGGTGTCTGCGTCTGCGTGGCTGAATCTCTTCTCGCAAACTGTCAGGATGTAGTTGATGATGTAGGTCCAGTTGAAGTGTTGGTCCAATTTGGCAATGTGCACCAGGAACCCAGCCAGGGCAGGGCCTAGCGTGTGGTCAGGCAAGGCCACAGCTGGCAGAGCCGCATAGACAATCCAGGCTTGGCAGAAGGAGACCAAGTCGGGAATGGCCTTGAGGAAGGTCTTTGTGGAGGGTGTTGGGGTGGGGCAAGTGAGGGCGAGCTTGTATGCACCCAAGGAGAGGGTTGCCTTCTCCCCACTGGGCATGGCCGCCGTCGCATTGCACAGCTTGCTCAGGTCGCTGGGCCACAGGAGGTCCTTGTAGACCACGTTGACAGTCTTGGTGGGAATCCAAGGGAAAAGGCAACAAACGGATGACTCACCAGGGTTGTTAGGTGCCAGCAGAGTGTCAGTGGGCAACATTGAGGCTGACAGCAGGGGGGGGGAGGTGTGGTGCTGCAGGGGTCGGAACGTGGGCGATGGTTGGGGCAGGTGGCGGTCTGCTTGCCACCGCTGCTGCTAACAAGGTGACCTGGCGCTCGAGGCTGTGCAGGGGGCCCATGACTGAAGAGGTGATGGCGTTAGTGACCCCTTGCAGCCACACTTCGAGCAGTGACATTGTCATGACAAAGTCGGCATCAAGCCCTGGGTTGGGGGCAGGGTCTGGGGCCGAGACGCGTGCTGGCCCTGTGGGGGAGCCAGGGGTGACAGAAGCTGTTGCAATGGAGGACATGAGCGAGGCGGCTCGGGTGGCTTGGGTCATGTGAACGTGCTGGTCTCGTGCATTGTAGCTAGCTGCATGATGGGCCCTGCAGGTGGTGCAGGACAGGGTGATGGTGTTGGGCTGGCTCCGAGAGAGGAACTGACTGATGGGAAGGTTCTTGCAGCAGCAAGTGCAGACACGTTTGGATGGTTGAGGGGCTGGTGTCTGTGGCGACTGCATCTCAGGTTGGAGCAGCTCTTGAGGTGCTTCGAGGAAGAGATCCCCTGGTGAGACCCCTTGAACGTTCAATTTCATTGTGAAAGCTTTAGCCGAAGGGGCACCAGGGGTGCAGAGGGACCTGTAAGAAACACTTGAAGAGACAGCGAGATTCTGCGAAGTGAGCAGCTGCGAGGATGGTGGTGATTGGAGAGAAGCATTCTGCAGCTGCGCGATGACTTGGCAGAATCTCTGACCACAGATCACATCACGTGACTTTTGTCACGTGATTACCACCGATATCTAGGCCCTCCTCTGTGTGCAATCGCGTGGACAGCAACTGAGTTTTTTCGGAACACGGAGCTGTGGAGGCATGAGCCCTGGTTTTTTTTTGCTTCCCCGAACTCTCTCGCCATCGTACGCACTCTTTCCTCCAGGTGGCTGGAGTCTGAGACGCTATGACTTACTCGCAAGCACATCGACTACCCCTATCTTTCGAGCCATCATTGTCAAATTTGCATCCTGACAGCCGAAGCGTGTCCTTCGAAGTCGACCACTCAAAACTCAATCCAAAGTTTGAAGCATACAAGCTTGTTCAAGATGACCCCTCTTCCTCATCATATAGCGTACGATCATACGGATTGCCCAGTCGACCACCTCGTCTGGTTGATCTATACCAATCCAGACCTGGTGCAGACAGAAAGGAGGGTAAGCTGACGTTCGCAGGCCTGGGCTATAAGAAGACTAAGGAACGAGCTCTGCATCAAGTGCTTGTACCTTCGTCAGGCCGTAGAGACCAGGCTGAGCCATTTGCAGCATACATCGATGCGAATAAATTTGTAGTAATGCTCACTTATGATGCGGGTAGGGACAAGGTTGTTGGTCATCCAGTGCATCGGCTTTCAGGGGAGGAACAAAGACTGTCGTCGCTAGCGTCAATATGGCCGACAGAGTGGGTGGCTTCGGGTGGTGGGACAGTGGTGCTGATCAGGCTGCAAAGTATCTCTGTTGGCGAGAACGGTGGCGTTCGATGGATCAGCGAGAGTGAAACGAAGTGGAGGCTACCACTCGTCGAGGACGCGGACAGGGGAGCTAGAATCAAGGCGTGCAAGAGAATCGATGGTAAGGTGAGGCTGCTGATTCAGAGTACGAAGACAGTCGCAGCCTCTGTATCAGGCAAAGCAGGTATGCAGGGGATTGGGTTCCAGAACGGGGCCTCGCAGCAGGCAAATGACTCGAAGGCAGCAAAGCCAGGATCCAGCCAAACTGTGTTCAAAGTGCAGCTGCTCGAGCTCGACGAGACGACAGAGAAGGAAGATGTCGCGCAAGACGCCAAGGCTGCTGGACTGCTTTGGAGCATCGAAGGCGAGGAGCCACTGATCACGGCCACACTGGGAGAGCAGGAGGTGCTTCTTGGCTCAGAAGCTCCCTTCCATCAGCCAGAGGGCAAGCAGTTCCACGCAGGCAACGCCACAAATATGCCACAGCCCAACGAATCATTCCCAATAGCTGCACCAGCCGCTCAAACAACCACAGCATCGAGAGGCAGACGCAGAGCTCCGCACTTCTCATGGGCGCAAACATCCGACACAGTGACTATCGCCTTCGCACTTCCATCATGGATCAACAAGTTTCACATCCGAGCGCACTTTTCGCTCGGCGCTCTCAGCCTCTCTTTTACTCAAGACGCGCTTGATCTCCTCGACGCTCCCTCTGCTTCTTCGGCGAAGATCACTGAGCTTGACACCGGAGCAGGAGCCGAGCAGAAGGATGAGGACGATCTGACATACGCAGCACGGATGATCGCATCAGGTCGATACGTGTCCGGCCCGACATGCGCCGAAATCGATCCAACGGGGAGTCTGTGGACAGTGGAGAGGGCGAGAGGGATGAGCTTGTTGACGCTACATTTGGAGAAGAGGCATGAAGGGACGCGGTGGATGCAGGTGTTTGCTAATCGTACAGGCAGCCGACCCTCACGTCACAACCGCATCACTGAAGTTGCAGAAGGAACCAACGAGAGCAACACACAACTGACCTTCAAGCAAGCCAAGGCCAACTTCGAACGCATGGCTACAGGACAGCACGTCGACCAGCAGCATAGCGAGGAAGAAGAAGATAATCCGGAGGACAACGAAGACGACGTACCTGAGATAATAGATCCTTCTGAGCTGATCAATATGCTCGAAGGCCTGCAAAAGTACACCGTCGACGAAGAGTCCCCGACAGGCAATATGTACGGCTTGGATTGTACAGGCTTCAACCCTTCGAGTGGTGGCACAAGCCTTTCTTTGGACCAGCCCAGTCTGCTCAAAGACAATTTGGAAGAGGAAGACGCCAACGTAGGACGCAACTTTGTCGTCTCTTCCATCGCCCGCAACACCACCGACAATACTCTGATCACATCTTCGAAGGACGAAGAGCTCACACTCCTAGCCACCACCCTCTCCTCTAACGGCCAGAACACAGCAGGGTGCGTTGTGGTTAAACATGATCTTGATGGTGCAATCTTCACCCGTTCTGGACAAGGATGGGAACACGTTGCTACAATGCCAGCGCTCGCATTTGTGCTTGCTTCCAAACGCGATGCTCAACGAGTCTACATCCATCGACGTCCAGGTAGAGCTGGAGAAGAGGGGGAATACGTAGTATTGGCATTCGATAGTGCACCTCAGGTCACTGGTTCAGGTAGTATCGGTGAGACGAGAGGAGCTGGGAATCTTTTCTTGTACTATTTGCCGGTGTTAGACAACGCAAAACATGCGAGCTCGAGGGTGGTGAGACTCGGTGCAACCACTGCTGATGAGACTGACGAAGGAGGAGAAAGTGCCAGTGGAGCGCTACTTGGCGTATGTGCCGTTCATCTCGGTCGGGATGAGGGACAAACACTCGTTGGTTTGTGCGAGAATAGGATGCTTCTGCTCCAAGGTCTGTTGTAGCTAGTCAAGAAAACACTTCACTCTTAAGGGAGCATGGACGGGTACACACGTGCGCAAGCAGAATGAGTAAGAATAAAATTGCCTAACTCGGGAGAGTCGCTTGCGAGCTCCCAGCTGTGGCCACCTGGTGTGTGAGTGGTGTACCGCATGGTGTGACAGTCATGAGCTGAGGCTGGAGAGCAAGGAGAGGTGAGCCCATCCAAGAAAGGCAATCAGAGGTTGCACCAGGTGACAGTGTCGAGTGACAGAGGAGCAGAGGTGTTGGTGTAGAGCACCACTTTGGTGATGGCCACTTGGTCGGCAGCAGATTTGTCAATCCAGCAACAGAAGCAGTCACTCTGCCAGCACCCCAAACCACAGATGGTGGTGTCATCAATGCTTTTTGAGGCCAGCCAAGTCGCCGCACCACGGCGGAAGGAATGGCCAGAATAGGCTGAGGGTTTGATCCCACAGGCTATGAGGCATTGGCACAGGGTGGCGATGAAGCTAGACCTGTCAAACGGCCTGTTGCCTTCGAGTATGAGGAGGGGAGCTGAAGACGGCCACGACCTGCATACCACCTGGAGAGTGTCAGGGGTCGCGCGCCCGAAACCTGAAATCTGTAGTAGTACTGATACTACTACCGATTCTGTCGAGTTATGTGACAGCGCTAATGGTATTACGATTCTTAGTGATTTATGCAACAGAGCTGTCTATGTCACCTTTCTCATTGGAATCTGTAGTTGTATTGTCATTATGACAGATTTCGACTGACCACTGTGGACACTCCATCCAGAGGTAGCTCGGCACGATCAAATACGATACGACTCTAAGTGAACTTGTTGTTGACACCAATGGTCTGGTGTGAGTATGGATTGATGACGTTGACATGAGTGTCCAGTATGTCGACTAATTCTGGAGGTGATCCCCGGACCGCAGTGGACTACTGCCTTCAGTTCTATCTTAATCCAGACCACTGGTTTGCTATGAACCGCCTTCAGACATCAGTGAGCTGTGATACAACACACATGCTACAATGAGGAGCAATCTATTGTTTACTAGTATACTGACTGGAAACTAATGTATACTTGTGCTTAAAGTGATAACTAGTTTATATGGTGTAGAGTGGATGGGGATCCACTCGACCATTTGTGACGAGAAGGTATGGTTATGTACCTCTTTGCAGCGTCACCAGCGACACTGCTCCTGCTCTCTCTCCAGAGAGTACCTTCTGCATCGAGAACTACCCAGGAGTCTTCGATGAGACTCCTCCTCCTCACTATGCTATCCCGTCTGTCCTTCTCGAGCTGTGTCAACTCCATCAACACTGCTCTTTCTCCTCATGTTCTCTTTGCCAGTGTCCATTACACAGCTCTCCTTCCTTTGACTGGCAACGGTCTTCCTCTATTCCTATCTTGTGTGCCCCTGAGTGGTAACCTACTGTGTGTCGTTGGGCTCGGTCCCTCTCTCGACAAGACTGGGTCCTCGGCCCGGCAGAGCTTGGTCCCCTTCCTGTGTAAGTGTGGTGTGTCCTGCATGTGAATCTTCGTACAGATGTCCTTGTCACTGATCTCCATGGAATCTGCTACAAGATCATGCTTCCTACAGATTTCGACAGGATTCGTGAGATCGACCTTGTTCGTGCATGTTTCAGTGAGATCTGTCCGAGAATCATATCTATTACTGATCTCACTGAATTCTTCTGCAATTCCTGTGAGCTGCCCAATTCCTCAATTCCTGCACTACCTTCATATGAACTTCGGCCTTACTTCGCTCTGCACATCGAGGCTTATGACATTACCCCCCTCTTAAGGGCCGAGCTCCATTGAGGCATGTTCTTTGCCATGTCTGAATTACACCACCATCCCCTCATCATCCAATTCTTCTCACCATGTCATCATATTGCACGTGCTCCAAGACCACTGCTGATGTGCCTCCTACTGAGACAGTGACAGCATCCTCTTGTCGTTGTCGAGTGGTACTGTGATTGAAGCCTCGTGAGGTTCCTGCTGCAGAGGCAGATCCCACTGTTCCTTTGGTTTCGGCTCCTGTAGCCAAACCTCCTGTGGCTCTGGTGGTTTGTTCACCACTGGAGCCTATTTTTCTGGGGATGGATGACGACGTGGTCATCCCCAGCCCCCTCCCTTCCCCCTTCCTTGCTCCGGTTGTCCCAACCCCGTGGGCGATGACTGCTCACCCGTTTCCCCCGCTATTGACCTGTATGAGGTTGATGCAAGACGTCCTGTGGTAGAGGTGACTACCCCAGAACATCAAGCGGCCTGGGAGGCCGAGTTGGCCCAATCTCCAACTCCTCCTCTTACCACCGATGAGGTCATTGATGCCGTACTAGTGGCGTTGCGAGCGAATACTCTGGTCTTTCAGCCAGAGATCCAACCATTGACACCTCCCCCCCATTGGGTGAGGTATCAAACCCCTCCTCCTCCCAATCGTCACCATCCCTCAAATGGTGAGATTGCTCAATGGTCTGAACAGTTCGTGGCTGCTGACCTCTTGGTTCATGTTGTGGATGGCTACTTTCCCCCTGACTGGGAAGTTCCAGCCAATTCCCTTCCTGAGCATCATTTACACCGTTTGGTCATGCTCTGCCTGACTGAGGGGTACATGCCCTGGCCAAGTTGGCAGTGCTGTTGCTGCTTCAACTTGGGGGTTCCGTAAGTTCCTCCCCCTCCTCCTCTCTTTTCCATCGCTGATACTGACTTCCTTTTATTTCATTTTTAGTTGTTTTGTGTCAGCCTTCACCAATCCCTTTGGTGAGCGTCACTGCATCCCACGCATGTGCATACATTGTTACCTAGCTGGTCTAGGTCGCTGTGAGCGCAGTATTCCTGCCCATCCCAGCATGGAATATCTCGGGGATGACACTCCCAATCTGCAGCCCCGAGGCTCTCATCAAGCAGAGAGGGCCCATCTGACCATAGCGGAAGGCTATGGTCTGGGTTTGGTTTGTTCAGATGAGTGGGTGATTGATCCTGTCAACACCCATGGTTGGATAATGGTGATGCACATATTGTGGTACCTGCGTGATCAACAGCTGGTGAGTTCCCTTCAACAGTCTCTCCAGCTCTTTGTGCATGGACAAGCAAGGTGGGCCAGATTAGTATGGCAGGAGACGAAAGGCTTCAGGTGAAAGCCAGTGGAGACATGTCCCTTCAGGTTGGGGATGCAACCAATCAACTGTTGGATGTGCACTATGTGCCAAAACTAAATGCAAACCTATTGTCTGTACAAGGCTTGATTGAGAACAGTGCACAGGTAACCTCTGATGAGTTCAGGACCATCATAAAGCAAAATGATGGTACTCAAATACAATACAGGAGGAACAGGAGACAAGGTCGGTTTGAGGTGCGAGGACAGGCACTGGCCAAATTGGAGGAGACACTCAACAATGTCCCAGAGGACAACCAGAACACAGGAACCGAGATAGCTACCTGTGGCATGAGCGATTTGGACATCCAGGAAGGGACAAGAAAAGGCAAATCCGAGCGCACTATCTAGGCACTGATGGAAGGATGGAACATGAATCAAAGCATTGCAGTGCGTGCAGTCAAGGGAAACAGACCCGGGCAAGGATGGGCCAATCAGAGTCAAGAAGAGCGGAGGCACTGTGTCATGGGCCTGAATGCTAAGGAAGCAGGAGGGTCATTGGTTCATATGGAAGGAGCACAGGTATCAGAGATCTAGTCGATACCAGTGGTGAGCATGGTTGTAGTGCAGTCTCCATGGAGACCATGGACGCCTACAGACTAACATGCAAAGGAGGACCAGGCCCATATGCGAGGAGGGCCAGGCACAGCCATGAGGAGGACCAAGCTCAAGAGCATGCAGACTGTCACCACTCAGGGGCTCGAGAGATAGGAGCCATAGGAGACCAACAAACAGGTCACTAGGAAGAGGAGCAGTGTTGAAGGAGAGGGAGCAGTGTCAAAGGAGGAGGAGCAGTGTCAAAGGAGTCGACACATAGTTCGAGGAGGACAGAAGGGTACTGAAGGGACCTCTTGTACAGTACTCGATGAAGAAGGTACTCTCTGCAGAGAGAGGGCCAGAGTAGCATCGCAGGCGACACTACAAGGAGTACATATAAACACACCCTCTCATCATCAGTGGTCGAGTGGATCCCCATCCACTCTACACACCATAACTAGTTATCACTTCAGCATAAGTATACATTAGTTTCAGTCAGCATAGTAGCAATCCATCAAGGTTGCTCCTCATTGTAGTGCATGTGTTGTATCACCACTCACTGATGTCCGAAGGCAGTTCATAGCAAACCAGCGGTACGGATCAAGATAGAACCGAAGGCAGTAGTCCACTGTGGTCTGGGGATCACCTCAAGCATCAGTCAACACACTGGACACTTGTGTTGATGCCACCAATCCTATCACCAACACCAACAGTCTCATCACCATCAACACTCACACCAGACCTTGGTGTCATCATAACCTTAGTATCAACATTGATCGTGCCGAGCTACCCCTGAATGGAGTGTCCACAGAGGTCAGCCGAAACCTATGATAGTATATACAACGAACGCCACCCATCACCACCACGCAACCTGATAGTCACCGCATGATGCCGAGACTGATACCGAGACAATAGCTGTCGCGCAGTTTGATAGTCACCGAGTATCTCGACAGACCGACCTGGGTTTCATGTCTTGGTGAAATCTGCACGAGAACCGTGTCTATTACGGATCTCGCTGAATTCTTCTGCAATTCTTGAGATCTGCCCGATTCCACGATTCCTGCGCTACCTTCATATGAACTTCGGCCTTCCTTCGCTCTGCGCATCCAGGCATATGACAGTGGGTTCCTCTCGAACTTCTCCTGTATGCTGCGAGTGAGACTACCATGGAAGAGATCAATCACTAGCTCGTTGTCATCTAGGTTGACCTGACCCTCCAAGTCTCTGAACCGCTCTACATGACATGTGGCAGCACCAGGAGCATCACTTGTGAGCCTGAGAGCTAGCAACTTGTTGTATGCCTCCATCCTAGCATTGCGTGGGTTGAACTGCTCTGACAGTCTCTCTGTGAAGTAGTGCCAATCATTGAACAACCTTCCTTCTCTAGCTCTATCAATACAGAGCTTGGAGGTCCACCATTCCCATGCAGTCCCTTCTAGTTGAGCACCCATGTGATTGATCATCCTAGATTGCTCATAGACCTGGTTGAACTTAAACCATGCTTCAGCTTCTAGAATGAAGATCTCCACATCTCGGGGATTGAACTTTGGGAAGGGGGCGGCTATGGGCTTTGATCGATTAAGCTCTGCCATGATGCTAGAGTCTTCCTCCTGATCAAGAACATAGGGCTCCGTCCTGCTCTTCTTGTATGGGTCTACCCTGGACTTGACATATCTTGGTCCAGTGGGTGAAGCATACTTCTCATAGTTGACGTCTTCTTGATCATCCATGTCTGCAAATGAGACCGATCATCTTGGTCATGGAGCCAGAGTAGGCATGTGGGGGTCTCTTAGTATAGACTCATCTCCTCCTCCTGCCTGTTCCTCTGAGTGTGAGAGGTCAATGGTCTCCTCTCTACTCAGATGAGCTCATTGTAGTCGTTCCTCTTGTTGACCCTGCCTGGTAAGCTCCAACTGGGCTTCCAGTAGAGTGAGCAGTCTATCGAGCTTGTTGTTGAGGTCTGGGTCCATCATGGTGATCGTGAGGAGCTGCTTGAATGATCCATTCTAATGTCAGGGGTCTCGCGCCTGAAACCCAGGTCGGTCTGTCGATATACTCGGTGACTACCAAACTGCGCGACAGCTATTGTCTCGGCAAGCTATGTCACTCAGTGACTATCAGATTGCGCAGTGGTGACAGGTGGTGTTCGTTGTATATACTATCATAGGTTTCGGCTGACCTCTGTGGACACTCCATTCAGGGGTAGCTCGGCACGATCAATGTTGATACTAAGGTTATGATGACACCAAGGTCTGGTGTGAGTGTTGATGGTGATGAGACTGTTGGTGTTGGTGATAGGATTGGTGGCATCAACACAAGTGTCCAGTGTGTTGACTGATGCTTGAGGTGATCCCCAGACCACAGTGGACTACTGCCTTCGGTTCTATCTTGATCCGTACCGCTGGTTTGCTATGAACTGCCTTCGGACATCAGTGAGTGGTGATACAACACATGCACTACAATGAGGAGCAACCTTGATGGATTGCTACTATGCTGACTGAAACTAATGTTTACTTATGCTGAAGTGATAACTAGTTATATGGTGTGTAGAGTGGATGGGGATCCACTCGACCACTGATGATGAGAGGGTGTGCTTATATACACTCCTTGTAGTGTCGCCTGCGATGCTACTCTGGCCCTCTCTCTGCAGAGAGTACCCTCTTCATCGAGTACTGTACAAGAGGTCCCTCCAGTACCCTCCTGTCCTCCTCGAACTATGTGTCGACCTCCTTTGACACTGCTCCTCTTCCTAGTGACCTGCTTGTCGGTCTCCTATGACTCCTATCTCCCGAGCCCCTGAGTGGTGACCACCTGCATGCTCTTGAGCTTGGTCCTCCTTTGCATGTAAGCCTGTAGGAGTCCATGGTCTCCATGGAGACTGCACTACGACCATGCTCATCACTGGTATCGGCTAGATCTCCGATACCTGTGTTCCTTCCATATGAACCAGTGACCCTCCTGCTTCCTGAGCATTCAGGCCCATGACAAGGGGGAGGAGTCTCATCAAAGACTCTTGTGAAGTACTCGACGCAGGAGGTACTCTCTGGAGAGGGAGAGAGCAGGAGCAGCGTCGCTGGCGACATGAAGTGGTATAAAGCCATACCTTCTCGTTGGGTGTACGAGTGGAGCCCCATCCACTCTACACCATACAAACTAGTCATTACTTCAAGCATAAGTATCATTAGTTCATAGTCAGCATAGTAGTAATCAATAGATTACTTCTCATCGAAGCGTGTGTGTTGTATCACTGTTTCCTGACATCCGAAGGCGGTTCATAGCAAACCAGCGGTCCAGATTAAGATAGAACCGAAGGCAGTAGTCCACTGCGGTCCGGGGATCACCTCAAGCATCAGTCAACACACTGGACACTCGTGTTGACACCATCAACATTATCACCAACACCATCAACCTCAACACTCACACCAGACCTTGGTGTCATCATAACCTTAGTACCGACATCAATCGTGCCAAGCTACCCCTGAACGGAGTGTCCACAGAGGTCAGCAGAAACCTATGATAGTATATACAACGAATGCCACCTGTCGCCACTGTGCAACCTGATAGTCACTGAGTGACATAGCTCACCAAGACAATAGCTGTCGCGCAGTTCGATAGTCACCGAGTATCTCGACAGACCGACCCGGGTTTCAGGCACAAGACCCCTGACACTAGCATCCTCCTCGGAGCCTAGCCCATACAGATCCGTCCTGATCCTACTGTACGGGTCCACCCTGGGCTTGACATACTTTTGCCTGGTGGGTGAGGCATACTTCTCATAATTTATATCGTCCCGTTCATCTATGGCAGCGAACAAGACTGATCATCTCGGTTGCAATGCTGGTGTAGAAGTTTGAGGATCTCCTATCGTGGTTTCGTCCCCTCCTGTCTGATCTTCCGAGTGGGAGAGCTCGATTGTATCCTCTCTACTCAGGTGAGCTCGTTGTAGCTGTTCCTCTCTTTGACCCTGCCTGGTAAGCTCGAGCTGAGTTTCCAATAGGGCGAGCAGCCTGTCGAACTTATTGTTGAGGCCGGGGTCCATCATGGTGATCATGGGGTGCTGCTTGAACAATCCACTCTAATGTCAGGGGTTGTGCGCCTGAAACCTGAGATCAGTAGTAGTATCGATACTATTACTGATTCTGTTGAGTTATGCGAAAACACTAGTGGTATTTCAATTCTTAGTGAAATATGTGAGAGAGCCATCTCTATCACTTTTCTCGTTCAAATCTGTAGTTGTAATAATGCTATTGCAGATTTCAACTAACCACTGGGGACACTCCATCCAGAGGTAGCTCAGCATGATCAATACTATACGATGTTGGGTGAACTTGATGTTGACACCAAAGGTCTGGTGTGAGTATGATACTTGGTGGCGTCAACATGAGTGTCCAGTGTGTTGACTATCGCTTGAGGTGATCCCCAGACCGCAGTGGATGACTGCCTTCAGTTCTATCTAATCTGGACCGCTGGTTTGCTATGAACTGCCTTTGGACGTCAGTGAGCAGTGATACAACACACACGCTACAATGAGAGGCAATCTATTGGATTGCGACTATGCTGACTGAACTAATGAGTACTTATGCTTCTGAAAGTAATATTAGTTATATGGTGTAGAGTGGATGGTCCTTTACTCGACCATTTGCGACGAGAAGGTATAGTTATATACCTCTTCGCAGCGTCGCCAGTGACACTGCTCCTGCTCTCTCTCCAGAGAATACCTTCTGCGTCGAGTACTGCACAGGAGTCTTCGATGAGACTCCTCCTCCTCACTATGCTATCCCGTCTGTCCTTCTCGAGCTGTGTCAACTCCATCGACACTGCTCTTCCTCCCCATGACCTGTTCGCTGGTGCATGTCACACAGCTCCTCTTCCTTCAACTGGCGATGGTTCTATTGTCTGCTCAGCTCCTGAGCCCCTGAGCAGTAACCATCTGCATGCTTCATGAGCTCGGTCCCCGTCTTGGCAGTGCACAATTCTCCTCATTTGCGAGCTTGATCCTCCTTGCTTGTGAAATCATTGTACAGACGTCTTTGTCACTGATCTCAGCAAAATCTGCCATACTATCATACTTACTGCAGATTCTGGTAGGATCTGTGATACCAACTTCATTCATGCAGATCCCAATGAGATCTGTCATAGAACCAGGTCTACTACCAATCTGACTGAATTCTTCTGTAAATCCACCGATCCTTTGATTCCTGTGCTACCTTTATATGAACTGTCAGGTCTTCCTGCTTCCTGCGCAGGCAGACCCATGACACGACCCTTCTGTAGATCGGCCTGATCCCCTACTACCTGTGCTCCCTCCATATGAACCAACGGGCGCATTCAGGCCCATGACACCCGTCTTGGCGGTGCCTGGCCCTCCTCGCATATGAGCTTGGTCATCCTTGCATATGAGCTTGGTCCTCCTCACATGTGAACCCATCATTCAAGCATCCTTGTCACTGATCTCCACAGAGTCTGCCATACAGCCATGCTTACTACCGATCTCATCCAGACCTGTGACATCGTCCTTGTTCGTACTAACTGTCCCCTAGACCTGTGCTCCCTTCATATGAACCAACGACCTTCCTGCTTCCTGCACATTCAGGCCCATGACACTTTCCACATCACTACTTTCAATGTATATGAAGGTGCCCACCAAGTTTCATTGCAAATTTAATCCTAATCAAAAGCCCAGAAGTTCAGGAATGGAGCAATGTTGCTATTTGGCAGCATGCTCCATTTACTGTCTGAGAAGGGGGAAAAATCACACACCTTTTATTTTCTTTGACTGTGCTTTTTGATACATCCAGCTGGTATGGCTAAATAAGTATTCTCAAGGGCTTTCAGACAATATAAGACAGTGTGGCAATAAGACATATGGCTATTGAGCATTGGAGTGATGTGCGGTGACATCTAAAATTTTGGGACAGTTTATGCATGAGCTGTATATCAAGCTGAGAACACTAGGTTCTCACCATGTTCACCAGTCAATTGAGTATAAATGTTTGTGTCTTCTAGCAGCATTGACATCGTACTCAGACTCTCCCCGATTGCCAGTTATCGGGACCAAATCTTCTCTATATTACAACAAAAACTAGCTTCCATCTAGATCTCCTCTTTCCTGCAATCCACTTAACTAGTTACACTCTTACACGTGCATATAGCCTGTGCATGTAACAACGCGTCACTCTGCGCCGCTTAGTGAACTGAGCTTCCTCTATGTCCCTCAATATCATGCTCACGCAGATTCAAGGTCATATAGGTGCGCGCTACACTGATTACGCTGGATGATCCAGTCAGATGGAGAAGAGTTGCGATGCTACATGTATTGAGCTGTGTAAAAGTACAAATGAAGAGTTCGAGAAATGCAGGTGCAAAGATACGAGGGAAGATGCAAGGGTATCGATGAAAAGATGCAGCAGTAAGACATTACAATTCAGACAAGGTTGCGATGAGACTGCGCAGACAGCTGCTGAGGCTAAGGATGGATCAGACAAAGACCTCCCAAGCCGAATACTTGCTGCCAGGCTCTTTGGTGCATCGCTGTCCACAGCCTTGAACGGGACAGTTGAATCGCTTGGGCTTCTTTGGCTTCTTCGGTGTGGCCTCTTTCGCCGTAGCAGGGGCAGAAGCTGTTGGTCGATTGCGTGAGGATGTTCTGGAAGCCTTTGCCGGTGGCTCATCCTCTGGTGGTTCAACAGCCTTCGCCTTGCCTTTACCCTTGCCTGAAGTCCTTTCGGCAACAACAGCATCTGGACCCAGCGGTGGAGCGATTCCACTGAGCTTATCAACACACCGCCCGTCAATCACATGTCCACATGGCAACACCCAAATCCTCTCATCTCCGTTGGCGCCTGTCACAAGTGCATGCCGACAGCATGAGCAGATTGGTGTAGTATCCGGCAAAGGTCCCGTCACAACAGCCTTGTCGTCAAAGTAGGTATCGAGGTCGACCGGCGGCTCAATGATGTTGTGTGTGAAGCCAGGTTGAACCTCATATGGATGAGTCCACTTTGGATCGTAATCTTGCGGAACTTTGCGTTCTGGACCCTGCTGATAACCGGCATCTGCGTTGCTTTGTAGTCCGCGTATCAAGTTACCTATCACTTCCATGCTGTATGATGGACCAAAACCAAATCCTGCCATGCCTCCGAAAGAGAACTCCCCACTGAGGCGCGACATGAAACCCCCATCTGACCTAGTAGGCAGGGCAGCCCCACCGCTCCTCCTAGTTGCCGTTGCGCTGGCAGATGGTAAAGCAGCACGATGTCGCGGTAAGAGCGGGTGCTGCGCTGCTGAAGAAGAACCCAGCATACCGATGCTTTGCGGGATGCGCGAACCTGACCCATGAGGGCCTCGGCCGATGCTATCGTGGAATCGAAGCGACGAGCCGGCGGAAGCTGATGAAGGACGAATAGAAGAAGCTGCAGGAGTATTCAAGGATACAGAGCGTTGAAGATGATATGTGCGTCTAATCGGCTCGGACTGCCCGGTGATGGTGAAGCTCATGTCTTCTTCATCCTCGTCATCGCTCCCAACTACGATGGAGTCAGCAGCGGGTCTCGCTGCACGTTGAGCGCTTGATGATGAGGCAGTGTCTCTGCCAAAGCTATCGGAGGGAGATTGATGCGCATGCGATCCAAAAGACCATTCGTGGATATGGGTGCCGGGTCCGGGCGCGGCTCCAAAGCTAGAGAACCAGTATCTCGTGTTAGCTGGAGGTGAGTCCTCGGTGAGGTCGATCACAGCACCTTGTGACCGACTCATAGTGTACAGCTGGTAAGGACGAGAAGGAAGACGTAGCGGTGATGCTGGTGGTGGTGGCGGAGGTGTGGAAAGGTTCAGTCGATGCGGAAAGATGATTTCCGAGCCGTAAGTTTGATGGATTCCCCGCTTTAGGCTGTATTGCAGTTGCGAATTATGACCTGGCCAGAAGCATGCTTGCTTGCTTGCTTGCTTGCTTGCTTGCTTGCTGATCGATGGAAGCTCCTAGAGGCTTGCTATCGGATGAGTTGCGAAAGATGAGTCGTGAGGAAGGACGAAAGTGACGATAGAGAGTGACTTCATTTCCGTGATGCTAGCTTCTTGCTTTTCCGCAAATCCCACGCTGTCTGTCCCTGTAGCGAGCCGTGAGCCGAATTCGCTTGCTAGGAAGATTTTGATGAGTAGGTCTGGGAGCCTTGAAAGTTGACGTGGGAAAGAGCGGATGATGATAGCTTCGAATGTTGATGTTGCCTAGTGTATAGGCTTCAAGGTTTGTATCCCTTTGCGTGGTGGCTCGCTCGGAAAATCTCCAAGCAATAAGTTAATGCTGCAAGGCGCAGCTCAGTGTGACTTTAGAAAGCTGGTTCGAGAGAGAGTGTGTTGGTTTGGCTAAGTTCGGTTGTCGGTTTTCCAGTCAGCCGAGAGAGATGACGTTAAGCTTGAAAACAAGAAACCTGTTAGGCCGACACGCAGCGGCCAAACACGTACGAGTCAAGAAGGGTTACGGTTCTTGCAGCGTCGAACAAACTGCGGTTGACAGCGCATTTTTCCAGAAAATTCAGGTAGCAGAACATAGATTCCAGTTTTGGAAGAAAAATGCAAGATTTTTTTGCTGGAAGAAGATTCTTTGCACGTTTTGTGTCAAACTTATAGTCATGAGGATATGGTCCTCCTTTCCTCCTTCACCACAATCCGCCTCCTTCCTGTATCCGTCTTTTGCTTCCCCCTTTCCCTCTTTCAATACCACCATCGACCGCTTGTATTCGTGTACGAGTGTGTCGATTCACAGTGTAAAGTGTAAGTGTTTCTTTCTTCGCAAGCTATCAAGTGCACCAAATCGCCTTCGCCCATCCCCTTCCCGCACTTTTCTTCCTGTGATGACTTTTCACTCCTTTCCCCGGCCTATACGACCATGCCGAGACGATAAGGAAGCTCGTGTCGCAGCGAGCATCTATTGTATCCTTTGTGCATGCCAGCACACTTCTGTCTGATGGACATCTTCTGCCTAAGGCCTTCGTCTTCGCGAGAGACATTGCTTAAAGCGAAGCACGGACGGACAAAGGCGATTCGCGGCTCACCAACCAAACATCTCAGAGAACACTCAGCTAACATGCTGTTCTTCCATCATTGCCTCTTGTCGCCGCTCGCAGTCATCCTTCAACTGTTGAACCTTTCTCTGTTCCCTTCCTCGGGTTCACTATTCCACACCGTTTAGCGTAAGTGTCCCCTCACCACAATCCAACCGAAACATCTCTTTCCGCGACGACACACGACGGGGGACGCAGGCCACCCAAGAGTCTCCGAAGATGATAAACCTGGTATCCAACCAAATTCGCAGTTTCCACTCTAGGACCCTAGCATCCCCCTGGGGGTGGGGCATTTTGGCTCTCCTTGCGAGAGATTCATATGGGTTGTTTGCGGCCATCTTTTTTGGAAGAGGTCCACGGCACGAACCCTCCTTCGTTTACGAAGGAGAGCCGGTGGGCCAGTGCCGCCTTCTCGAATCGTTTGTATCGTCTGGATCGCAGCCGGCTCTGGTCTGATGAGGGTTTGCAGACCTTCCTTGGAAGTCTGAGGGGCATTTTTACTCAAATAGGTTGTTCTCGTCATCCATCCATCGTCCAACGCTTGATGTCGCAAGAAAAAGGATGTTGCATTTGTCTTCGACTGTCCGTTCGGCCACAACAGTACGCTGACTCTGACTTCTCTCTTTATCCTCTGCTCAACGCCATGCTTGGACGCTTTGCCTGGACCCACTCCCATCTTCGCACGACGAACAGTCCTCCTGTACAATAGTTTCACACCGAGGCGCACTGTTCTGAACCCTCTCCTGCACGGTGCGTACCGCAGTCCCAATCCCCCATATTGTTTGACAAGATCTTTGATCTGTCCCTTTCGCGAGGGACTTCTGTCTTTGCTTCCTATCTGTCTGCTGCTGCCACTGTCTTCCTCTGCTCCCCATCGATCGCTTTTCCCTCGGACGACGTTGCCGCTAGCAAGATGAGCTACTCAAGTATAAACCGATGTGCACTAGGAAGAGCCGTCGTGAGCGTGCGGTCTGTGTGCTCCTTGTCGTCTCATTTGGGACACTGCGCGCGGAGATGATCATGCTTGCTTCTGGCAGTTTCGTGCTAGACTCGTCTGGTGCTTGAGGCAGCCGAAGTAGGTTTCGTCGCTGGAGCTTTGTCTTTACGAGGTCTTGTCTGTCGTCGAACGAGTCCTATGTTCATCCCTTGCTCGAGCGTCTCCGCGGTCGACGGGTCCCGTTTCTGGTGTACTCTCCTGCGCTGCAGATGCTCGGACGAGTGTAGGTTGATTTGAGCTTGGAACCTCACGCCTGGACGAGATAGGCAAGTTGGGTGCCGCGTTTCGTAAGGTCGAAAGTCTGGTTTCCTGAAATGTCGGCAACATCAACCACTGGAAAAGCGAGGAGAGCAAGGGTGAATGGCCAGCAAGCAGAGATAGACAGAAATGGACAAAATCTCACCTTTTCCCTTACTTCTGGTCTGGGGCAGCCAAACTGACATCTTGGCGTTACTCGTCTTCGCACTCTTCTGTTACAACAGGCAACAGCTCAAAAGCATCGATAAGCATGTCTTTCCTCGCACGCAACTTCTTCGGCCAGGCAAGGCCAAGCCTTTCCCGACAGGCTGCCTCTACATCGGCATGGGGCATTCGACACAAGTCTTCATCCGCCACGGCCAATACGACTATCGCCTCCGGCTCCGCATCCAGCGAGTCGGCTCCTCTGACGCACTACCGCATTACACTACGACGATCAGGTATCGGCATGCCTGAAAAGATCAACCGTTCACTCCAGGGTCTTGGCCTCAAGAAGCGTCTTCAGTCTGTCTACCGCCCCATCGGCCCCGACATGGCTGGTGCTATCCTCGCCGTCAAGGAGCTGGTGCATGTCGAGAATGTGCGACGATTGCATGAGGCAGACCAAATGCTGCTGAGCGACGAAGAGGCTATCTGGGTCAACGAGGTGGGCGAAATCGTCGACCCTGGCAAAGCAGCCAAAAAGGCTCCCCGGGGCTACAAGATCGTTGGCAACGTTGTGAGCGAACTTCGCGATCAGGAGATCAAGGACGGCCCTTCAGCATAAACAGTCTTGATAGTCAAGATAACTTCACTTCTCTCACTGTATTACTAGTCTTTTGCTTCACTACCGTCGTTGGCAGTGCTTGCTCTCTTCCTTCCCTACGGATTCATACCCATTTTCTAAGCATCATTCGATGTGTTCCTGTGTCTGCGTGCTGTCCAGTGAGTGTTTAAGGTCAGAGATCGGCCTATATAGTAGAAGTAGATAAAGCCGCACAAAGCATAGAGGTAGTGTTCACGGCCGAGTAAAAGGGTTTGCGGAATGGAGAGCGCAGCAGTGCGCGCGCACGCACGCACCGAGTGTGCGCAAGTAGTGAAAATCTGAAAATTCTTGACTCGCATCTGTACTTAGCTCCATCATCATCAATCACACGAAAACTTCAACTGGCTCCCAACGTGGGGCTCGAACCCACGACATTCAGAGCAGCAACGAGCAGCAACGAGAGTCCGACAGGCGAAGACGAGCAGCAACGAGCAACAACGCCACAATGCCACCATGACTAGAGCTGGACAGACGGGAAGGGAGGAGAGAGATGATGATCAAGCGGCCGTGGCCGCGGGCAATGGTCGCGAGGAGGGCTGGCTTACACAGGTAGTAAGGATCCTACAGTTGGCAAACCCGGCGCTGACGGCGGAGGAAGCGATCGTGCGGGCGATGGGTCTTGTCACCATTAGTAATCAGGCCCCATGAGGAGAGGTGGAGAAGATCCCCAAGGATGTTTCGAGTTCCATTGCTCATATTAAGAAACTTAGCGATAGCAACTGGCATATCTGGGAGCCCACCTTTATCGACTGTCTGCAATGGGTACGTAATGCGAAGGAAATCTTATACGGCGAAATAGCACCTGGAAGTGAGGGATATGATGAGGACCTGGACAAAGTGCTGGTAGGTCTCATCCACGCTTGCTGTGATCACAGTCCAGAAAGCCGCATCGACACATACACCGTCAGGGGTGCGGATGAGGAGGTCCAACTTGGAAGTACGCTTTACGCTAAGCTTAGGAAGGCACTAACATTGAACGACGCGGTGAAGCGAGCGGGCCTGCAGGACCGCATCCATACCGTATGTCTGTACAATTGAGATGTCGTCAGGCTAGGCAAGGAACTTGACTCCAACTGGAACGATGCTGCACGCCTCGGGAAGCGCTTTGATGAGGACCTAAAGAAATCCACGCTCTACCATTGTACGGTGCAAGATTGGTTCTACACCAACTCTGTTGACGCACTCAAGATGGCCAAACCAGACTGCAAGTATGACGAAGCCTACCATGCACTCGCCAAGAAACAGCAGGACGGTGAGATATCAGGTCGCATCAGAGGAGCAGCCAGGGTTGCTACGAGTACGGAGCAAGGGGGTACCGGCCAGGTGCAGCAAGAGCCCAGGTGCAGGTGCGATCCGCACAACCCTTCAGCCCCCCCGAAGTGCTACGCCTGTGGAGAGCCTAATCACATTGCTCGAAATTGCACAAACAACAACAATCCCCCACCAAGCACAGGTGAATGTGTTGCTCATACGGCACAAGAAGCGAGTCACTAGGAACTCGGGTGCACCTTCCTAGCGATCGATGGGGGCGAGCGATCAGCATGTGACACCTGGATCGTCGATTCAGGTGCAACTCATCATATGGTAAATGATGAGAGAATGCTGCTCACCTCGACGAGCAAGGTCGGCCAGATCAGTATGGCAGGGGACGAAAGGCTTCAGGTGAAGGCCATAGGAGATGCCTCCCTTCGGGTCGGTGAGGCTACTATCCAATTATTGGATGTACTCTATGTGCCGAAACTTAATGCTAACTTATTGTCTGTACAAGGCTTGTTCGAGAATGGTGCATGAGTGATCTTTGATGAATTTGGGACTACCATAAAGCAGAACGATGGTACCCAAGTACAATTCAGGAGGAACAGGAGACAAGGCCACCTCGAACATTGCGACACATGCAGTCAAGGGAAACAGACCCGAGCGCAGATGAGTCAATCAGAGTCGAAAAGAGCGGGAGCACCCCTGGAGCTAGTACACATAGATTTGATGACAGATTTCAAGGGTCATGCCAACTACCACTACACACTAGTTGCTGTGGATGACTTCTCCTCCCTGATCTACATGGAACCACTCTGTACTAAGGGTGCCGCACTCACAGCACTGAGAAGCTGGATCACCAGGATGGAGCAAGCAATGGACAGAAAACTCAAGATGCTCCGCAGTGACAATGGAGGAGAATGGTGCAGCTTAGGAGCTGAAGACTGGCAAACTCAGGAGGGTTTCAAGTGGCAAAAGAGTGTCCCGGGGATCAGCATCCAAAATGGACAGGTGGAAAGAGCGATCAGATTGGTCCAAGAAAAGATGTGCTCAATGCTCATTGGCTGAGCTTGCCCCAGAGAGTTGTGGCCGTATGCAATCACAGCAGCGGAACACATGATGAACCTCACCCCATCAGCCACCAAGACCATCCCCCATGAGGCCTTTTACGGAACCACCTTGCACAAGCTGGCCCAACAGCTGCGGGTTTTTGGATGCTTGGCTTGGGTCCATGTCCAATGGAAGGATCAGCAAGGCAAGCACGGGGCTAGAGCAGACCAGCCCGCGTTAATTCAATGGAGCAACTCAGCAACGTTCCATGAGGACAAAGGATGGAATGAGCGTCAACAGGAGGCAGTCAGGCCTGTGGCAACCACAGAGGACAAGGAGGAGGGTGTCACGCCAGCCACAGCAGAGGAGGAAACCAGATCAGAGGCCGCAGTGGAGGGCCTCCTACCAGCCATAGACAGCACAATAGGAACTGCTAACACAGCGGTACTGAACCTGGACCCAACGCTAGGAGAAGCAATGGATGGTGAAGACGCCCACCTCTGGAAGGAGGCCATACGAAAGGAACTGGAAGGACTTGAGGCAATGGGAACATGGGAGGTGGTACATCACCTGCCAGGGGTACCACTTGTGGACTCTAAGGTCGTGCTTTGGCTGAAGCTCAATGCTGACAGTGTGCCCATCAAGCACAAGGTGCGACTGGTTGCGAGGGGTTTCACACAGAGAGAGGGAATCGACTACCAAGAAACCTTCTCTCCAGTAGCACCCCTTGGAGCGATCAGAGCCATCTTAGCGCTAGCAGTGCAGAACAACTGGGAGGTGCATGCCCTGGACATCATTATGGCTTACTTGAACTCCACGTTGAAGGAAGTGATTTACATGAAGCCGCCGGAAGGAGCAGGAGTAGCACCCAGTCAGGTGTATAAAGTGGTTAAGGGCTTGTATGGCCTAAAGCAGTCTGGGCGAGAATGGAACCAGGAGTTTGACAGGTCTTTGCAATGCATGGGATTCTTCCAGGTAGAGTGTGCTCCCTGCATCTACACTAAAGGACAGGGTGAAGATATGGCTATTGTGGTTATCTATGTCGATGATACATTAGTCATAGCACCATTACTGGAGACGGTGCTAAAGGTCAAGAAGCAGATCGGCCAGAAATGGAAGATGGAAGATAGTGGCGAGGTCTCTCACTTCCTAGGCATCAAAATCAGTCGAGATGGTGCGAGGCACACCATGATGATTGGTCAGTCAGGGTACATTAACCAAGTGCTGGCCAAGCACCTGGACAAACGCACCAAGCCAACCATGGTTCCAATGCAAAGCATACCGGAGGGAGCCCTTGTCGCAAGTGCAGCGCAACAGAAGGAGTACCTGGTGATCGTTGGCAAGCTGCTCTGGGTTGCCAACAGCACCCGGCCTGATCTTAGTCTCACTGTAGGAGTTCTCGCCAGACACATGCAAGAACCATCGCAGGAGCATTATCAGGCAGCCCAACGGGTCTTACACTACCTTGAAAGCACAAAGGAGGTTGGATTGGTCTATAGAGCAAGCGAGTCACAAGAGCCACTGGTCGCACACAGTGATGCAAACTGGGTGAGTGATGCCACCATACAGAGAAAGAGTACCTCAGGGTCAGTGGCATTGGTGTACAGGAACCCAGTAGCCTGGAAGTCAGCAACACAAAAATGTGTATCATTGTCTGCTGTCGAGGCAGAATTCATTGCTGCCACAGAGGCAACATGTGAGGTGCTCTTCCTCAAGCAATTGCTGCACTCAATTGGCATTGCTACAGGGACCCTGACGGTCTACTCAGATAACACTGGTTGCATACAGATGAGTAAGGACCCAGCACAGCACTGGAAGCTCAAGCATATCGACACCAAGTACCACTTTGTTCACAACAACGTCCAAGAAGGAAAGGTGCAGATTAAGTATGTGGACACAACATGAAACTTAGCAGACATACTTACCAAGCCCATTGGGAGGCAAGCAATGCAACAAGCACGATACGGGCTACATCTGCAAATACCAGCAGCGGTGCATGGAACAGGATCTCCAAGCTATGCAACAGTACTGAAGCACAGAGGCCATGTCTCACAGCAACAGCACAATGAACAGAGTACATATGCTGTTGAGGGGGGGAGTTGAAATAGATAAAGCCGCACAAAGCATAGAGGTGGTATTCACGGCCGAGTAAAAGGGTTTGCGGAAAGGGGGTTGCAGCAGTGCACGCGCGTGCACTCCAAGCATGCGCAAGTAGTGAAAAATCCGAAAATTCTCGACTCGCATCTGTACTTAGCTTCATCATCATCAATCACACGAAAACTTTAATTATTCACACACCGGGAAAGGTGCGATTTATCGGAGAGATGAGTCACATTGGCTGATCGGATTAGGCTACCGATCGTCAATTGCAATTGTCGATGGGGTTTGCCAGCTTCCGTGATTTGAAAAGGATCGAAGCTCGGCTGCTCTTCGCAAAAGATCTGCCTCTCAGTTGAAAAGCGTCGTCAAGCGTCGTCGGGATCAATCGAGCGTGCGTCAAAATCAATGATCACAAGTATCAATTGCGATAGTAGATCATATCTATGTACATCGTGAATCGTATGCTTATATATGTATCAATGCTCTCCCATGCATGTGTAGTACTAGGAGTCAACAGGGCGGGGGTGTGAATGAGAGACTAGCGAGGAGCAAAACACCAGCTGCTACTGACTGGTGTCCTGAGATTCGGCGGTTGGCCCGGGCGTTGCATCAAGTCCGAGGGAGTGAGGTTGGTGATAGGATGTGGGCTTGGCGATGGCTGCATATGTATGCTTCAGTCGCCGAGGCGCCATGTGCTTCAACTCTCTCTGATCCCTTTAGTTGAAGATGCGTCGGCATCTCCACAGGTTATGCAAGGTCTACAGGACAATACAGGGTCCGTGGAACAAAAACGAATATTCAATGAAGAAAAGCTGCATATAGGTGGCAATGCATGTGGGATGCATACACATTGTCATGGTGACACACAGGAGATTGCAACACAGGGGCAACAATGAATAGTGACTCAACATGGATCAATGAGTGTCAGAGGCGATCATCAAGTATATATATGCTCATGTATACAGTAGTACATAGATTGCAAGATAAGCATTTTTGCAAGAAGAACATACACCTGTATTAAGGAGCTTGATAGTAGCCCAAACTAGCGTATGGGACTTGTATATCTTCAATTGATTAAGAGTCTGAAGCTCTACCGACTTAGCTAGCCAGGACCCCATCAACATTATGACAGACAACACCAAAACACAAGCTGGTGCAAGCAGAGCCAAAGGAGGTAGGAAGGGTAAAGCCCCTCAACCACAAGTCACCGATAACGAAGCCACCAACAAGACAGAAGTCGAAGTAATTGATGATGAAGCCGACGAAGAAACTGACTCCAATTCTGACCAAGACAGCAGTGGCAAGCAATATAACTTCCGCACCTTGGCAAAGCTTCTCGAGCCGGTGCCCAAGCTCACATCACAGAACTACTATAGTTGGAATGTTCACATCAAGTCCTTCCTCCGATCTGTTCCCCATGCCATGAAACACCTGTCATGGGCCTGAATGCTCAGGAAGCAGGAGGGTCAATGGTTCATATGGAAGGAGCACAGGTATCGGAGATCTAGCCAGTACCAGTGGTGAGCATGGTCATAGTGCAGTCTCCATGGAGACCATGGACTCCTACAGACTCACATGCAAAGGAGGACCAGGCCCATATGCGAGGAGGGCCAGGCACAGCCACGAAGAGGACCAAGCTCAAGGAGCATGCAGACGGTCACCACTCAGGGGGTTCGAGAGATAGGAGTCGGAGGAACCATCACCGGTCAAAGGAGGAGGAGCAGTGTATAGGAGACCGGCAAGCAGGTCGCTAGGAGGAGGAGCAGTGTCGAGGAGGAGAGGAGGGTACTAGAGAGACCTCTTGTACAGTACTCAATGAAGAGGGTACTCTCTGCAGAGAGAGAGCCAGAGTAGCATCACAGGCGACACTACAAGGAGTGTATATAAGCACACCCTCTCATCATCAGTGGTCGAGTGGATCCCCATCCACTCTACACACCATAACTAGTTATCACTTCAGCATAAGTATACATTAGTTCAGTCAGCATAGCAGCAATCCATCAAGGTTGCTCCTCATTGTAGTGCGTGTGTTGTATCACCACTCACTGACGTCTGAAGGCAGTTCATAGCAAACCAGCGGTACAGATCAAGATAGAACCGAAGGCAGTAGTCCACTGTGGTCTGGGGATCACCTCAAGCATCAGTCAACACACTGGGCACTTGTGTTGACGCCACCAACCCTATCACCAACACCAACAGTCTCATCACCATCAACACTCACACCAGACCTTGGTGTCATCATAACCTTAGTATCAACATCGATCGTGCCGAGCTACCCCTGAATGGAGTGTCCACAGAGGTCAGCCGAAACCTACGATAGTATATACAATGAACACCACCCATCATCACCGCGCAACTTGATAGTCACCGAGCAACGTAGCTCACTGAGACTGATACCAAGACAATAGCTGTCACGCAGTTTGATTGTCACCGAGTATCTCGACAGACCGACCTGGGTTTCAGGCGCGAGACCCCTGACAAAGCAGAGCTTTCAGACAATATAAGACAGTGTGGCAATCAGACATATTGACCATTGGAGTGATGTGTGGTGACATCTAAAATCATGGGACAGTTTATGTACAAGCTGTATATCGAGCTGATGATTCTGGGCTCTCACCATGTTTCATTAGTCAATTGAGTATATGTGTTTCTGTCCTAAACAGCAGTGACATTGTGCTTTGACTATTGCCAATCTTCGATTATTAGTATCAGTCTTCCTCATCTTTTCACATGCTTCAATTACTGAAATGCATGATACTGGGCTGCCAGTACAACAAATTGTGGAGCTAAGAAGTATATCCAAGACAGCAGTACACAAGACCATCCAGAATTTTAAGGAGCACAGCTCCTCTGAAACAAAGGCACATTCCAGCCATCCGTGCACCTGGACAGTCACTTCTGACTGTTACCTTCAGTGTGAGGTACTCAAAAACCTGTTCCTATCATGGCAACAGCTGTCAGCGTTGCTTGGTGGTGTTCCAACAATGTGTCATAGGACTGACTGCGCAGGAGGATCTGGGATCATATGAGGAGAGGCGTGTCACCAGAATAGGAATTCCGTTCTCCGAGTCCGGAGCATTTGGGAGTGAAAAAATGCATATAAGGGGGTATCAATTTTCGAGTGTTTTTAGAAACACGTGTTTCTCAATTTTGACGAGTTTTTATTTCGCACAAAAACCTTACGTAAGCTCACCCAAAGTTGAAAAAACACGTGTTTCTGAAAACACGCCTCCAGACCCAATAAAATGGACTCACTTTTTTGTCACTCTCAAAATGATGTCCATTTGCATGATAAATCTTCACATCATATGTGTAACATATATGTTTGGTCTTAAGAACATTCAGCATTCAATGCACAAAGAAGCAGTACCAGAAACAAAGTGCATTTCAGGAAGACAAGTGCAGTGAGATGGTACTGAGAAGACACTTTTCCTGACCATCACAGTCTAGAGCATTGTGGTCTTGGCAATTGGACCATCACCAAGACTGGATGTCAAGGCGATGGCCCTCCTCGTTGCTGAGTGACCATCATACGCATCATTTCAATGAATACATTGCAATTTTCTGAGTGAACATGTTCATCGCACTCCCTTTCCTGAGCGCAAAGACATTCTTCTTGCTCCCTTTCCTCACTCTCGTGCTGTAACTGCAATTCTTCCTGCTTGGTGCGCTCTGCTTCTTGCTTGGTGTGCTCCTGTGCAAGCTTGAGGCAGATTGATAGGCTTTCTATCGAAGATCGATAGAAAGCCTCTGCAAGGGAATCCCGCTTCTGTTCAACATTGTTATGCTTGCACTTGTAGCCATTTGCTTGCGAAGATGAGGCCCGGTTTGAGAACATTGATGGACTTGAGACCAGGGCATCTGATTGGATGGGATGCGGGGGTGGTGTCGAGATGTCAAAATCGGTGCAATCTCCTGCATTACTGGGAGCGGCATCCACCAGGTCATGGATCAGGGGTAGGTTCTGGGCATGCACTGCGTGGTCAAGGTCTTCATCGCTGAATTCCTCCATGGGATTGCCGCCAGGGAGCACATGATCAGAATCCTCGTTGCCAGTAGCATCCAGGCTAGGTGTTGTGAGGAGGACAGCTGGCCCTGCCAACACACGTTCGTTCATCATCTTGTGCATCTTCTCAAACCAAGGGTACTTGGCTGAGAGAGCAACCCGAGACATGTAAGACTGTAGAGAGAAAGTGTCAGCTAGTACTATTCACAAGTAATATAACTGACCATCTTAAAGTACTTACAGGATTTGTTGCATCCATGTCCTTCAGCAGTGTTCCAGCTCCTGTAAGCAAGAGAGCTTTCTTCTCCCGATGGTATGTTTCTTGAAGCCAGTGTACCTTGAACTTGATGTGAGAGGGATCAACAGACCTGGCAGGGAAGACCGACCTGCTGAGGTCACAATAGACTGTATCCTTGCAAAGCTTGTTGGCAGGCTTGTTGGCTTTGTTGCGACAAGAAGGGAGAATTGCATGCTAATATGACTTGTTGATGTAGATCATGTCTACAAGGTGCTCGATGTCCTGAGCCTGCCAGACAAAGTTCTTCTTGGCCCCATGGTTGGCAGCCCTGGTTGATTGGGTGGAAGGTGTAGCAGACATCTGATCGATTGGGGAAGTGACAGGAGAAAGCACAGGAGGTGCACCTTGTTCTTGCTCTGTGTCACATGGGGGAGTTGGAGAAGCGGGAAGAGAAACATCCCAGCTTCCAGCTTCAAATACTTTGCCGATGGATGAAATGGTGCACCAGTGTGATGAAGTAGTCAAGTTGAGGAGGTGAAGCAAGTGGATGCGCATCCATCCGCAAACATGCACATTTTTTAAAGGTGTGTGCAGCACTCTACATGTGCAACACTTTGTGCAATGCTTTGCGCCAACTTTCTCTCTCTTCTCTCTTCCTTCTTCCTTCTTCACCAACACCATCACCATCACCTTCCCTTCCATTCTAACCATAACCCTCTTCCCCTCCTCACGGTCCTCTACACCATGGTGTGCTTCAGCACAAAACAGGACCAGCTCAATAGCATCATTCAAACTCTGGAAGTATCATTGCCCGCTGAACTTGATCAGTATGCAGAAGAGTTGCAAAACCCTGACTTTGATATGGATGATTATGATAGCAGCTCTGACACTGATTATGGCCCAACACCTCTTTCGGCAGGCCTCATTCGCATGTACACCCTAATTGCCCAGCAGCAATACTCAGTCCCATGGATTCATACACAGGGCCGCTCTGAAAAGCTAATTGAGCTCCTTGACCAATATGCCTCGATGAAGCCAACCCTTTTCCAAGGCTTGGTATGAATGACGCCTTTGGCTTTCAAGGAGCTGGCAAAATGCCTTCAACAAACGAAATCATTTAACTCAGGTCAGGACTCGATCCAATGATGCAGAGAAATCCTGTCAGTGGCTCTTTACCAGCTTGGGTGATCAGGAAATGGAGCTGGAGAGTGTGATGTTTCCCTGCAATGTGGCTACAGCACTGGAACTGTGATTGGCTGGACTGAACAGACTGTATGCACACTTCTTGAACTCAACAAGGAGGTTATGTGATTTGCATCAGAAGCGGAGAGGCAAAGTGCTTCTGCATGGGTGCAAAGGACTACTGGAGTAGAGGAATGGGGAAAAGGCTGGCTTGTAGTCGATGGTACTCATGTACCACTTTCATGGAAGCCAGGGATGATGAGCTGGGAGCACTTTAGCTACAAGGGCTTTTACAGCATGAATGTCGCCCTGGTCATCCTACCTCATTCTCTTCACATTGTGGAGTCAGTTGTTGGACAGCCTGGTAGTGTCCAAGACTCAAAGGTTTGGACTTCAGGCAGCAACATCCTCAAGAAACCTCGATTGTACTTGGATGATGGTGAGTTTATCTGGGTTGATGGAGGGTATGGTCACTCTGCCTTCACAGTTGGACCTTTCTCACATATAGCTGCTGAGAAAAGCCGTGACCTGTGTTTCTTCAACCACTCTCTCTCTCAAGTCTGGGTCCAGGTTGAACATGCCATTGCCTACCTCAAGAATCGATTTCAGTGCCTGAATGGGTACAGAGGGAACATGTATTGTGTCAAGGATCGTAAGACGGCAGCAAGGACTATCCAAGCATGCATTGTCACCCATACATTTGCAAGCCAATACAATGGTCCAGACATGGTTGCTGAACTCCTTCACCCATCTTTCTCCGAGGAAGTAATCCATGATGTTGTTCCGACTCTCAGCACCAACCCGAGCCAGAGTGGGAATATGCAGAGTCAACAGCAGACAAATCAAGCTCAGTATGAGGAGGAGAGCATGGCAAGTATGCAAAACATGACACAGCCTGCCTTGACACAACTTCACAGCTCATTGGCACATGATCTTTGGGAGCAAATGTTTCAGGCGCTGCTCACTTCCACTGGCTGACAGCAAGAGGACACAACCACATGCTCCAGGCGCCATGAGAGGACAGCTGAGGACTACAATGCAATGTTGGCATGGGGCTGGTTGTCCAGGCAAAGTCGCAAATTGTCAACACCTTTACATCCCTAGTACCTGTTCATATTCATCCTTGAAATGTTTCCACAAAAGAATTGATTGACTATGACCATCTGTAACAGTGTGAAGCACATGCTAACATGATACTGATGAGCTTCAGTATTAATAACATACATGTTAAAATGTACCAAATGTCACATTTGCTGTAGATGTGTTTTTAGAAACACATGTTTTTTTGGATCCTTAAAAGGGGTGTTCAAAAATGGGAAAAACTCGTCAAAATTGAGAAACACGTGTTTCTTGAAACACTCGAAAATTGATACCCCCTATACTTCAGTGTTGTGTGAATCGGGTACACCAGCTAAGGGTCTAGCTGGTGTAGTGGTTTTGCTGCTCACTATGTTCGGTTTGGTTACCCGATTTCCCGATCCCGTAACACTCCTGAGCTTGGTCCTCTTCTTGGCGACGCTTGGTCCCACTCCTCGCATGTGAAGTTCGTCGCACTATCATCCTTGCCACTGATCTCTGCGGAATCTGCCATATGATCCCTTCTACTACTGATCTTGGCGGAATTTGTGATACTATCCTTGTTTGTGCAGATCTTGATGGGGTCTGTCATAGAACTGTTTCTACTACAGATCTCAATGAATTCTGCTGCAAATTCTATGATCTGCCCAATTCCTTCATTCCTGCGCTCCCTTCATATGAGTTGATAGGTCTTCCTACTTCTTGCGCATCCAGGCCCGTGACACCGTCCTCTGTAGGCGATAAGTATATCGCGGTCCAGACGACACCCAGGAGCATTATCAACAGTACTGCGAACACTCGTACTGTAAGGAGAGGGTATCCCTCACTCTCCAACAAACAGCAAACATGTGGCACAACCTCTGAACGGAGTGTTCAAGGCAGTCAGTGGAGACTTACCAGTCGAAGATGTCTGGTTACATTTAGTTGAAACATACCAAGTAGACCTTACTCAATCAATCCCACCTATACCAATTGAATAACACCCGAAACTAGTCTCTGGCGCGCGACCGCTTACATTGGTCAGGATCTGTTGTAGATCTGTTTCTACTACAGATATCAGTGGACTCTGCCGTAACTCTCGTTTAGCCCAATTCTGTGATTCCTGCGCTCTCCTTCATATGAATTCGGGTCTTCTTGCTTCCTGCGCATCTGGCCCCATGACAAGTCGCTGATTTGACACAAGTGTTCGAGGTGTCGACAATAAGATGGTGAATTGATGAGGAAAGTCCAGACCCCAGTATGAGTACCACCTTCAGTGAGATGGATATCTGGACTGCAGTAGCTACTGCCTACAGACAACATAAGTGAGGGGTAATACAACACACCTGCTCAGATTAGTAGCAATGGCCTGCAATTGCAACTATGTGACAGAACAACTAAGTATATTTTACAGTAGAGTATAGTTAAGTTAAGAATAGAGTGGATGCCGGATCCACTTGTTCACTATGATGGAGGGGGCAGATATTTACCTTGATGCCATGGTGTCAACTTCGCCATGGCCCTCCTCCTTGCCAAGGAGTGACCTCTTCTTGCTGAAGCGGTGATCCTCCTATGCCCACTTCATCATGCTCAGGGGTTCTCTCCCACCTCATCAGATGGCAAGTTCTCTTGTCCCCTGTTCCCAGTGACCAGTCCTGTGGTCTTGATGGAGTGACCTCATCCTGTTGTAGGACTGATTGATCCACTTCATCTTGGGCCAGTCTTGGTGAAATTTCCCAGGTCCCACTGTCTCGACCATTCTCAATGAGGTTTCACCCAAGCTTGCTGTCCAACCATTCTTGATGAGATTGGTCGGAGGTCCTGGGTTGTGACTGGTCCCACTTCCTGTGCGCGAAGCTCATTTCGGCTGCTGCGCAGCACATCTGCTTATGATCTCTTTGCTGGCCCTGTGACAATATGTTTCAAAAACTTGCTTGGCAAATGCTTGCCGGTACCAAAACCACAGGATGAGCTTGTGAGAGCTGCAGAGGATGTGTGGAACACACAGATCAAGCAACATATCAACCCTTTGATTGGGTCAATGGAGCAACTGGTGGAGAAGGTGCTTACTAAGCATGGAGGTCCACTCAAGTATTAGTCGGCTCTGAGACACACTTCAATCAAAAGCTCTTCTTTTGGACTTGATCACTGTGTGTTTCGTACAGCCTGACACTTATGAGACATCAGTTGTCCAAGCAGATGGAAGGTATGCTACTGCACGACTTGAATGATTGTCTACTGAACTCTGTCCCCAAACCTCGGGAAGGGACTGTATTGTAGACGCAATTCATCATTCGCTCGCAAGCACTGCGTATCGCAGTCGTGATTCGAGTCCCATAAGTGTCGGTGTAAGTGTGGCAGTGCTGACTTTTGAGGTGTTGGATTGGCGGTGCACGTAGTGTCACGATGCAAGGCGTCTGGCTCACCTTGAGGTCATAGACGCTAACTCTGGCCCTGATGTCGAGCCAAAGTGGCATACGGAAGTGCCTACACCGATGCTGAGCTACTTTGCGCATCGAGCTGTCCCAAAACCCTCAGCACCATCGATACACAGCTGTGTTGAATGAGAGGGCAATCAAAGAGATTGAAGGCAAAGATGTTGGCTGTGTGGATCTGAACAGAGTTTTGTTTGATTACATGAGTGACATTGAAGGCTTACGCCGCCTATCTACAACCCATCCTTCTACTCTAAACAGTACGACGATCCGACATGGCACGAACGATGCATCCTGTTCCTGCGACCTCCGTCAACTGTCCATGCCAGCCCAAAGCAAACGAGATTGCGTTTGACGTCAGCTTCTTGTCTTCCGCAGTAGTGTCCACGATCCCATCGAGACTGAGATCGGGTACATGTGTTGTTGGGTACTCACGCGTTCATGCCAGCCAAGAAGAACAGCGCAGTTGATGCCTTCTCCTTCACCGCCGAGTTCGAGACCCTTGTAGAGGTACTTCATGAGTGCGTCACGCTGATCGAGTGAGATCGCTTTGACGGCAGCTGGGATGTCGCTCGATTTGGTGCTGTTGACGATCTCCAGTAGCGATTGTAATGTGACGGTCTGTGTTAGGGTGTTGAGCGAAAAAGAGAGGTCGAATGGGTGAGCAGGTGATACAGACTAAGGCGGACTGACTGCTTGGTTGAACAGAGTTTCGAGGCATCTGAACTGATGGAAGTGTACTATAAGCAGTCGATCGAGGCTGATTCGACTTACCTTTGCTTCAACAACATTGGGTCCGTAAGGGTAATCTGTGAGAATGAGTGCCAATGCTCCTGCAATATCTCCTCTGTAAAGATGCAAAGACAAAGTATAGTGTTTCATCCCGGATCGTCGGATGTCGATTCGTGTCAGTAGATGTCGAGCAACGCTGGAGAACAGCTGGAAAGATCGCATTGCTGCCTCCACGATCCATGCTGCCACTGTGAGATAGTGGATGCGACTAACCGTCCGATCAACGTCCTAACCTCGGTCGGCTTTGCCTTGGCATCTGATAGTGCCTGTTCTGGTGACTTGGGATATGGCTCCACCAGCTCCTCGTTCGAAATCACGTCTTCATCGTACTGGTCAATGTCGATTTTGCGAAAGTTGTCCATGGCTGTGCAATGCTCCTATCGATGGAAAGGCGTACGAAGATCAGTGCTGGGTGCTGCGTGGTTGCTGGCCCTGGAAAAGGAGCGGACCCAGATGTCAATGATGCGCTGACGAGGTTCGCCAAGTATGTGGTGTTGAGAACGTGTGTGCAGATGGATGGATGGAAGGAAGGTGAGACGGATTAGAATCCAGAGTCGCGTGATATCACTCGACTTGACGGCATACATACAAGCATTGCTGCACGTGACTTGGGGCCGCAATTGAGCACAGGCAACACGTGTCACAACCTACTCAGTCAGAGAGTTGAAGATACATCGGCATTGCCAACGTGTAATGTATTGAATGGGAGCTCACAGGATCGGGAAATCGGGAAGATATCGAACGATGAGGAAAGACAAGCAGAACATGAAGCAAGTGGGGACTAATACGTTGACATGACAACACTCATGAAAGTAGATACATGGCATATGGGAATGACTCAACAAAGTAAGCACAGACAGGTGCCCAGAGCATGTATATATATTCCAAGTCTTGTCGCTATCATACAATGAAAAATACAAGCCTTTTTGTCTAAAGACTACCCGATTGTGAGAGTGCCTGTTAGTGGCCTCTGTATCAGTGTATTTGAAATCTAACTGGCTCCCAACATGGGGCTTGAACCCACGACATTCAGCATGGCAGGAGAAGAAGATCACCAAGCTGGTGAGGCGGCCAAGAACACAAAAGGAGGAAGAAAGGGAAAAGTGGTCCAACAAGTACAGATTGACGATGAGGCCACTGATGGAAACGAAACCGAGTTTAATGAAGCTGAAGAAGGGTCAGACTCCAACGATGACAACGAGTGGTACGACTACGATACCTTAGCCAAGATCATGGAGGTGGTCCCTAAACTCACTTCACAAAACTACTATAGCTGGAGCACCCTCATCAAGGCCACTCTTAGAGTTGTTCCTCATGCCATACAGCACTTGGAAGGCACGTACGATAGCAATCATCCAAAATGGAACAGAACCTTTGACGATGCTCTAGCAGGTGTGCTACGTAGTACCTTCGACACCGAAGGAGAGCACAACATCCTCTACTTATTGCTCGAAATTAGTAAAGCATTCTCAGGAAGCAGGAGGGTCACTGGTTCATATGAGAGGAGCACAGGTGTCGGAGATCTAGTCGATACCAGTGATGAGCATGGTCGTAGTGCAGTCTCCATGGAGACCATGGACTCCTACGGGCTTACATGCAAAGGAGGACCAAGCTCAAGGAGCATGCAGACAGCCACCACTCAGGGGCTCGAGAGATAGGAGCCATATGAGACCGAAAAACAGGCCACTAGGAAGAGGAGCAGTGTTGAAGGAGAGGGAGCAGTGTCAAAGGAGGAGGAGCAGTGTCGAAGGAGGTCGACACATAGTTCAAGGAGGACAGGAGGGTACTGGAGGTACCTCTTGTACAGTACTCGATGAAGAAGGTACTTGTCAGGGGTCTTGCGCCTGAAACCCAGGTCGGTCTGTCGAGATACTTGGTGACTATCGAACTGCGCGACAGCTATTGTCTCAGTGAGCTACGTCACTCGGTGACTATCAGATTGTGTGGTGGTGATGGGTGGCATTCATTGTATATACTATTGTAGGTTTTGGCTGACCTCTGTGGACACTCTGTTCAGGGGTAGCTCAGCAAGATCAATAACTATACGAAGGTTATGATGACACCAAGGTCTGATGTGAGTGATGAGGTTGTTGGTGTTGGTGATAGGATTGGTGGCGTCAACACGAGTGTCCAGTGTGTTGACTGATGCTTGAGGTGATCCCCGGACCGCAGTGGACGACTGCCTTCAGTTCTATCTTAATCCGGACCACTGGTTTGCTATGAACCGCCTTCAGACATCAGTGAGTGGTGATACAAGACATGCACTACAATGAGGGGCAACCTTGATGGATTGCTACTATGCTGACTGAAACTAATGTATACTTATGCTGAAGTGATAACTAGTTATGGTGTGTAGAGTGGATGGGGATCCACTCGACCACTGATGATGAGAGGGTGTGCTTATATACACTCCTTGTAGTGTCGCCTGTGATGCTACTCTGGCCCTCTCTCTGCAGAGAGTACCCTCTTCATCGAGTACTGTACAAGAGGTACCTCCAGTACCCTCCTGTCCTCCTCGAGCTATGTGTCAACTCCTTCGATACTGCTCCTCCTCCTTCGATACTGCTCCTCCTCCTTCGACACTGCTCCTTCTCCTTTGACACTGCTCCTTCTCCTTCGACACTGCTCCTCTTCCTAGTGACCTGCTTGTCGGTCTCCTGTGACTCCTATCCCTCAAGCCCCTGAGTGGTGACCATCTGCATGCTCCTTGAACTCGGTCCTCCTTGTAGCTGTGCCTGTCCATCCTCACATATGGGCCTGGTCCTCCTTTGCATGTAAGCCCGTAGGAGTCCATCGTCTCCATGGAGACTGCACTACGACCATGCTCATCACTGGTGTCGGCTAGATCTCCGATACCTGTGCTCCTTCCATATGAACCAGTGACCCTCCTGCTTCCTGAGCATTCAGGCCCATGACACCTCTCCCCTTCCCGTCGGTCCAGCTCTTGTCGATGGCGGCATAGCGCTGAGTTTCAGACTCTTAATCAGTAAGTGTTTTTCGTTGATGATGGACGTAAGTACAAATGAGTCAAGAATTTTCCACACTTTTGCCACTCGCGTGCGTTCGGGATGTGCGTGCGTGTGCGTAGCTGAGCCCTTTTTGCACAAACCTTCTTACTTGGCCATGAGCCAAACCTCTATGCTTTGTGCGGCTTTCTCTACTTCAACTCGGTCGGCCCGGGCATTGCACCAAGTCCGAGGGAGCGAGGTTGGTGATTGGACGTGGTGCCTCGGCGATGGCTGCAAATGCATGCTTCAGTCGCCGAGGCACCACGTGCTTCAACTGGGAGTCACGGACTCTTGCACTCGCACGTCATTCGCAGGCTCGCAGCTTTTAGTTGCCGAAGAAAGCTGAGACACGTGCACTCCCTCCTGACATCTCAAGGTATTGCCGCGGAGAAGATCGATTGATAGCCTGGGCACCACATCACAATCGAATGGACGACGAGGGTATGCAACGATAAGATCATAGATAATGTGGACAGGCCTGACAGCTGCCTTGCTACACTGACGACCGTTTTTCGACCGACTCGACACCACCATTCGAAGTCCCAAACAGCACCCTCAAGTCTTCCCTCCTCTCTTCTCTCCTAGCCCCCGCTCCAATCTGCCTCTTACTCCCGACCTTCTCAGCCAACATCATCTTGCGTTTCTGCAACCGGAGCATGTTCTCCTCAATACTATGTCGCATAATATACTTCGTTGTAATGACTGGTCGTGTCTGGCCCATACGGTGTACGCGATCGAGGCCTTGGTTCTCCACTGCTGGGTTCCAGTACGGGTCCATGAGGTAGGCTCGACAGGCAGAGACGAGGTTGAGGCCTGTGCCTCCTGCGCGGAGAGAGACGAGAAGGACCTCGATGGTCGGGTTGTTCTTGAAAGATTCCAATGCAGCAGAGCGGTCGGAGCGCTTCATTGTACCGTCGAGTCTGGCGACACGGATGCCGGTGATCTTGAGCGACTTCTGGATTCGGTCGAGCATCTTCGTCCATTGAGAAAAGACGACGCTCTTGACTGGGTCGTACGAGTCTAGAGCATCGATGGCTTGATCCAGCTTTCCTAGCAACCCGCTCTTGGTGATAGCGGCCGGCGGCTTTTGAATGACGACCACAGGGTCCTCAACATTGCGCACTTCTGGATCCTCGGATGTCGAAGGTTCGATGTGAACCAGTCGAGGTGCTGTGGGATCGTAGAGTGCCGAGTGAGGATTGCACTTCGAAAACGGCAGCAGGTCGGTGATGAGAGCGCGGATCTTCGTGGACAGATCCTTCCTGCCTTCGAGCGAGATATCGCCACGAATCTCCGTCGAGCCACTGCCATTATTGCGTGGCGCTTTGCGACGAGGTGTTTTAATCTTGCTGTCCTCATCACCGCTGCCCCAGTCAAAATCGCTCTCGGGCTCATCCACACCCTCGTCGTCATACTTGTTGATCTTAGACTTCTTGTCATTCGTATCTTCGTCATCGTTCGGATCGATGAAGTCTTGGTCGCCGTCGGTGACATGCTCAGTCTGATCATCATTGATCCCCACGAAGTCGGTAGGATCCAGCTTGATGGCGTCCATAGCAAGATTCAATGAGTAACTGCACGTGGGGCAATTGCCGACATCGGAAGCTACCACATTCGGCCAAGGAAATCCAATCAAGCGGCGGAAGCACAACGAACAGAACATGTGTTGGCATCGTGTTACTACCGGTCGTGCTGCACCTTCCCTAGGTGTTTCCAGACCGTCCCTCGACATGATAGTAGAGGATGCAATGGATGCCATGCCTGGCTCGATCCTAGTGCGCTTCCTCTTGCCGTTGCGAGTTTCACCAGTGACGTCATGAAGCGCATCTACCAGCTCCTGAGCACCGTTGCCAGCTCCGCCGCGATCCGCGCTCATGGAGAGGTCGCTCTGGCATTCAGAGCAGTACGCCATCTCGCTGTCGCGGAACAGGATGAAGAGGATCGCTGCTCGCTCTCGACTGAGACCGTCCTGCTTGATGGCCTCGGAAAGGTCGGCTCCTGCACTCATGCGCTTCGCATCTTTGCCAGCATCTACCATGGAAGGGTGGTCACAGGTCATGCGCAGGTTGAGAATCTCGTGGAGGATGGTTGCATAGTTGTTGTTAACCGTGTCACCAGCCATCATCTCCTCGAATTCTTCACGATACCGGTTGTGCAGAGCCTGGTAGCGAGCCTTCTCTGTCTCCTCAAAGTCCAGGTACTCCGTCTTGCTGAGCTTAGGCGGCAAGGTGAGCAGCTGCTTGCCGTCTGCCGTCTTAGTTGTCTTTTGTCGACGCAGAGCAAGGAACTTCATCAAGATCTGTACGTGGCCAAGGTTGGCGGGGTCGATCGGCTCGTTGTCCTTTCCTTTGGATTTGAGACCATGAGACTCCTTGTGACCGCAGAATTCGTTCCAAATGGCTCGATCGGTAAAAGGATCAAGACGAAGGAATTTGACCAGCGCAAATAGGTCGTTGATAGTGTTCTGGATGGGTGTACCAGTGAGGCAGAGCCTGCGTTGTGCTGAGAGGTTACAGACGGCTTTCGACTGCCATGTTCCAGCGCCCTTGATGATATGTGCTTCGTCCAGCACAATGCGGAACCATTCAATATGTTGCAATGGGTTGAGGGACTCCTTTGCAGCTTTGCGCTTCCGCTTCTTTCCGTTGTTCTTATCCGTCTTGCCTCGGCCAGCTTGGTCACCGATTGGGATGCCGTTTTCATTGACCATGAATACCTCATCGTCATCATCAACCGCGTGCTCGTCGTCAGAACTACCACCCTTTTTGCCCTTCTTCGGGTCCCGCACGTCATCAGTGACCCACATCGACTGGTTCGAGAATTCGGACCCGAGCGTCGAGTAGGTCGTAAGCACGATGTCATGGTTTGCAATCCACTTCACGCTGTTGGATCGCGAAGAGCCGTGGTAGATGTAAACTGAAGGACGCTTCTTGCGCGCCCAGTGCTCTTTAATCTGCTCCTCCCAATTCGAAATCACTGACAAAGGGCAAACAATGAGTGTGGCGCGGGTACGATGCTCGAGATGCTTTCGACGCACGATTTCGGGATCCGTCTTCTCCTTTGCCTTCTTCTTTTTGGCCGCAGGCGGGGTGTTGTGAAGAGCGAGCGAAATAGGAGGCGTTACGTCGTCATCCGACAGATCAGAGAGATCAAACTTGTCGTCAAAGTTCATGTCATCGTCGAACGAGGACTCGCTGCTACGACGCTTGGCGCCAGCCTTGCCTTTGCCCTTGCCGTTGCTGAAGCTTTCGACTTTCGCCTTGCTGGCACCCTCTTCATCCGAAACGCCATTCGCTTGCATCGCCTGTGCAAGATCAACACCAGCCTCTCGTGGTACCTTCGAAGCATCGAAGACCTTGGCTTCGCGCAGGGTATGCGCAATGAGGGCGAGCGTTGTGATGGTCTTGCCAAGACCCATGTCATCTGCGAGGATGGACCCCCGGCAGATGCGAGGCTGAGCCATGGTTTCGCGGTTGGTGATGAGATTGCGCCAAGCTCGGACCTTGCCGTTCATGCCTTTGCGCACCTTCCACAGCGAGATAGAGTCTTCGTCGACTTCCTCCTGCACCTTGTCCTTAGCTTTGCCCTTTTCCAATGCACTGCTTGAGGTCGATGCCTTGCTCTTACCCTCGGCCTTGACCAACTCAAACTTGGGCTCTCTCGGAGTGGAGGATGAATCGCCTCCCTCTTCCTTCTTCTGGTCTTCTTTCCGCTCGACCAGAAGCTCCGTCCATCTTCGATCCCGTTCGCGGTTCAGCAAAAAGCCCAAAGCTTGCTTCTGATGTTGAAGCAGTCTCGTCGAGATCAGCTCGGTTGGCTCGACCGCCGCAAGCTCCTCTCCGCTGCGAATGCTTGTGTAGATAGCATCGACTTGAGCCTTCTTCTCCTTTTCCGTCATCTCGCGGTTCTGCACACTTGTACCCATCCCCGCGCCACGATAGATGCCATTATACGTATTGAGCATGTGATCATTGCGCATGCCGCCCGCAGGAGGGTTGTGCGGGTTCGTGTACTGAGGCTGCGTCGGATAATCCTCAGGATGGTATGACGGCGGGTGCTCCAACTGGATACCCTGAGAGGCCAAGCGTTCCGAGATGAGGGGAAGATCAGGGCGACAAGCAAAGACGAGGATCTCGAGGTATTGCAAAAAATTCTGTGCTCTTCCGATAGGTACCAAACGACAGCGAGCCTCGCATCGAATCTTGTTGCTCCGAAGAAGCGGCTCCATCGAGGTAACGTATTTCTCGGCTAGAGAGCCGAAGGCTTGCTCGACATAAGGGCCTTGCGCAAAAGCCTGCTCTCGAGGCAGGTGCGGATACCTGGCGAGTGGCGGCACGAGCACGCTGACGTTGATATCAGCTCGTTGTGGAGGCATGGCGATGTAGCTCCAACCGCCTGGCAGCGTCCTGCTTGACGGAGGCAAGCTGTTCGGATCAGGCAGGTGGAGCATGACGGGCCTGTAACCTTGCTCGGTCCAGAAGCGTGATGCGTTGGGCCAATTTTCACGCGTAAAGTTTGGATCCTGAGGTGGCTCTTGCCCGGCGTTACTGGCGTAAGTTAGCGCAGGTGGCAGACCATACATGCAGAGAACGACGGCATGGATCAACCCGGCGCAGACGATGGCGTTCGACTTGACATGGTCGATCTCAAACTCCTCTGGCGCTGGCCGCTTGAGGCCGACGATAACCGGCTCGTCATCATCATCGTCGATCTCGATGGGTGCAGAAGGGCCGGGAGATGACGAGGATGCTGCATGCTCTGCCTTGGGAGCGCTCCCTCCATTTAAGAGAGCCTGTGCTGTGTGCGCTGTGGAGGGCATCGACGAGCCAGAGGCGATAGCATTGCCGTTCGATTTCGATATGACTGGCTTGTCCTTACCGTCTTCCTCATCGCTGTCGAAGGTCAGATCAATGGTCGTTTCTACGCGCGACGGTCTAGGCGCTGAAGACTGCTGTGGAGTTGGTGTAACTGCAGATGCGGCAGCTAGGGGGAAAGCTCCGGGCATCGACGGAGTGGGCACATGGACCGAACTGGCAGAGCCCGCAGCGGTTGGTGGGGCCTGCCATGAGAACCCACCGTTGGCGTCCAAAAACTGGGTTGGAACGCGAGCTCCGCTACCACCAATGATCAGCCCATTTCCAACCAAGGTGGCGGGACTTGAGGCTGCGGGTACCGCAGCTTGAGCATGCTGGCGTGGGGGCTGCCACACCGTCGGTCGTGAAGTGCTGGACGACGAGCCGCTCGAAGCGCCTGTGCCGAACCCTGGCGGAAGCTGACGCTTCTTCGGCGGAGATGCGGGAGGCTGGTCGATCGAGGAGGGCCTGAAAAGCGGAACAGGCTCTAGTGGTTTGGACAATAGCTCGGAAGGATCATCTATCTCTTCCAGCGTGTCGGAGCTGTTCCCGTGGTCCGACATGTTGCTTGAACACAGACGCGATCTTTCCGCTGCTTCCTAAATGTTCACTACCGTTCGTATCTACAACCAGCGCACTCGAGTGATGTAAGGGGCGACGAAGTGCTGCCAGCGTGCGTCGTGATGCTCTATCGGTGGCTGGCTTCCATGCTTCGTCCAGGTGCGGCTCTTGTTGCTGAAGGTCCGGTCGATCGTAAGGTTGCTGATGGTCGGCAGCGGAGGCGAAGACCGAGGTAGGTGGTGAATGATGGATATTACTTCAGGGCTGCGGAGTGTGTTTCTGCGCTGAGCGCAGGCGTTGCGGAGTTCCTGATGAGATGCGGGAAGAGGTAAGGTGCTGAGCGCTGGAATACGGGTATATGGATCGGCGTGTATATAGTAGAGAATGATGCTGAGAATCGAGTCAAAGGTATGGCGAAGCCGAAGTCGAAGCCACTGAAAGGGAAGCAAGGGTATGATGGCGGTGGTGGTGGTGGTGGTGGCGGCTGTAGTAGCAGTCGAAGGCTGAGTTGCGGATAACCAAGTCTGAAAAGAGCGACAGCACAATGCTCGATCTCGCGTTCGTCCTTTGGTCAAAGAAGGTGATTGCAACGGTTGTTTTTGTGATGATGTGATATCAACGAGAGTAGTGATGGATTGCCGAGGTGATGGTCAAAAGAAGAAGAAGGAACGGAGTGTTGAGGAGTCGATCCGGAAGAAAGCTGCTGCTGCGCGTCAGTCAATTCTTCCTCCACACCAAAAGAATTGAAGATAACAATTAAGATACGCTGTTATCAAAGCCACAATCAGGCTTCCTTACCACAGGCATATGACTTCTTGAAATGCTTGGAATTTCTACTATGGTTTGTGTCTTAGTGATCATCTATATACCTTATTGCCACCCTTTATCATGTCTGCTCCTCCAGAACTCCTGAGTTGCTGCTTTCTGTAATACCCCTGAGCTGCTGTTACGGCAACCTTCATGGACTTCATTATGTTTATTGCTTATGCATGTTTTCAGTCCCTCAGTGTCTTGGCTAAAACTCATGAATCCCATTTGGAATGCTGACACATCTTCAACTCCCCCCTTTGGCAGTATCACCAGTCCTATCATTCTAGCTAAACAAGAGGTGTTGAGTCCTTTCAATGGTTTTGTCAAAAGGTCTGCTACATTATTTGCTGTTCCAATGAATTCAATTGTTACATCACCCTCTTGTATATGATCCCAAACAAAGTGATATTGGATGTTGATATGCTTCAACTTCCAGTGCTTGGCTGGATCTTGTCACAGGGCCCGCGCAGAGGTCATAAGCAGCTGTGCTGCGCAGCCGCCGAAATGAGCTTGGTGCACCAGCAGCGGAACCGGTCAATACGCAGGGGTCTGACCAGTCTCGCCAATAATGGCTGGAAAGCAAGGAGGAAGAGAAACTTCATCGAGATTGGTCAGGACAGTGGGTACAAAGAGGTTTCACTGAGACTGGCCCTAGATGAAGCAGATCAACCAGCCCACAACCAGATGAAGGCATCCCACTGAGTTTGGAGGAATGGCTATTGAGAAATGGGGAACAGGGACCTCGCCATCAGATGAGGTGGGAGGAGACCCCTGAGCATGATGAAGTTGATGAAGGAGGATTGATGTCTCGACAGGAAGAAGGGATAGGAAGGGTGGGAAGGGACAGTATAGCTGTGAACGGCAGATAGAACAGGGGAGACAGGGAGGCCATACCCAATGGACAGGGACACTGTACCCTGGGCAGAGGAGGGGGGAGGGGTCATGGTGGTGAAGACACCATGGCGAAAGGAGATAAATACACCCCACTGCCATAGTGAATGAGTGGATCCAGTATCCACTCTACTCTTAACTAAACTATACTCTACTGTAATGTATACTTAGTTGTTTCTGTCATAATAGTGCAATCACAGGCCATTGCTACTAAACCAAGCAGGTGTGTCATATCACCTCTCCTTGACGTCATCTGTAGGCAGTAGCACTGCGGTCCAGATATCACCTCACTGAAGGCAGTATATATATATATTGCGGTCTGGGCTTCTCTTATTGCTTCACTGGTTGGTCACCGACACCTTGAACACTCGTGTTGAAGAGGACCAACCATGTTCCTATACTAAGGGTTCCGCAGCAAGCTGGACCTGACTGTGCTGCATTACCACTGAATGGAGTTTTCACAGCAGTTAGCCAAAACTCGTCAAACCACCAACCTGTCAAGCAGTTTCAGTGAAAGTGGTCAGCAGGTGCATTCCCAAGCGCACTCACTGAAATTGGTTGAAATTCCCCAGACCAGTAGTTCTTGGGCTCCAGGCACACGACTGCTGACAGATCTTTACTTACCTGGATGCACCCCTGGCAATCCGTGTAAACTGTCAGCCAGACATCTGTGATCTCCAGGTCCTGAAGTAAGTACAAGAAGAACAGTGTGTCATAGGGCCGGATGTGCAGAAGCAGGAAGGTTAAATGTCATATGAGGAGGAGCGCAGGATTCGCAGGATTGGGCAAAATAAGGGTTATGGCAGAGTTAATCAAGATCTATAGTAGAGAGGCTCTATGACAGATCTCACCCAAATTAGCACAAGCGGGATCATATCACAAATCCCACCAGAATTGGTAGTATCTTGATCCTAGGATAGATCTTGCAGGAGCTGGTGAGAGAATGCCAATTCTCACAGGTCTCACAGCAGTACAAAGCATCATAAGCATTGGGTCTGCCACCCTGATGAAGCAGGGTGTCAGCAGTCGCGCCCCTGAAACCTGAAATCTGTAGTAGTACTGATACTACTACCGATTCTGTCGAGTTATGTGACAGCACTAATGGTATTTTGATTCCTAGTGAATTATGTGACAGAGCCGTCTCTGTCACTTTTCTCATTGGAATCTGTAGTTGTATTGTCATTATGACAGATTTCAACTAACCGCTGTGGACACTCTGTCCAGAGGTAGCACGGCACGATCAAATATGATACAACTATAATGAACTTGATATTGACACCAATGAGCTGGTGTGAGTATTGATTGGTGACATCAACACGAGTGTCCAGTGTGTCGACTAACGCTTGAGGTGATCCTTGGACCGCAGTGGACGACTGCCTTCGGTTCTATTGTATCTGGACTGCAGGTTTACTATGAACCGCCTTCAGATGTCAGTGAGCGATGATACAACACACATGCTACAATGAGAAGCAATCTATTGATTTCTGCTATGCTGACTGAGAAACTAATGATACTTATGCTAAAGTTATGACTAGTTTGTATGGTGTAGAGTGGATGCCCCTCCACTATACCATTTGTGATGAGAAGGTATGGTTATATACCTCTTTTGCAGCATCGCCAGCGGCACTGTGTCAGGGGTCTCGCGCCTGAAACCCAGGTCCTTCGACACTGCTCCTCTTCCTAGTGACCTGCCTGTTGGTCTCCTATGACTCCTATCTCTCGAGCCCCTGAGTGGTGACCATCTGCATGCTCTTGAGCTTGGTCCTCCTTGTGGCTGTGCCTGGCCCTCCTCGCATATGGGCCTGGTCCTCCTTTGCATGTAAGTCCGTAGGAGTCCATGGTCTCCATGGAGACTGCACTACGACCATGCTCATCACTGGTATTGACTAGATCTCTGATACCTGTGCTCCTTCCATATGAACCAGTGACCCTCCTGCTTCCTGAGCATTCTGGCCCATGACACTACCCCCTCTTGAGAGCCGAGCTCTGTTGAGGCATGCTCTTGTCTGGTTCATGCTGACTCCTCCTCTCCTCATTACCTCTTCGACAACATCATCAACATCACCCTTCCTTCTCTCAACGTCATGCTCCTTCTTCTCCCTCTCTCTGCTCCTCCTGTTCTCTACTTTGTCTCCTTACTCGTCCCCCCTCTGACACCTCATACTCCTGGATGAGGTCAGGGCAGTTGAGATTCTCTACTGGTTCCCATGATGCAGCTTCTTCCGAGTACCCTCTCCACAACACCTTGTACTCTGTAGTCCCATTGTGTACACGCTTGTTGATGAGGGCCTCGACTTCGAAGTCAAGATCCTCATCTGGAAGTGGTGGTATTGTGGGCTGTTCAGCCCGTTGAGGAAGAGAGCTTGTTCTTGCTGGTTTGAGCATAGACATGTGGAACACATCATGCACCCTAAGGTTTGCTGGCAATGTGATTTGATAAGCTCAGCGTCCTACCCATTCCTGCACTGGGTAAGGCCCTGCAAACTGGGTGTCTAACTTGGGTGTGGGTCTCCTTGTCTTCCAGTTTCGACAGTTGATGTAGACCATATCACCCACTTTGAACTCGATGTCCTTGTGCTTCCTGTTGTACTGGTCTACTGATCTGTGTTGTGCTTCTCTGATCTGCTCCTGGAGGTACTTGCTATGCTCCTTCCCATCCATAAGGTACTCGAAGCGACCTGGATCATTGACTCCTAATCGTTGAGGGATGTCAGGATGAGCCTTGGGGTTCCATCCATAGCATGCAAAGAAGGGTGAGACACTGATGCTGTTGTGGACCGTGTTGTTGTATACAAAGGCTGCAGCATCCAGCAGGTTGGCCCAGTCATCCTGTTTGTAGTTGCAGTACATCCGTAGGTACTGCTTGATGACCTGGTTGACTCTCTCTGTCTGACCATCAGTTTGAGGATGGTAGGCCGTGCTAAGTGAGTGCTTCACACCCATTTGTTCTGCAAATGCCTTCCATGCTCCTGATATGAACTGCTTGCCTCGGTCTGAGACCATGTGATCAGGATAGCCAAAGAGACTAACCATGTGTCCGTATAGCAACACTGCAGTCTGCTTGGCTGTGACTGTCTTATGGGTTGGAGCTAGTATAGCAAACTTGGTCAACCTGTCGACAATGACTAAGATGGAGTCATAGGTCTTGGAGTCATACTTCTTTGATGGTGGTAGTCCTTCGATGAAGTCGAGGGATATGGAGCCCCAGGGTCTGTCTGGTGTGGCTAGTGGCTGTAGCAACCCATATGGATGATGATGAGGAGCTTTGTACCTAGCACATACAGGACAACTTGCTACATAGTCTGCAATCCAAGCTGTCATGTTTGGCCACCAGTAGTGTCGTTGAGCTGCCTTGATGGTGGCGTCCCTACCCACATGTCCAGCAGTGATACCATCATGACATTGGGTCATCACCATGAATTGCAGGTGTTCTACTGACAGAGATTGTCCATCGACCTCTCTGGCACTCCTTGAGTGATGGTTGTTGGTCTTCCCTGGTAAGGTCACCTTGGGGATAACCAGTCTTCCACCACTATGCCATAGACCTCCTTGGACCTCGAAGGGTTTATTGCTGTGTATCTCCTGCAACTCCTGGTCCAAGGGTTGGAAGATCTTGACCAGATGTTTGAGTCCATTCGATGCTATGGATTCCATCGAGAGCATAGGAGCTATTAGGGTCAACTCCTTGTCTGTTGTCTCCTTGAACACTCAAGGAGGCAGTAGTTGCCTCACATTATGATCCTGCTCTTCACTGACTGGCTGCATATCAGTCCTTCTGGTGAGGGCATCAGGTTCACCACCCTTGTCTCCTGGTCGATACTGCAGTATGAAGTCGAAGTCTGCTAGTAGTATTGCCCATCGAGCCTGTCGACCTGTGATGCGTCTCTGTGACTTGAAGTACTTGAGAGCTTTATGGTCAGTGAGGATGACCAGTTGGCTCGGCAGTCCTGCTAGCATGTGTCGCCACTGAGTAAGGCAAGTGACCACAGCTAGGAGCTTCTTGTCATGGATCTCATAGTTCTTCTCAGCAGATGACATCTTCCTGGAGTAGAAGGCCACTGGATGCCATCGTCCTTCATGCTCCTGCTTGAGTACTCCTGCTATAGCAAAGTCACTTGCATTGGTCTCCAACCTTGTTGAAAGGTGGTAGTCGAAGTGCTGAAGCACTCCTGCTGTTGTGAATGCCTGGATGAGCTTGTGGAAGGCCTGCTGGGCCTCCTCTGGTAGCTCGAACTTCTTGAACCGTTCTGTAGGCTTTACCAGTGATGTCAAGGGCTTGGCTATACGAGCAAAGTGGGCTATGAACCTTTGATAGAAGTTGGCAAAACCCAGGAACCTTTGAATGTCGTGGACAGACTCTGGCATTGGCCACTCCTTGACAGTGTGCACCTTTTCTGGGTCCATCTCTATACCCATCGGCTTGATGATGTAACCCAAGAACTTGACTGTCCTGGTGTAGAACTCACACTTCAACAGCTTGGCAAAGAGTCTGTTGTTCCTTAACCGAGTGAGGACCTCAGTGACATGCTCCACATGTCTCTCTTCAGTGTTACTGAAGATCAGGAAGTCATCTAGGTATACCACTACATATACCCCAATGATATCTAGGAAGATGCCATTGATGAACGACTGGAAGTGAGCTGGAGCATTGGCTAGGTCAAAGGGCATCACTAGGTACTCATAGAGTCCCAGCTGAGTGCCAAAGGCCGTCTTCCATTCATCTCCTTTAGCAATCCAGATGAGGTTGTATGCTGCTCTAAGGTCTAGCTTGGTATAGATCCTTGCCTTCCAGAGCAAGAACAGCTGCTCCTCAATGAGGGGCAATGGGGCCCTGTTCTTGACAGTGATCTCGTTGAGACCCCAGTAGTCCACACAGAGTCTGAGACCTCCATCCTTCTTTGGTACAAAGAGCACTGGTGATCGTGCTGGGCTCTTTGATGGTCTAATGAACCCCTTCTCAAGGTTCTCATCCAGGTACCTCCTCAACTCAGACATCTCCTTGGGTCCCTTAAGGTATAGGGGCCCCTGAGGTGGCTGACCTCCTTCCACCAACTCGAGGTGGAGATCATGCTCTGTATGATGGGGCAGCTTATCTGCTTCCACTTCATTGAACACATCTCGCAGGTGTTGGTATGGCTTGGGTATATCTGCAGCTGTCACCACATTGTCCACCTCTACCTCCATCTCTACTCCTTTGTCTGCGCCTGTAGGTACAAAACCAAAGGCCAGGATTGATGATGGTGGCTCCTCCAACAGCATGAACCCTATGGGTCCATCTTCCAGAGTTGCTTGTAGTATGCGCTCTGCTGAGACAAACTCGTTTCCATGAAGGGTTGGTTTCCTCATGGATAAGTCCCCTGCTCTTGCTGCTTCAGGGGGTCTCTTTGGGGGTCGGTCCTGCTCCTGAGTCTTGAACTCCAGCTGACCTGTGTCCCATTGTATGGTGGGTTTGAGCCTCTGTAGCTCGGTGAACCCCAGGATGAGGTTGTTGTCAGCAGTGTCAGCCACTGAAGCTTCGACAATACCCAGATTGTGTGTACCAATAGATACCTGCATGCTCGCAGAACTATTGATGGAGAGTTGGTGTCTGGTGACACCATGGATCAATCTTGTTTTTATGGGTTTTATGGGTATTTGGTACTTACTAATGAAAGAATCTGAGACTATGGACAAACCAGCACCAGTATCAGCTAGTATCCGAGCAGGATGGTCTTGGACCATTCCAGAGAGCTCCAACACTGCTTTGCCTCCACTGGTAGAGAAACATACTTGACAATCTTGATATATACAGAGTGATGGCAAGGAGGTTTGTAGAGCAATGCACACCATCAGTGCATCACCCCACTGATGTTTCCCTTGTCATCACCATCATTGTGCTCCTCCTCCTCATGATTGGTGATCATGGTCTGTTGGTAGGGACTGAGGTCCAAGTCCTCAGGCTCGCCCGTCTCCGTGCCACCTGATTGACCATCTCCTGAGTCGGTGTTTTCTTCAAAAGGGTCTGTTGTGGTGACCATGACCTTGGGGCCCATGGGCCGTGAGCCCAGGGGGTCTACCCTCCTGCTGGGGCAGTCTCTAGCCCAGTGGCCAATACCCTTGCATACATGACAGGTGTTGTTACCTGATGGAGCAGGGTGTCACAGGATTGGGAATCGGGTAACCAAACTGAACATAGTGAGCAGCCAAACCACTACACCAGCTAGACCCTTAGCTGGTGTACCCGATTCACACAACACTGAAGTATAAGCATTTTCACTCCGAAATGCTCTGGACTCGGAGAACGGAACCATTCCGGTGACACAGGGCTTCCTTGCTTTGAGATCTGGGTGGCTTGATGGGGAAGGGTCAGTTAGTGGGTTGATTTAGGTTTTGTGTAGTTGCTTGTGTTAATAATCAAGCTGGGTAAGGTTGAGTGGGTTGACGTATGGGGATTGAACTTTGAATTGGCCGCAACCCAGTTCTTAGTGGAGGTGATGTGGTGTTTGGGAGTGAGTGTCTAGACAAGGACTGCTGTAGTAGCATCCTCTGTTGATCGATCTCCTCAACCTCTCAGTACCACTCCCATCTCTTCCCAGGTGGGTTCCTCTCGAACTTCTCCTGTATGCTGTGAGTGAGACTTCCTCGAAAGAGATCAATCACTAGCTCGTTGTCATCTAGGTTGACCTGACCCTCCAAGTCTCTGAACTGCTCTACATGACGTGTGGCAGCACCAGGAGCATCACTTGTGAGCCTGAGAGCTAGCAACTTGTTGTATGCCTCCATCCTAGCATTGCATGGGTTGAACTGCTCTGACAGTCTCTCTGTGAAGTAGTGCCAATCATTGAACAACCTTCCTTCTCTAGCTCTATCAATATGGAGTTTGGAGGTCCACCACTCCCGTGCAGTCCCTTCTAGCTGAGCACCCATGTGATTGATCATCCTAGATTGCTCATACACCTGGTTGAACTTAAACCATGCTTCGGCTTCTAGAATGAAGATCTCCACATCTCGGGGATTGAACTTTGGGAAGGGGGCGGCTATGGGCTTTGATCGATTAAGCTCTGCCATGATGCTAGAGTCTTCCTCCTGATCAAGAACATAGGGCTCCGTCCTGCTCTTCTTGTATGGGTCTACCCTGGACTTGACATATCTTGGTCCAGTGGGTGAAGCATACTTCTCGTAGTTGACGTCTTCTTGATCATCCATGTCTGTGAATGAGACTGATCGTCTTGGTCGTGGAGCCGGAGTAGGAGTATGGGGGTCTCCTAGCATAGACTCATCTCCTCCTCCTGCTTATTCCTCCGAGTGTGAGAGGTCAATAGTCTCCTCTCTACTCAGATGAGCTCGTTGTAGTCGTTCCTCTCATTGACCCTGCCTGGTAAGCTCCAACTGGGCTTCCAATAGAGTGTGCAGTCTATCGAGCTTGTTGTTGAGGTCTGGGTCCGTCATGGTGATCATGAGGAGCTGCTTGAATGATCCACTCTACTGTCAGGGGTCTCGCACCTGAAACCCAGGTCGGTCTGTCGAGATACTCGGTGACTATTGAACTGTGTGACAGCTATTGTCTCGGTGAGCTACGTCGCTCAGTGACTATCAGGTTGCGCGGTGGCAACGGGTAGCGTTCGTTGTATATACTATCGTAGGTTTCGGCTGACCTCTGTGGACACTCCGTTCAGGGGTAGCTTGGCATGATCAATATCAATACTAAGGTTATGATGACACCAAGGTCTGATGTGAGTGATGAGGTTGTTGGTGTTGGTGATAGGATTGGTGGCGTCAACACGAGTATCCAGTGTGTTGACTGATGCTTGAGGTGATCCCTGGACCGCAGTGGACTACTGCCTTCGGTTCTATCTTGATCCGTACTGCTGGTTTGCTATGAACCGCCTTCGGACGTCAGTGAGTGGTGATACAACACACGCACTACAATGAGGAGCAACCTTGATGGATTGCTGCTATGCTGACTGAACTAATGTATACTTATGCTGAAGTGATAACTAGTTATGGTGTGTAGAGTGGATGGGGATCCACTCGACCACTGATGATGAGAGGGTGTGCTTATATACACTCCTTGTAGTGTCGCCTGTGATGCTACTCTGGCTCTCTCTCTGCAGAGAGTACCCTCTTCATTGAGTACTGTACAAGAGGTCTCTCTAGTACCCTCCTCTCCTCCTCGACACTGCTCCTCCTCCTAGCGACCTGCTTGCCGGTCTCCTATACACTGCTCCTCCTCCTTTGACCGGTGATGGTTCCTCCGACTCCTATCTCTCGAACCCCCTGAGTGGTGACCGTCTGCATGCTCCTTGAGCTTGGTCCTCCTTGTGGCTGTGCCTGGCCCTCCTCGCATATGGGCCTGGTCCTCCTTTGCATGTAAGTCCATAGGAGTCCATGGTCTCCATGGAGACTGCACTACGACCATGCTCACCACTGGTACTGGCTAGATCTCCAATGCCTGTGCTCCTTCTATATGAACCATTGACCCTCCTGCTTCCTGAGCATTCAGGCCCATGACAGTTGTCTGCACGCTTTGTCTATGCGCTTTGTCCTTTTTGCAAGTTATCGCACGCTCGTCTTTGCAAGTCGTCGCACGCAACTCTCTCCTCCTCTCCACCATCTTCATCACTCGCTGCTCGACGCCATCGATAGCTTTTTCTTGCGACCTACCCACCTCTCCCATCCCTGTGGCGCTTCGTCATGTTTTGCTTGTCTGTTAGCGTTGTCTTGTCTCTTTAGGTCTCCCGTGCACTCCACCCCGCTTTCACGTGATTCTCGACCATCGGTGGCCCTTACGGCCACGGCTGGGAGCTCGCAAGCGACTCTCCCGAGTTAGGAAATCCTTTTCTTACTCCTCCTGCCTGTGCATGTGTGGACCTGTCCATGCCCCCTTAAGAATGAACGTGTTTCTCGAATTTGACGACTTTTTCCCATTTTTGAACACCCCTTTTAAGGATCCAAAAAACATGTGTTTCTAAAAACACATCTGCAGCAAATGTGACATTTGGTATGTTTTAACATGTATGTTATTAATACTGAAGCTTGTCAGTATCATGTTAGCATGTGCTTCACACTGTTACAGATGGTCATAGTCAATCAAGTCTTTTGTGGAAACATTTCACTAAGAATGAAAATGAACAGGTACTAGGGATGTAAAGGTGTTGACAATTTGCGACTTTGCCTGGACAACCAGCCCCATGCCAACATTGCATTGTAGTCCTCAGCTGTCCTCTCATGGCGCCTGGAGCATGTGGTTGTGTCCTCTTGCTGTCAGCCAGTGGAAGTGAGCAGCGCCTGAAACATTTGCTCCCAAAGATCATGTGCCAATGAGCTGTGAAGTTGTGTCAAGGCAGGCTGTGTCATGTTTTGCATACTTGCCATGCTCTCCTCCTCATACTGAGCTTGATTTGTCTGCTGTTGACTCTGCATATTCCCACTCTGGCTCGGGTTGGTGCTGAGAGTCGGAACAACATCATGGATTACTTCCTCGGAGAAAGATGGGTGAAGGAGTTCAGCAACCATGTCTGGACCATTGTATTGGCTTGCAAATGTATGGGTGACAATGCATGCTTGGATAGTCCTTGCTGCCGTCTTACGATCCTTGACACAATACATGTTCCCTCTGTACCCATTCAGGCACTGAAATCGATTCTTGAGGTAGGCAATGGCATGTTCAACCTGGACCCAGACTTGAGAGAGAGAGTGGTTGAAGAAACACAGGTCACGGCTTTTCTCAGCAGCTATATGTGAGAAAGGTCCAACTGTGAAGGCAGAGTGACCATACCCTCCATCAACCCAGATAAACTCACCATCATCCAAGTACAATCGAGGTTTCTTGAGGATGTTGCTGCCTGAAGTCCAAACCTTTGAGTCTTGGACACTACCAGGCTGTCCAACAACTGACTCCACAATGTGAAGAGAATGAGGTAGGATGACCAGGGCGACATTCATGCTGTAAAAGCCCTTGTAGCTAAAGTGCTCCCAGCTCATCATCCCTGGCTTCCATGAAAGTGGTACATGAGTACCATCGACTACAAGCCAGCCTTTTCCCCATTCCTCTACTCCAGTAGTCCTTTGCACCCATGCAGAAGCACTTTGCCTCTCCGCTTCTGATGCAAATCACATAACCTCCTTGTTGAGTTCAAGAAGTGTGCATACAGTCTGTTCAGTCCAGCCAATCACAGTTCCAGTGCTGTAGCCACATTGCAGGGAAACATCACACTCTCCAGCTCCATTTCCTGATCACCCAAGCTGGTAAAGAGCCACTGACAGGATTTCTCTGCATCATTGGATCGAGTCCTGACCTGAGTTAAATGATTTCGTTTGTTGAAGGCATTTTGCCAGCTCCTTGAAAGCCAAAGGCGTCATTCATACCAAGCCTTGGAAAAGGGTTGGCTTCATCGAGGCATATTGGTCAAGGAGCTCAATTAGCTTTTCAGAGCGGCCCTGTGTATGAATCCATGGGACTGAGTATTGCTGCTGGGCAATTAGGGTGTACATGCGAATGAGGCCTGCCGAAAGAGGTGTTGGGCCATAATCAGTGTCAGAGCTGCTATCATAATCATCCATATCAAAGTCAGGGTTTTGCAACTCTTCTGCATACTGATCAAGTTCAGCGGGCAATGATACTTCCAGAGTTTGAATGATGCTATTGAGCTGGTCCTGTTTTGTGCTGAAGCACACCATGGTGTAGAGGACCGTGAGGAGGGGAAGAGGGTTATGGTTAGAATGGAAGGGAAGGTGATGGTGATGGTGTTGGTGAAGAAGGAAGAAGGAAGAGAGAAGAGAGAGAAAGTTGGCGCAAAGCATTGCACAAAGTGTTGCACATGTAGAGTGCTGCACACACCTTTAAAAAATGTGCATGTTTGCGGATGGATGCGCATCCACTTGCTTCACCTCCTCAACTTGACTACTTCATCACACTGGTGCACCATTTCATCCATCGGCAAAGTATTTGAAGCTGGAAGCTGGGATGTTTCTCTTCCCGCTTCTCCAACTCCCCCATGTGACACAGAGCAAGAACAAGGTGCACCTCCTGTGCTTTCTCCTGTCACTTCCCCAATCGATCAGATGTCTGCTACACCTTCCACCCAATCAACCAGGGCTGCCAACCATGGGGCCAAGAAGAACTTTGTCTGGCAGGCTCAGGACATCGAGCACCTTGTAGACATGATCTACATCAACAAGTCATATTAGCATGCAATTCTCCCTTCTTGTCGCAACAAAGCCAACAAGCCTGCCAACAAGCTTTGCAAGGATACAGTCTATTGTGACCTCAGCAGGTCGGTCTTCCCTGCCAGGTCTGTTGATCCCTCTCACATCAAGTTCAAGGTACACTGGCTTCAAGAAACATACCATCGGGAGAAGAAAGCTCTCTTGCTTACAGGAGCTGGAACACTGCTGAAGGACATGGATGCAACAAATCCTGTAAGTACTTTAAGATGGTCAGTTATATTACTTGTGAATAGTACTAGCTGACACTTTCTCTCTACAGTCTTACATGTCTCGGGTTGCTCTCTCAGCCAAGTACCCTTGGTTTGAGAAGATGCACAAGATGATGAACGAACGTGTGTTGGCAGGGCCAGCTGTCCTCCTCACAACACCTAGCCTGGATGCTACTGGCAACGAGGATTCTGATCATGTGCTCCCTGGCGGCAATCCCATGGAGGAATTCAGCGATGAAGACCTTGACCACGCAGTGCATGCCCAGAACCTACCCCTGATCCATGACCTGGTGGATGCCGCTCCCAGTAATGCAGGAGATTGCACCGATTTTGACATCTCGACACCACCCCCGCATCACATCCAATCAGATGCCCTGGTCTCAAGTCCATCAATGTTCTCAAACCGGGCCTCATCTTCACAAGCAAATGGCTACAAGTGCAAGCATAACAATGTTGAACAGAAGCGGGATTCCCTTGCAGAGGCTTTCTATCGATCTTCGATAGAAAGCCTATCAATCTGCCTCAAGCTTGCACAGGAGCACACCAAGCAAGAAGCAGAGCGCACCAAGCAGGAAGAATTGCAGTTACAGCACGAGCGTGAGGAAAGGGAGCAAGAAGAACATCTTTGCGCTCAGGAAAGGGAGTGCGATGAACGTGTTCACTCAGAAAATCGCAATGTATTCATTGAAATGATGTGTATGATGGTCACTCAGCAACGAGGAGGACCATTGCCTTGACATCCAGTCTTGGCAATCAACAATTGCCAAGACCACGATGCTCTAGACTGTGATGGTCAGGAAAAGCGTCTTCTCAGTACCATCTCAATGCACTTGTCTTCCTGAAATGTGCTTTGTTTCTGGTACTGCTTCTTTGTGCAATGAATGCTGAATGTTCTTGAGACCAAACATATACGTCACACATATGATGTGAAGATTTATTGTGTGAATGGAAATCATTTTGAGAGTGACAAAAAAGTGAGTCCATTTTATTGGGTCCGGAGGTGTGTTTTCAGAAACATGTGTTTTTTCAACTTTTGGTGAGCTTATGTAAGGTTTTTGTGTGAAATAAAAACTTGTCAAATTCGAGAAACACGTGTTTCTAAAAACACTCGAAAATTGATACCCTCTATATGTGTTTCTGTCTAAAAACAGCAGTGACATTGTGCTCTGACTCTGACCGATCGCCAGTCATCGGGACCCGTGCGATCCACTATTTTCTCACCTAAATCCACACAGAAGGCCACAGTCAAGCGATCACCTGCAAGCTGGACTGCGCTGTGCTGTCTGTGTGTTCTTTTGGCACTTTCGGGTTCTTCTTGAAAATCGGAAGATCTGCTTCTCTCTGACGCTGCATGGACAGCAACCACTCACAACGCTTCCGTCACGGGTCGGCTCGGTTCTTCTTACACTTTTCTCTATCACCATCACTTCACCTTTCGCGACATTCAGCACCACCTTTTGTCGGCATCTAGCAGCAAGAGCACTTCACCTGCTCCCGACAAAAGCTCGCCCACTATGCCGCCAAAACGAGCCGCACTCCCCACCAAGGAGCGCACCCTCTTCCAGCGGCTCATCCAAGAATACGAAACCAAAAAGTACAAACTCGGTCTCAAAACCGCCGACACCATCCTCAAAAAGTTCCCCGACCATGGAGAAACCGTCGCCATGAAGGGTCTTCTCCTCGGCTCAACCCATCGTCGCAATGAAGGCATCGAATTAGCCAAAAAGGGAGTTCGCCTCGACCTAACCTCTTTCATCTGCTGGCACGCTCTCGGCATTCTGCATCGTCAGGATAAGAACTATGAAGAAGCGATAAAGTGTTACACCCAAGCACTGCGGATTGAAGGTGGTGGAAATGTGAATTTGTTGAGGGAATCGGCATTTTTGCAGTTGCAGTTGAGAAACTACCCTCCGATGGTGGAGAATAGGTTGACGCTGTTAAGGATGCAGCCTCATTTGAGGATCAATTGGATTGGGTTGGCGGTTGCGCACCATTTGGCGGGATCACTGGAGGCAGCGGTGAGGGTGTTGGAGGGATACGAGAATGTGATGCGCGATATTCCGGATAGGAGTTACGAGCATTCAGAAGTGTTGCTGTATCATGCGAGTGTGTTGGAGGAGCAAGGCAAGTTTCAGGAATCGTTGGATTTGATGGAGGAGAGCAAGAAAAGGATTGTGGATCTGAGGGGGATGCAGGAGGCTCAGGCGAGGTGTTTGGCTGGGTTGGGGAAGAAGGATGAGGCTGAGAAGCTGTGGAGGGAGTTGATCAAGTCCAATCCGGAGAACAAGAGGTACTTTGGTGGATTGCTTAGTCTTCTTGGAATCACTAAGGAGGATGGCTCGACCGCAGAGGAGGACAAAGCGGTGGAAGTGTTCAAGGGTTTACAAGCCGACCATCCCAAATCTACTGCTGCTAAACGTCTGGCTCTCATCCATGCTACGGGTGATGACTTTAAAACTCAAGCTATAGCCTATGTCAAATCAGCACTCGTCAAAGGCGTTCCTTCTCTCTTCTCCGATCTCAAATCACTCTACCAGGACTCAGCCAAGCAAGCCGCACTCGAAAAGATCGTTGAAACCCTCCGACTCGATTGGGCACCCACCACCTCCCCTTCCCCAGAAGGCACAGACCCACCAACCTCCTATCTCTGGTCCCTCTACTACCTCGCCCAGCACTACTCCCTCATCGGCTCCTCCACCCTCGCACTCTATTACATCGATTCCGCCATCTCCCATTCATCCACCCTCCCCGAATTTCACATGGTTCGAGCTCGAATCCTCAAACGAGCCGGTGATCTCCTTGGCGCCTCTGCCGCCATGACTGACGCCCGCTTATTGGACTGCCAAGACCGATTCTTGAACTCCAAAGCCGCAAAATACCTACTCCGCACAAACGACACCCCTGGGGCCGAAAAGATCGTTGGCCTGTTCACAAAACCAGACGCTCCTTCACCCACATACGACCTGAATGAAATGCAGGCTCTTTGGTACCTTGCCGAAGAAGCTGATGCTTTCGAACGCACCGGAAATCATGCAATGGCATTCAAAAGACTGGGGCAGTTGGACAGGACGTTCCAGGAGTTTTGGGATGATCAGTTGGATTTCCACTCTTATTGCATGCGGAAGATGACTCTTCGTTCCTATGTGAATCTGGTGCGGTTCGAGGATCGGTTGAGAGCTCATCCTGCGTATATTGGGGCGGCGGAGAAGGCGGTGGGTTTTTATGCTAGGTTGCATGATAAGCCTGATACAGCTGCTTTTGTGGAGGAGGAGAAGGGAGAGGAAGAAGATCCAGCTCTAGCTGGGTTGAGCGAGGCGGAGAAGAAAAAATTGTTGAAGAAACAAAGACAGGCAGAGGCAAAGAAGGCGGCCAAGGCGGAAGCGGAGGCGGCAGAAAAGAAGAAAAAGGCGGAAGAAGCTACTGCAAATGGCGAAGCTGTCGATGATGAGGGACCAAAACCAGATCCTGATCCGAAAGGGTTGGACTTGTTCAAGTCGGTGGCGGAATTGCCGTTAAAGCAGGCTCATAAATGGTTGAGGTTCATGCAAGAGCAAGCGCCGCAGAAGCAAGAAACATGGAGGAGTGTGTTTGAGGTTAGTGTTAGGGAGAAGAATTGGTTGCTTGCCACCAGGGCCGTCGTGCACTTGCACAAGCTCGGAGGCGAGACAACAGATTTGGTTGTAAGATTAAAGAGTCAGCTGCCAGATTTGAAGGGGGCACCTAAATCAATCGGAAGCGTCATCGAAAGTGCACTGGCGGAAGTTATTCCTGCTGAAAAGCCTCTAGCTACGTTCTACGCGGAAGCTTTACAATCTCCTCACGCGTCAAAACCTGAAGTTATGCTCGACAACGCTCGCGCAGCTATCTCTTTGGGTCGTCCTGAAGAAGCTTCCTCCCTCTTGCTCAACCTCCCAACCACTATCTCACAGACTCAACTCACCGGTCCGCGAGTCAGAAACAATGCGTTGGAGACCACCATCGAAGCCCGTACCCTCCTCGCACAGATCGATGCGGCTAAGGAGGACAAATTTGATGGCAAGGCAAGGGAAGCTTTCCCCCTGGCAAACGCTTTCAAGTCGGCGGAGATGCTGGAGGAGGAAAAGAAGGGGAGGGATGAGGCGAGGGCGAAGTGGGAGAAGGGTATTGAGGAGGAGAAAGTTGAAGGTGAAGCCAATGGAAATGCTCTGCATGAGCCTTTGCTCTAACTTCACTCGTTCGTTGTATAGCATTTGTATACATCTCAAATATCATACTAGAATTTATCTCGAAGCGGTCTGTGACAGTCCGAGCCTGGCAAGTGAGCAGGGGTAGAGGCGATCGAGGAACGAGACTTGATTGCGAAAGCATGGAACGATGATAAGAACACGATGAGATTTAGCACATGATGATGAAAACGAGCAAGAGCGGAGCCCACGAGCGTGAGACGATATACGAGAAATCCAAAGAACAATCAAGAACCGAAACGAGAGCAGTTTGAAGGTATAAGAAGCAAAAAGACAGGCCACCCCGACCATCGAGCTTGTTCGAGGCAAAGTTGGAGACGTAACCAGCCGCCTCTTATTCGAAGGAAAACATCTCCGGACCAAGATCAAAGTTCAAATAGAACTGTGCGGGCGCTTCGCCTTCTTGCACCTGCGTTTGGCTTCCACCCGCAATCGCACCTTCCCCGTCCACACCCGCCATCGAAGGCTGTATGAGAGCAGGAGCGAGGAACGAGCTATTTAGATAGTCCTGGATGTCAGACATCTCTACTTCGAAGTCAAGGCATGAGTTGGGTGCGTCCATGCCACCAGCGATAGGAGGAGCAGTGTGGACGAGGGGTGCTGGAGGAGAGTACTGCTGATGAGGAAAAAATGGGCTCGAAGAAGGTAGGAAGGAGGCGGGAGCAGATGCGGCAGTCTCGAAGAACTGGTTGAGGTCGAAGAAGTCGGTCTTGTCAGCGAGGGAGAAGCTGCTGTCTGTGCTTGTACTGCCGCCCGCGAGCTGACTCGAAGGCTGGTTTTGTAGGAAAGACAAGCCGAACGATGGCTGCTGGCGCTGTTCGATCGCAGTCTGGTCCACAGGAGTGTTGCAAAAAGGTGGGACAGGAGCCTCGTCCTCATCCACCCATCCATTGTCATCCGTCGTCGTACTATCCATCTTGGCCCAAGAGCTTCCCGAAGCGCTTCTCTCACTAGCCTGTCGCATAGCAGAGATATCGAGTGCTTTTTGGATGCTCTCCCTCAACCCCTTATGCAAAGCCTCTTGATTGAACTGCAGGTCACCAAAGTTGAGCTTGATGTCGCCTGAGTTGGTGTGGAAGCCAAGCTGCTGGTGTTGAGAAAAGTTACTCAAGTTGACATTGTCGCTGGTGAAGGGCGACCTCTGTTCCTGTCTTACGCAAGCATAGGTGGGTTGTGGAGGAGTCGCCATAGTGACAGCGGGCATGTCTTGCTTTGCATGGCCTTCGTACTTGAGCGGATTGATGAGGCAGAAGACATTGTAGGCTCTACCAGGACTGTCGAAGCAGTCGCTTTGACTGCTTGAGATAGAGGATGAGCTGGTCGATCGCGAGGAAGGGCTGCCCCACGAGGTGAAAGACTTTTTGAGCTCGAGGGAGGAAGCTGATGCTTTGCTTGTGGTGGAGCAGGCACGTGGAAAACGAGGCTTCTTGAGGCTGAGGGAGGAGTCGTCCGAGTCAGATACGGAAAGGGAAGGTGAGCCGCGACCAAGTGCGCCGTATGTCTTGCGCTTCTTTTCTGAGAGGGTGAAGACTCGTGTGGATGGTGAGGAAGGAATGTGCGGTGGTTCGGAAAGCGGGTCAAAGTGTTGAGAGGGGGAAGTTGGTTCGGTCTTGGGTCCTTTTCTGCCTTTGCGGTTGCGGCGATTTTGGAACTGTGAGGAGGAAATCAGAAAGAGATGGTAAATGAAGTGGTCAGCGATCAGATCTTGCGGCAGCAGATTGCGTACAAGTGTTGAGCACGTCGAAGGTGTTGGCTCAGCTTAATCCTCACGAAGTTGAAGCCATCTACCCGGAGCTACAGACACATATAAGTAACTCCCTCGTCTGCCTCCGGGGTGCTCCTTTAAATTACGGCCGTCATTGTCATCGTTAGTGCATACGCGTCGACATCAGGTCAAAGCTCGAAGCACGTGTAGGTAAGGAGCAGTACTCACCCAGATGGTCACTTGCTTTGGCTTGAGTCCGGTGACTTCAGCTAATCGATATTTCTCGGCTTGCGAGATGTTGGGTGTGTGCTGGAAGGCTTGTTCGAGGATTCGGACTGCGTCAGAGTCGTGCCCTCGACATGGCTTTGTGGAGTCATGACTTTCATAAAGACGAGGGTGCCGAGCATTCTTTTCAGTCTGCTCAACGTGCTGCAATACTTGCTCCCTGTGGTGGGTCTTGACAGCGTCAAGTATGGTATGCCAGGCTTTCCGTGCCTGAAGCGAGAACTTCCGTGCCATGAGCTCTCTGAAAGCTTCAGCAAAGCCTTCATTGCAGAAGCCGCGTTGGTGCAAATCCGTGTGCGCAGCGTCGTAGACTTCTTCATAGAACCGACAAAGCTGCCTGATCTTGTCCTTGTATATCGCTACCAAGCTTCTCCGGCATTCACCCGTGATGCCGAAGCCCTCTATATCTCTGATAATATAATCTTGAATTGGCCAGCTCAATTTGAGCGTGGCATGATTCTGAGACGAGATCGGTTCGGAAAGGCGTTTAATTCCTGGAAGCATGCTGTGCAGCTGGGAAGCCAAGTTGTTGACCTGATGGAGAAGAGTTGAAGCAGCCATGGTTAGTATCGTTTTAGGTGAAGTTGCTTGAGATACCGGATGGGTGGTGAAAGGGGAGGAGGAGTAAGGCGCGTCCCAAATCGCAGTCTCGTGCCATTTTGTTTTTTCTTGGGGTGCAACAGGCGTCCAGTCAAAGCGCAAAATTTCGAGGCAAACGCAACTCCTCCTTGACTCCCAGCCACATTCTCCAAGATAGCCAGCAAGATGACCAGCAACAAGGTATTTTCAGCATCCTGTCTGTTGCACTCTCTACAGCAGATCGAAGATGAATTCCTCGGCACAGAAAGAAGTGATCACACGCACCTTGTTGAGCGATTGGCACGTCTTCACGATGGAACCGCAAACCTGAAGAGCGATGTGAATGACCAGGACACGATAGATAGGATACGCCTTGCGGCTCAGCGGATCCAAGTCGTCGCCGAAACACGACTTAGCCTGGAGAAGACCTTCGAGACCCTACGTGACAAAGCAGTGACAGACGCTGATTTGATTGCGAGAGGAGCAAATCTGATTGCACCACCATCGCAGGCTCCAGACCTCTCCGAGACCTTGCCGTCGTATCACATGCGCAGACACTTCCTCGCCACCCTGCACGACCCCTACCCAGCTGCAGAAGACAAAGAAGCGCTCGTCCGGATCACAAACAAGCCCGTCCTCCAGCCCGGCACCCCCCTCAAGAAGCGCACCTTGCTCAGCGTGGAGCAACTCACACTATGGTTCATCAACGCGCGCCGACGGTCTGGCTGGTCCCAGATCGTTCGCAAGTTTGCCCGCAACGATCGGAACAGGATGAAGCTTCTCGTCCAAGCCAAGATGCTTGCCTCTGACCCCTCAGCACGCGCCATAGCAACCCAATCTTCGCTCGTGGGCAATCTCGATGACCTTCTTCGCGAAAACCTCGGCCACCTCACACCAGCAGACAAGGAAGAGTTCGAAGACGATTGGAATAGTATGATCAGTTGGATCAAGTACGGTGTCAAAGAGAAGGTTGGTGATTGGGTATACGATCTCGTCGCCGCGAACAAGAAGTCTCCTCCCAGGACGGGTCAAGCACGAGCAGTCACTACCGCAGCAAACAGATCTCCAGCACGAAAGACAGCAACCAAGACACAGACGAAGCCGAGGAAAGCAAAACAGCGGGCTAGCAAGACACCTTCGATGGACAGCACTTCCGTCTTGGAGTCAACTCCGGAGCTGAGCATGTGTTCTACGGCAGATAACAGCTTCAGTTCCTTCGGTAGCAATGGTTCGCTGGTGCCGCACGATCCTTTCCAGCAGTACCAGTTACAACAAAGCCCTTCCCTCAACACGAGAGGCGGGCGAAAAGTCAAAGCGTTGCCCAATCGCGCTACTCAGAAATTGCCCGCTGAGGCGCTTTACATTAGTAAGTCTTCTCTCTGGTGCCCGCACAAGGCCTTTGACGCAAACACTGAACAAGCCCTTTGTTCTGCTTTGCCACTCAAAGACAGCAACGAGAGCGGATCAATCGACACGTGCTATCCGGTGCCTGAAGAGCGCAAAACTGCCCTTTCTCTCGCGTCCGAGGCTCTGGCACAGGCCAGCGGTCAGACCAACTCTTATCTTCCCGCTTCGAAACAGCAGATGTTCCCGCCTTACGATGCGATGGGACAGATTCCTTTCGTGCCTAGAAGGGAGAATCTCAGCTCCAACAGCCTTTCTGCCGCTTTCGGTTGATCTGAAGCACGCTTTGTATTATTTTTGCTCTGTTTTTGGAACTATCACACCATTCTGTATCACACTTTTTGGCTTTGAATACATGACTGTTTGGGGGCATGAAAGTGACGCTCATCGTGCGGAACAAGGCTCATCTCAGAGTGCAAGGAGGGAACAAAGGGGGCATTTGAGTTTGGATCCCTTCGACCCTATCGCATGCGATGACGAGCTGCGTTGACGCTAAAACGAGGAACAAAGAGAAATTGTTCGGCCCGCAAAAAGAGGGCGGAAATGAGCAAGAAGGTGGGTTGAAGCACTCCCTTTGTTTTTTTTCCCGCAACTTCATCCGCAGTCAGAAACTCCAATGCCTCTCGGTGTCTACGGTTTCTCGTAGTCGTGCCACTTCCTCTTGCATGATGTGACGATAAGGAAGAACAAAGGGAACAGTCGTGCGGCTCATTCTGCAACAGGCAACGCTAGTAAGACGCTCGGGCCGCTCCCGCAGTTTATTACTCCCCTTTGTTCATCCATCGTGAGAATCTTCTTTGCGCCTCCCCACAGACATCCACTCATTCGGCGTATCCGTGGCTTTATGAAGAATCTCAAGGTTGCTGTAATATGGAATGCATTCTCACAAGTCCGGGAAGAACAAAGGGGAGCTTGCTTGGTTTTTTTGAGTTGGCACTCTTTGATTAGGTTGTGACAGCTTCGGCTGCAGCTTCTTGCGTCGGAGTTCAAACCGACTATCTCATCAGTTGAAGGTATGTCAGTGTCACAATGGGATTAACGGAGTTCACGGACCATAACAGGGTTCAACAGAGTGTAAGCGAGTCACCGATGGAACTAAGGCTGCATATAGGTGGCAACACACATGGGATGCATATGCATTGTCATTATAACCTATAGAAGGTAACAACTCAGGAGTAATATGAAGGGTAACTCATCCTGGATCAACCCACGCAGAAGGTGATTGTCAAGTATATATATTCCTATGTATGTAGCATCACAATGATAAACAACAGACACAACTCTCTAAAAAGGTAGTATGCCTGGTGACACAAGCTTGCTAGTAGCTCGGAAGAACAGCGTATTTTCAACTGATTAAGAGTCTGAAGCTCCACCGACTGAGCTGACCAGGATGGTAGAAGAAACTGAAACTCAAGCTGGCAAGACCAAAGGAAGAAGAAAAGGGAAGACAGCTCAAGCACGAGCAATCGATAACAAAGCCATCAAAGAAACAGAGACTGATGTGATTGATGATGAAGCAAACAAAGATACTGATTCTGACTCCAACCCAGACAATGGTGGCAAACAATACAACTTCCAAACATTGGCAAAGCTCCTTGAACCAGTGCCAAAGCTCACATCCCACAACTACTATAGTTGGAATGCTCACATCAAGTTCTTTCTCCAATGTGTTCCTCATGCAATGAAACACCTGGAAGGAGTATATGACAAAAAACACCCAAAATGGAACAGAACCTTTGATGATGCCCTAACAAATGCACTGCAAGGTACCATTGATACCACTGGGGAATACAATGTCAACTACTTGATCCTGGATATCATCAGAGAGCACCATGTGTTCCACCAGGTCTGGAAGAAGATTGAGAACAGCCTAACAAATGAGGCCACCGCTACATCTTGACGAATCACACTCATTGCTCAGTTAGGAGAGCTATGAATGTTCAACTCTGACGTTTGGAAGCTCATCCAGGAGATTAGATCTATTCAAACAGAAAGCAGTCTCTTGGGAAAACCATTTTCAGATGACACCCTGTTCTCAAACCTACAGAAATGTACTATATGCCACCTGGTATATAAAGAGACTGTTGCTACCATCAACCAGCTCACCTTCAATGCCCTCGCCACCGCATTGACTATTTGACAGTTGGCGATCGAAAACAACCCCGTCCAAAAGGTTGACCCATGCCAAGCTAGCGCTCAAATCACCGAGAGCGACAATCAAGATGAATCGACTAAGAGGAATGAGGGAAACGAGAGAAACGAAGACCACACTAGTGCCAAGACTAACACAAGGCCACAAAGGCTTCGATGCTGGATTTGTAAACGCCCTGGCCATGGTATTAGTCAGTGTGATGCCTCCATGACAATCCCCGAGAATTCCCCCTTTACCAAACCCAAATAGGAAGCATGGTGCTCCTTCACATCAAGTTGGCAGAGGCCCCTGAGTTCAAAAGAAACAGTTCGTTGTATTTTAGACTCAGGGGCTAGTTACCACATGGTTAACACCTATGGCATGCTCATCAAACCTAGAACCTGTAGAAAGCATGTATTCACCGTCGGAAGCGAGGTTCTAGAAGTGACAGCCATAGAAGATGCAAGTATATCAACAAGCCACGGAGAGGTACCACTCCAGAATGTATTGTATGTACGGCATTTGAATGTTAACCTATTATCAACCAACTCTTTGATGGATGAAGGAGCACAAGTAATATTGGACTCAACCAGCAGGCAGATACTCCTAGCAAATGGTACACTACTCAAAATGGTCAAGGATCGTGAGCGAGGACTTTTAGAGCTCCGAGGCAACACATGGCAAGAAAATGCAATGATCACTTCAACACTAACATTTGACGGTGTTGATGAAGATTTCAAGCAGGCTGGAAGTAAGGCCAGAATATCAAAACAACAAAAATGGCATGAATGTCTGGGGCACCTAGACCGAGACAAGACGAAGACCATCATAAATCGCCTCAAAGGAAATGATACGACAAATATGAGCACAAATGCAGCTACAACATGCGAACAATGCATCAGATCCAAGAGTATGGCAGCTAGAATGGGACAAGGTAGTGGAGAGAAGTCTGTCTCCCCACTTGATCTCATCCATATCGACTTGATAGTTGATTCATCGCACACAACAGAATACACGTGCACACTGGTACTAGTAGACAATCACAGCAAGTATGTGTACGTGCAGTCCCTACTGTGGAAAAGCCATGCATTCCCAAAGCTCAAGACGATCATATCATATCTTGAAACACAAACAGGAAGGAGCCTAAAGGCAATATGATCCGATCAGGGCACAGAATGGAGAAGCAATGATGCACTTGAATGGACAAATGATAAGGGTATTGAATGGCAAATGACTGTAGGGTACAATAGTAGAAAGAATGGATGTGTGGAGAGGATGAACAGAAGCTTAGGTGAGAAAATGTGGACACTGCTCATGCAAAGGAGATTGCCAAAGAGTTTTTGGCCATATGCAATCCGGGCTGCAGCATTCAAGATAAACCTTACCCCAAACATTGACGGCAAGTTCCTGCATGAAGTCATGTTTCAAAAGTCACTGGAACAGATGATGAAACTCCTGCATGTTTTTGGATGCCTGGCCTGGGTAAACGTTCCCAAGGCCAAAAGGGACAATAAAAAGTTAGACCAACAGGCAGTGGCATCAATATTCCTAGGATATAGTCTTGAAAGAAAAGGATGGCTTTTCTATAGCCCAGACTACAGCCCAAACATTTTTTGGAGCAACTCAGCAAGATTCATGGAGTCCGAATGTTGGTCAGATAGAACAGAGTGGCAGCTAGTGAGTGTACAGCCACCACCAGCACTGGCGGACAAAGGAGAAGTAGACGATCTCAAGTACACAGAAAGGAACCTTTTTGATGAGAGAGAAGAAGAACCACTAGATGAGTACATGGATATCGAAACAAATGATGGATCGGACCCAATTGAAGTCACAACCAGGATGACCAATGATGACACCAAAAGCACTCTCTTTGGACTCACAGCAATCAATGAACGCAAGGGGAGAAACCTAGACCCAATGGTCAGCAAGGCATTATTTGGGGAAGATAGAAACATTGGGAGGAAGCAATGTGCATGGAATTGGATGGTCTTAAAGCCATGGGTACATGGGAGGTTGTTGACCTTCCTAGAGGTATGCACACTGTCGACATGCATTGGGTTTTAAAAATCAAAACAGATGCAAACTTAGTTCCAACAAAATTCAAGGCAAGGTTAGTGGTGAGAGGTTTTACACAAAGGGAAGGCATTGACTATACAGAGGTGTTTGCACCTGTAGCACCCATCCAATCAATCTGAGGGGTTTTGGTCATAGCAACAGTACACAACTGGGAGGTAGATAGCATTGACATCAAGCAAGCGTACCTCGATTCAACGTTACATCATGATGTTTTCTTGAAACCGCTGCTTGGAACTAAGATACAATCTGGGAAGGCCCTCAAGCTGGTGAAGGGACTGTATGGATTGAAACAATCAGGCCGAGAGTGGAACATGGAGTTGGATTCACACCTGTGAAGTATAGGTTACCACTGCATGCCGAGTGCACCTTGTCTATACTCCAGAGGAACCAGAGGCAGCCTCACCATAATTACAGCATACGTCAACGACATGCTCATAGCATCACCTAGTCGCCAGGAGGTAAATCGTACCAAAAGGGAAATAATGTCTAAATGGGGAACGAAGGACAATGGACTGGTCAAAGAGTTCCTAGGTGTCAACATCAAACGAGACAGTTCACGAAAGGAGATGTCACTTGATTTGATGGCATATATCAAGGTGATGTTGAGTAGATGGTTACAAACGACGGACCAGAAATCATGGGTACCAATGCAAGCTATACCCAGTGTCACAGAGAATGATGAGTGTAACTCATTGGAGGGAAAACAGTACCAAGAGCTAGTGGGACAGCTATTATGGGTAGCCAACACCGCATGGCCCAACATATTGTTCACTGTGGGAATACTAGCAAGGCATATGTCAAAACCAAACAACAGCACATGGAGGGCTGCTATACATTTAATAAAGTATCTCAATCAAACCAGCGAATACAAGCTAACCTTTGGGAACAGATCAGGCAAACACTCGACACAACCAATCATCACGTACACTGATGTGAACTGGGCCTTGGACCCAACAAACAGGCGGAGAAGCACGTTGGGTGCAGTGACATATGTATATGGGTGTCCCATCAGCTGGAGATCGCATGTGCAGAAATGTGTAGCACTATCGGCAGTGGAAGCCGAATTCGTTGCCACTTTGGAAGCAGCAAGAGATGTGCTCTTCTTCTTGTATCTGCTCAGAGACTTGGAGATCGACACCACCCTCCCAATTTTACGTACAGACAGCCAGGGATGTATACAAGTGAGTAGAGACCCCGCAAAGCACTGGAAATTGAAACACATAGATACTAGGTATCATTTCATCAGGGACCACATTCAAGATGGAGAAATCGAGATAGAGTTTGTTGGAACAGCAAACAATGCGGCAGACATCTTGATGAAGCCATTAAAGGGCCTGGTGACATCCCGACTAGCTCAATTATTAGGGTTGATGATGCCGTCAAAGGGGGGAGTTGAAGGTATGTCGGCATCACAACAGGATTAACGGAGTTTGTGGACCATAACAGGGTTCAACAGAGTGTAAGCGAGTCACCGATGGAACTAAGGCTGCATATAGGTGGCAACACACGTGGGATGCATATGCATTGTCATTATAACCTATAGAAGGTAACAACTCAGGAGTAATATGAAGGGTAACTCATTCTGGATCAACCCACACAGAAGGTGATTGTCAAGTATATATATTCCTATTTATGTAGCATCACAATGATAAACAACAGACACAACTCTCTAAAAAGGTAATACGCCTGGTGACACAAGCTTGCTAGTAGCTCGGAAGAACGGCGTATTTTCAACTTCATCTGTCACTACTCGCGCGAGAGTTTTCTCTACCTTGTTCTCGGCAGTCGGAAGAGCGCTTCGAGACTTTTTGGCTGCATTCCCAAATTTCGCTCCATCAACACCATTCGAACCCTTCTCCACCTCTTCGCATCAAAGTGCCAATCTCCGCTCATCACTCACAAGCAAAAGCATAGCCAATGATGTCATCATTACGGCAAAGCCCACTACCCACGCTAAAAACTCTCTCTTTCTCCTTCACCGACCTTTCGAACATTCTCCAACCTCTCCTAGCACACAACTACGAACAACTCAACTCCGCACTCCAAGCCAACTCTTCCACCACCCAAAACGCCTCCAAAGATGAGCTCCATGGCCGACTCGATGCTGCACGAATGCAAGTTTCTGTCGCATACGTACTTATGGATCTCGTTTGGATTCTGCTGAAAACAAAAGGTGTCGACCCGATGAATCATCCAGTGATGCAAGAGTTGGAAAGAGTCAAAAGCTATTTCGGCAAGATCAAGCGGGTGCAGGATAATGAGAAGGAACCTGCTGCCCAGGGCGAGAAGGGCACGAAGGTGGATAGGAGTGCTGCAGGGAGGTTCATTAGGGCTGCATTGGCTGGTGAGCCTGGTTCTACGCCTGGGAAGCATACGAAGTTCAACGATGAAAGTGCTGAGAAGAAGGATAAGCAGGTAGAGAAGAAGGAAGTAGAGCAGGCAGAGGCAGAGGCAACACCGTCAAAGAAGGAAGCAACTGCAGCAGGCACGGGCACCTCATTGTCGAACAAGACGAAGCGACCAGCTATGGATCCGTTCGAGGGGTATAACAAGCCAAAGACGCCAAAGACTGCTCCCGCCACACCATCGAAAAAGACTAGCAGTGCGGCTTCTTCACCAAGCAAGAAGCAGAAGAAGAAGTCTCACAAGTGATCTCTCTACCTTCACAGCATCATCATCCACTGTCGTGTCGTTCATTGTATTTGTAAGAGTTTCATCAGCAATCGCATATCTCAAAAAGAACAAACACATCTCGCAAAGCGAGTCAGGATTGTGACGACTGCATTGATTTTGACGCAGGTTATGAACCTCATGCTCGAACAGACGTATACCCATTCCGGCCAACACTTCTCCTCTTCGCTCCATCATCACCGCCCAACAGCACCTCTTCCAAGCCATCGACCTCTTCCCCTCTTCCCCTTCCCCCCCTCTCCTCCTCTTCTCCATACACCCCTCCCCTTCCACTAGCAACAGGTGTGCTACTCGAATGCAACTCCACCCTCGCCCTCTCCCTATCCCTATACCCCTCGTAGCCCCTCTCTCTATCCCCATTTACACCCTCTCCCTCCCCACTCTGCTCATAGCCGCCATACTTCAGCCGCACCCCATGATTATCCCTCTCGAATACATCATGCCTTACCACCCTTTGCAATCCTGTCAGAATTCTACAGATTTCTGACCTGCTATGCTCCGGTTCTTGTGCTTCTGACTCTGCGAACTCGTCTTCGTCGCTTTCGTAGCATGCGTCTCCCACGCCCCTTTGTGCGCGATCCAAGATCCTTGCCCAAGCAATGCGTGGCAGAGAGTGAGAAATTTGGTACTGCGGAGGAATCGATAGATCCAGATCCCAGAGCGGAGGACGAATGCGGTCGGAGATGGAGATGTTAGGATTGAGGTATGGATCGCTGGTGAGAGGGTTAGCTGAGACAGCAGCAGTGGCGGACTCGGCAGCCTCGGATTCTGATGAAGGATCGTCAAAGTCGATAGGACTAGCCATGCGAGATCGTTTAGAGACGTCACCTGCTGCTGCACCAGGATTTCGGCGCTTGTTGCGACTCGTATCGGCTTCGGACGGTGAGCCGCGGTCAGCACCACCAGCAGTAGATGCGGCAGCAGAAGAAGCTCCACCAATTTTACGACCTTTGCCTTGCCAAGTGCCGGCAGAAGGAGCAGGAGAACCGACAGAAGCAGAGTTCTTTGCGGCTTCTTCTTCCTGGAATTTCGCTAAGAAAGCGGCTCGTTCAGATTGCATCTGTTTGCCCCATCTGATTTCTTCCTCCGTGTCGACGTTTTCTTTTGCTGCTTCTTCATGCGAGATGGTCTGCAAAGTGGGTACGAGCAATCGATGAAGATGTGAAGGAGGCTCTTTCTCTCCTTCTTTCTTCACTTCCTTCTCTCCATCATCACCCATAGACACATCACCATCTTTGTCGGCCTCTTTCTTCACACCCTCCCCACTCACGCCTTCTTTCTTGGCATCAGCCTCTTTTTCCGTACTGTCCTTCTCCTGCGACTGCTTCCACTTCTGCCATTCAGGATTGACAGCCCCTTTCCATGGCTGGTTGGCTCGCTTCTTCCTCTCCTCCTCAGTCCAGATATTGGCATATGCTTCAGCAGCCTCTTTGGCGGTATTGAGCGATGTTTCATCGTCAAAAGGATTCGGCAGCTCTCCCGGAGGTTTTGTAGCGGGACCCTCCAGATAATGGTACAGCAACCACATGAACGCGTTTGCTCTCTGTCTCGATGGAAGTGGGTGGTCAGCATGTGGGTAGAAGAGCGAATGCGAATCATGCGGTGTAGGGAAATGCATATCCGTCACCTCACTCGCATGCAGTGATAGCAGGAAGATCAAAGTGACGACACTCGTCGGCGGAACAGTACCCGCACAGAACCGCTTGGTCACCTCTCTGAAGTCCGACGGTGCCTCTTCGCTCAGCGCATTGGGCTTCTGCGCTCTGACCGGCTGTCCAGCTGATGGGCCGGCTGTTGGTGGAGCAGGTCGTTCGGTATCAATGAGCACACCTTTGAGTAGTGACTTCATTCGTGGTGCATCTTGCATGTTCCTTCGCGTGTTCTCGTTGTTTTGCATCGACGGTAAGGGATGGTAGGAGCGCAAGACGGTCTTCATTTCCGGGTAGAAAGCGAGCGTAGTGTTGATGCGACCGACGTTGACGAGCAAGCAGACTTTGGCAAAGTCTTCTGCGTATTCTTCGTCGGCGAGGATCTTGTCCCGCATGGACTTGGTGCACTTGCTGCTGTTCAGGAGGGATTCGATGTAGAGTTCTTTGAAAGTGAGCTTTGCTGCACCCAGTTTTGGGAATTCGTCTTCGTCGAGCGGCTCGTTTTCGTCGCCGAGATGTTCGTCGTTGTCAGCGTCGGCTTTTGCTGCGTCTGCTTCGGCTTCGTTCCCTCCTTCAGCCAGCTCGTCTCTTTCTTCGTTGCCGTCGTCTCCAGCGTCACCGTTTGCGTTTTCTACGGTAGACTCGGCAGCGGCAGCAGCAGCTGCGGCTTTACGTTCCAGCTTCTTCTTGCGAGCGAGACGCTTCTTCCAACGAAGGTAGCGGTCTCGATTCTCTTGCCACTTCTTGAACTCTTCTTCGGTCTCGTCACTGCGCCTTACGCAGCTGGCTGACATGCCGTAGGGGTAGACAGGAGCAGAAACGTTGGCTGGGCTCGCCAGTGCTGCTCCAGAACCACTTGCTGTTGCAGCAGTAGATCGATCACCTGGTCGTGGATTCGTGAAGACCCGTCTAGTATCGGAGAACAGATGGCATAGGAGTGCATGTTGCACGTCGACTCGTCCGAGCGGGTCGCCATCGTATCGTTTGACCGGAAGGTTGCGTGGAAGGTTGGAAGCGTTTGACCTGACGATAGCTAAAGCTGGGGGTGCAGAATGCTGGTCTGGCGGAGGAGATCCTGGTGTGGACGCCATCTTTGCTGTGATGCAGTCTCGAAAGTAGGCAAGACCGTAGTTGTGAGGAGAGAAGGTTTTGCTACTGCGATTAGGCGGACCGTTGTGAGCAATCTGGAATGTACCCTTTCGCAAGTCAGGCCAACGCGAAGAGTTGGACTTTCGGATGTCAGGACAAGATTAGCGTGAGGTTTTTGTCGGTGTAACAGACTTGAAGAAATCGAATGTGGGAGCATTTTGACTGCGTTTTAGTTGAAGACGCACCGGCATCGCCAACGCACGACATAGTAAATGGGAGCTCACAGGATCGGGGAATCGGGAAGGCATCAGGCGATAATGAGGACAAGCAGAATGTGAAGCTAGTGGGAGCTAATGCAGCCTATGCACGAAGATTGACACCACGGTATGGAGGGGACTGTCATGGGCCTGAATGCTCAGGAACCAGGAGGGTCACTGGTTCATATGGAAGGAGCACAGGTATTGGAGATCTAGTTGATATCAGTGATGAGCATGGTCGTAGTACAGTCTCCATGGAGACCATGGACTCCTATGGACTTACATGCAAAGGAGGACCAAGCTCAAGAGCATGCAGGTGGTCACCAGTACAGCCACGAGGAGGACCAAGGTCAAGGAGCATGCAGATGGTCACCACTCAGGGGCTCGAGAGATAGGAGCCATAGGAGACCGACAAACAGGTCACTAGGAAGAGGAGCAGTGTCAAAGGAGAAGGAGCAGTGTCAAAGGAGGAGGAGCAGTGTCAAAGGAGTCGACACATAGCTCGAGGAGGACAGGAGGGTACTGGAAGGACCTCTTGTACAGTACTCGATGAAGAGGGTACTCTCTGCAGAGAGAGGGCCGGAGTAGCATCACAGGCAACACTAAAAGGAGTGTATATAAGCATACCCTCTCATCATCAGTGGTCGAGTGGATCCTCATCCACTCTACACACCATAACTAGTTATCACTTCAGCATAAGTATACATTAGTTCAGTCAGCATAGCAGCAATCCATCAAGGTTGCTCCTCATTGTAGTGCGTGTGTTGTATCACCACTCACTGACGTCCAAAGGTGGTTCATAGCAAACCAGCGGTCCAGATTAAGACAGAACCGAATGCAGTAGTCCACTGCGGTCCAGGGATCACCTCAAGCATTAGTCAACACCCTGGACACTTGTGTTGACGCCACCAACCTTACCACCAACACCAACACCCTCATCATCATCAATACTCACACCAGACCTTGGTGTCATCATAACCTTAGTATCGACATTGATCGTGCTGAGCTACCCCTGAACGGAGTGTCCACAGAGGTCAGCCAAAACCTACCATAGTATATACAACGAATGCCACCTGTCACCACTGCGCAATCTGATAGTCACCGAGTGACGTAGCTCACCGAGACAATAGCTGTTGCGCAGTTCGATAGTCACCGAGTATCTCGACAGACCGACCTGGGTTTCAGGCGCGAGACCCTTGACACCGAGCCGTCAGGGACCGCTGACATGGGGCCAGTAGAGCGAGAAACCCAGGGTCGAGGAAGGGGAGCAGGGACCGCCGACGCAGGGTCAGCAGAATGAGCAACCTGGGGTCAAAGCACAGGAGCCATTGTCAGTAAGGGTACTGGGGTTGAGTGCTGATGGCAATGAAGGGGATAGAATGGGGAGGAGGAGGAACAAGACAGGGAACATTGCCTCGACGGAGCTTGGCCCTAGGAGGGGGGGTAATGTCACAGAGCCAGCGCAGAGAGATAAAAACAGCTGTGCTGCGCAGCCATCGAAATGAGCTCAGCACATCAGAGGTGGAACTGGTCGAGTCTCAGGGGCACCAACCAATCTCACTGAGACTGGTTGGACAGTGAGCTGGGAGGAAATCTCATCGAGAATGGTCGGGACAGTGGGTATTGGGAAGTTTCACTGAGACTGGCCCGAGATGAAGTGGATCAGCCAGGCCCACTACCAGATGAGGGTGTCCCACCGAGAACGACGGGATGGCCATCGAAAGGCAGGGGACCAGGGACCTCGTCATCAGCTGAGGTGGGAGGAGGCCCCTTGGAATGCTGGGGTCGATGCTGGAGGAACGTCGCCTCAGACAGGGAGTAGAGATGTGACGGGATAGCGGTATGGGTCAGGTAGGACAGAAGGAACAAGGAGACCATATCCTGTAAAGAAGGAAGGGGAGTCACGGTGAGGTAGACACCATGGTACAAAGGTATATATACACCCCCCAGTCATAGTGAATGAGTGGATCCGGCATCCACTCTATTCTTAACTAAACTATACTCTACTGTAATGTGTACTTAGTTGTTCTGTCATATAGTGCAATTGCAGGCCATTGCTACTAATCCAAGTAGGTGTGTTGTATCACCTCTCACTAACATAGTCTGTAGGCAGTAGTTACTGCAGTCCAGATAATCACCTCTCCGAAGGCAGTACTCATACTGTGGTCTGGGCTTCTCCTATTTATTCACCATTTGCTCATCGACACCTCGAACACTCATGTTGAAGTGAACAAACCACACCCATACAGTAAGGGTTCCGCAACAAGCAGGAACCGACTGTGCTGTGCTACCTCTGAACAGAGTGTTCCCAGCAGTTAGCCGAAACTTGTTGAACCAACAACCCTTCGAGCAGCTTCAGTGAAAGTGGCTGACAGGTGCATACCCAAGCACACTCACTTAAATTGGTTGAAATTCCCCAGACCGGTATTTCTCGGGTTCCAGACACACAACCGCTGACAGGTGCAAAGGACTACTGGAGTAGAGGAATGGGGAAAAGGCTGGCTTGTAGTCGATGGTACTCATGTACCGCTTGCATGGAAGCCAGGGATGATGAGCTGGGAGCACTTTAGCTACAAGGGCTTTTACAGCATGAATGTCGCCCTGGTCATCCTACCTCATTCTCTTCACATTGTGGAGTCAGTTGTTGGACAGCCTGGTAGTGTCCAAGACTCAAAGGTTTGGACTTCAGGCAGCAACATCCTCAAGAAACCTCGATTGTACTTGGATGATGGTGAGTTTATCTGGGTTGATGGAGGGTATGGTCACTCTGCCTTCACAGTTGGACCTTTCTCACATATAGCTGCTGAGAAAAGCCGTGACCTGTGTTTCTTCAACCACTCTCTCTCTCAAGTCTGGGTCCAGGTTGAACATGCCATTGCCTACCTCAAGAATCGATTTCAGTGCCTGAATGGGTACAGAGGGAACATGTATTGTGTCAAGGATCGTAAGACGGCAGCAAGGACTATCCAAGCATGCATTGTCACCCATACATTTGCAAGCCAATACAATGGTCCAGACATGGTTGCTGAACTCCTTCACCCATCTTTCTCCGAGGAAGTAATCCATGATGTTGTTCCGACTCTCAGCACCAACCCGAGCCAGAGTGGGAATATGCAGAGTCAACAGCAGACAAATCAAGCTCAGTATGAGGAGGAGAGCATGGCAAGTATGCAAAACATGACACAGCCTGCCTTGACACAACTTCACAGCTCATTGGCACATGATCTTTGGGAGCAAATGTTTCAGGCGCTGCTCACTTCCACTGGCTGACAGCAAGAGGACACAACCACATGCTCCAGGCGCCATGAGAGGACAGCTGAGGACTACAATGCAATGTTGGCATGGGGCTGGTTGTCCAGGCAAAGTCGCAAATTGTCAACACCTTTACATCCCTCGTACCTGTTCATTTTCATCCTTAGTGAAATGTTTCCACAAAAGACTTGATTGAATATGACCGTCTGTAACAGTGTGAAACACATGCTAACTGTCATGGGCCTGACTGCGCAGGAAGCAGGAAGACCTGTCAGCTCATATGAAGGTAGCACAGGAATCGAGGGATCGGGTAGATTGTGGGATTTACAGAAGAATTCAGTGAGATTGGTAGTAGACGGTGTTCTATGACAGATCTCATTGGGATCTGCATGATTGAAGTCGATATCACAGATCTCACCAGAATCTGCAGTAAGCACAATAGTATGGCAGATTTCGCAGAGATCAGTGATAAAGACATTTGTATGACGATTTCACATGCGAAAAGGAATACACTCGCAAGTGAGGGGGACCAAGCACAGGTGATGAGGATCAAGCACTGCCAAGACAGGGACTGAGCGCGAAGCGTGCAGATGGTTACCGCTCAGGGGCTCAGGAGATATGCAGACAAGAGAACCATTGCCCGTTGAAGGAAGACGAGCTGTGTGGCGAGCACCAGTGAACAAGTGATGAGGAGGAGGAGCAGTGTTGATGGAGTCGATACAGCTCAGGAAAGACAGGAGCGACAAGGCTCATTGAGACGGAGGAGTCTCAGTGGAGACTCTTGCACAATACTCGGCAGTGAAGGTACTATCTGGGGAGAGAGTCAGAGCAGTGTCGCTGGCGACGCTGTGAAGAGGTATATAACCATACCTTCTTGCCACAAATTGTCGAGTGGATTCCCATCCACTCTACATCCCATATAACTAGTAATACTTTCAGAAGCATAAGTACTCATTAGTTCACAGTCAGTGTAGTAGTAATCAATAGATTGATCCTCATTGAAGCATGTGTGTTGTATCACTGCTCACTGACGTCCAAAGGCGGTTCTTAGCAAACCTGCAGTCTGGATAATGATAGAACTGAAGGCAGTCGTCCACTGTGGTCCAGGGATCACCTCAAGTGTTAGTCGATACACTGGACACTCGTGTCGATGTCACCAGTCCATACCAACACCAGATCACTGGTGTCATCATCAAGTTCACTTAATGTTGTATCATATTTGATCATGCCGAGCTACCTCTGGATGGAGTGTCCACAGTGGTCAGTCAAAATCTGTCATAACATCAATACAACTACAGATTCCAACAAGAAAAGTGACAGAGGCGGCTCTGCCGCATATTTTGCTAAGAATCAAAATACCATTAGTGCTGTCACATAATTTGACAGGATCGGTAATAGTATCAGTACTACTACAGTTCTCAGGTTTCAGGCAAGTGACCCCTGACACTAACATGATACCAATGAGCTTCAGTATCAAAAACATACACGTTATATTGAATTAATTGCCACCTTTGCTGCAGATGTGTTTTTAGAAACATGTGTCTTCTGGATGCTAAAAGGGGTGTTCAAAAACGGGAAAAAGTCGTCAAAACCAAGAAACACGTGTTTCTAAAAACACTCGAAAATTGATACCCCCTAAAAACCTTATGTAAGCTCACTCAAAATTGAAAAACCACATGTTTCTAAAAACACACCTCTGGACCCAGTAAAATGGACTCACTTTTTTTTCACTCTCCAAAATGAAGTGCAGATGCATGGTTGCCCATCCACTTGATTCACTTCATCACTTTAGTGTGTCATGTCCTTCATTACTGTGCATCATGTCATTTATTACTGTGTTTCAAATAAAGTGTGGATGTGTGGATGTGCAACTGCTTGCTTCCCTCCTTCATTACCAACAATAAATTTGATAACATACATGTTATATTGAACCAAATGTCACCTTTGTTACAAATGTGTTTTTAGAGACACATGTTTTTTGAATGCTCCAAAATGGGGTGTTCAAAAAGTTGAAGTAGATAAAGCCGCACAAAGCGTAGAGATGGTGTTCACGGCCGAGTGAGAGGGTTTGCGCAAAAGGGCTCAGCTGCGCACACGCACGCACGCTCTGAACGCACGCGAGTGGCGAAAACAACGAAAATTCTTGACTCGAATTTGTACTTACTACTATCATCTGATGAAGAGAACGATCAGACATGATTATGTAAATAGTTTTAAACGCGATCAGAGATCATGTGGGATAGATCAGACTAGAGATTGGGTACAACGTAGTCCCACTCGTTGCCATACTACATCATGAAGGAAGACACACGAAGATACACCCACACTTGGTACTCATCACACAGTTGTATATATATTGAACTGGGTACACTAGGTCCTCACAATACAAAGTTTAGTCAATCGAGTATATTTTGTTCTGTCTATAAACTAGCAGTGACATCGTACTCAGACTCCCCCCGATCACCAGTATCGGGACCGAAACCACTAATGTTTCATCATCATCATCATATAACGACTTGCTACAACTCAAAAATGGGAAAAAGTTGTCAAAATCAAGAAACACATGTTTCTAAAAACACTCGGAATTTGATACTCCCTTAAAGTCATTTTCTAGCACCAGGTTTATAATATTCCAGCATATAATCATGTGCTTAATGCAACAATGTTACGTTTTTGGCCGGGAAAATTTGACTTATAAACGAGATAGTTTTTGTTCATAAAGATCACCCTAACATCAAAATCTGATTATCGAGCTTCAGCTGCTGCACGGTCCTTCGTGTTGCCGTGGAAGCTGAACTATCTTCTTGTATCTGTGGTGTCACTATCTCCACTTTGCTCCCTATCAGCAAGACAATCAGCGCTCCTACTACACCCGGTTGAGTCGGAGAAATGGCGACGGCAAAGATCGCCACGCTGGCCATCCGTACGCTCGCCAAGCCTATTGCAACGCAGCTCAAGAGCCAAGCCGCACAGCATGAGACGTTTAGAAAGGTATGCTTCCTCATCAACTAGCTGCGATCACAGCCATGGAAGGGAAATGGCTGACCTACGTAACTCTGTCCTCTGTTTCGCTTCTACCTTGAACCTTAGTTTTGCATCGCACTTGCCCAACGGATGTACCGCACAGAGATGGCGCTCAAGACGAATCTCCTTCCAAACGGAGTCCAACAGAAAGTACGACCACTAAACGATGCCAAAGCGATAGCGAACGGTGCTAATGCGATATCGGAAGGGTTCCTTTTCTTCGTCGCAGCAGCCCTCATCCTCGGCGAGACATATCGAGGCTCTCGTAAGAAGGCGGAACAGCGCGATCGCACCGAAGACTCGCTCAATCAGCTCAAGAACCAGGTCGAAAGGATGGCCACGGTGCTCGGCTTTGATCTGGAACAGTTCGAGCGTGTATCAGAGCGGCAATTGGACGGAGATGACTCGCAAGCAAGCATATCTGGAAGCAGCAACAGGAATGGCGGAAACGGTGCAGGCGTGGTAACCGAGGAAGCAGATCCATCCCTGGTCGAGGCGCGGCTCCGAGTGTACCGTGACAAGCAGGATGAGGATCTCAAGTCAAAGCAGCTACAAGCAGCGGTCTCCGTACTGCTCAACCTTGCACTCCAGAATCGATGGGTTGTGGGGCCAGAGGCGTTGGAACTGGAGGGCATCCTGGGCGGCTCTCGATCGAACCCATCTCACACACCAACACAGCATACGCAGATATCGCAAGGAGAAGCGAATAGGACGCCAGATGTTTCAGTCAACAGCAGCTTTCAGGTGCCGATAGCGACATCGGAAGACCCATCAACACCGACCCTTCAACCGTCCATCATACAAAAGGTGGCCCTGGAGAGGGCAAAAGCATTAGCCCGCGAGGCTAGAGGCGAGACGGATCCAAATACACAATCTGCCGATGCGTCATTAGCCAACCTTCTAGCTCAGCATAGACAGACGACTTCGATCTGACCTCATTTCGTGATACCACCATTCAATTCCAGATATCCCAACAACATCGACTCAGCGTGTGGTATGTGAACTGTATCCCGAGATCATGCTGTGATAACACAGCAATTTTCTTCAATACAGCAGTCGGAAAAAGGGGTACAAATCAAATTCGACCGAGCCAATGGTCTTCAGAGATACATACAGCGAGAAACAGGTAAAAAAGGTGGGACAATCAGAAAGTCTTACGAGATAAAATGGCAAAGGGAGAGTATCGCAAGCGCAAAAGGAGCACAGGCCACAAACGAATCCCAAACCGAGCGGTGTCATCGTCGTCCGGATTGTCACTGGGATCTGCCGGATTCGTTGAGCGCCTTGTCCGAGGAGAGAAGGTGAAGAGCGGGTATCTCGTCCCATCCGAATCGGGACTCAAAACAGCCAGGAACGAAAGTGGTATCCAGAATAGTGAGAATACAGCAGAAGCACAGTGTCATTGGGCTGTTCTATCGATTGCAGCTCGAAGATGCACGAGGTGGGACAGCGATGGCTTCGTACTGAGCGAAACCAAAGACGGTAGCGGTGGCCCAGATCTGGAGGTCATCGCCAAGGTGAGCAAGGACGTAGTCGTACGAGAAGAGCGAGCGCAATCCTCGAATGAGTGCCAACTCGGGGACCTCACCAGCAGCAACGCCGAGCACAGAGGGCGAAGGAAGGCCAAGCGCGGTGAGGGTGCTGTTCGGAAGCACGCGGGCCAGGAATAAGAGGGCCGAGAGACGTGCCAAGAGGAACGAGGAGGCCGAAGGCTGCGAGCGACGATCGAATGTGACCAGGTGGGCTACAGCAAGGGGCACAAGAACGCTGTAGACAGTCCAGAGCACCAGGGGTCGGTAAAAGGCTAGGCTGATGAAGCCACGCGGGTCCGGAAGAGTGATGGCCCAGTGAGGGAGGTATCCATTGATGCCAGACTTGGGGTTGACCACGGGGATGTGAGGGCCACGGCTTCCAAGCTCGACGTAGGTGGTAGGGAACGTGGCGAGCACAAGCAATATGCCCTCGAAAGCAACGAGAAGGCGAACAAGATTCTTGGAGTCGTTAAGCCAGTTGTGAGCACGGACAAAGACCTTGTGGCCTTCCTGCTTGACCTTGCGGTAACGCTTGGTGGCTTCACCTTGAACGGCCTGAAGGCTAGCAGCGACCTCGCTCTGAGCATCCTGAACCTCATAGCTCAGCACGTTGGTCGTGGAGCGAGCGTTTCCCGAGATGGTGTCGACGAGCTTGTCGAGCGACTTGCGAGCCTTGAAGCCGCGCTGCTTGGCGGTAGTAGCAAGGTCGGAAACGCTCTCAGGGATGTTGGCAAAAGGAGTCGAAGGTGTGACAATGTTGGAAGCACGTTGCGAGTGCTTACGAGGCGACCGAACAGACGCTTCGGGTGAGTCAGAGGTGTCCGAGTCGCTATTTGTCATTCAACAATCGTAATGAAGCATGAAGGAAACCTTTCAGTCAGTCTTATTATTACACCATTCACCGAGTGCTGAACACCGGCGCGGGTCTTGTAAGTATACTTATGCGTTTCCATTGACGCTGCTGGAACGAGCAGAGCGCTTGCGACCGTCAAGACTCTCGATGAGGCCCTTGAAGTTCCCATTGGAAGAGTACTGGTTCTTGTTGCTCATGAGGTGCTCACGGATGAGGTCCTCAAGCTCTTCCTTCTTTTCCGACTGGTCAAGACCGATACCGAGAGCCTGAGCAATCTCAGTGAGCTCTCCCTTGCGCTTAGCCTTGAGCGAGCCTTTGAACGGAGTAGATGACATCTTGGAAGAAACACGCAAAGGAGTATCGTGTAAAGGAGCGAAGGTTGGTCTAAGGAGTAGGATGTGGAAGAAGGGAAAGGCAGGGTTCACGGGATCGGGCGGATGGATAACGTAGATGCAACAAAGCGGATGGATGCAAAAGAAAGGCTGGATGTGCGTGTCAATACTCTGTGCTCCGTTTCTGTGCGACTCACACACAAGTCTCAACCCCGCCTCCACAAGGCGGCGGCAGCAGCGGCCAAGCTGTTGGCGTCGCGTTGTAGTTGAGGAAAACGTAACAAAGTAGAAATTACGGCCAATGAAATTTTTTGCAACGGTTGCGCTCTTGCGCAAGTGGCGAAAGACTCGAAGACTTCCAGGTTTGAACTTGTACTTAGATCATTACAATAAGCAAGCAATCTCGAACGCCTCAACTGTTGTGCGGCATGTCTCCCTTTCACAAGCCTCGTGCTCTCTTGCTCCCTTATTCACGCCATTAGGGGTTTCAATTTTTTTTTGCCCCCCAAAATTAGAGTCTTCCAATAGGGGGGTATTGTCAGCGGTCGTGCGCCTGAAACCTGAAATCTGTAGTAGTACTGATACTACTACCGATTCTGTTGAGTTATATGACAGTGCTAATGGTATTTCAATTCCTAGTGAATTATGCGACAGAGCCGCCTCTGTCACTTTTCTCGTTGGAATCTGTAGTTGTATTGTCGGTATGACACATTTCGACTAACCACTGTGGACACTCCGTCCAGAGGTAGCTCGGCACAATCAAATATGATACGATTTATATGTGAACTTGGTATTGACACCAATGGGCTGGTGTGAGTATTGATTGATGATGTTGACATGAGTGTCCAGTGTGTCGACTAATGCTTGAAGTGATCCCCGGACCACAGTGGATGACTGCCTTTGGTTCTATCATATCCGGACCACAGGTTTACTATGAACCGCCTTTGGATGTCAGTGAGTGGTGATACAACACACATGCTTCAATGAGAGGCAATCTATTGATTGCTGCTATGCTGACTGAGAAACTAATGATACTTATGCTAAAGTTATGACTAGTTGTATGGTGTGTAGAGTGGATGCCCCTCCACTCGACCATTTGTGATGAGAAGGTATGGTTATATACCCCTTTGCAGTGTTGCCAGCAATGCTGCTCCTGCTCTCTCTCCAGAGAGTACCTCCTGCATCAAGTTCTACACAGGAGTCTTCAATGGGACTCCTCCTTGTCATGATGCTATCCTGTCTATCTTCCTTAAGCTGTGTCGACTCCATGGACACTGCTCTTTCTCCTCATGTTCTCTTCGCCAGTGTCCGTTGCACAGCTCTACTTCATTTGACGGGTGATGGTCCTCCTCTATTTCTACCTTGCGTGCCCCTGAGTGGTAACCCACTGCATGTCATTGGGCTCGGTCCCCCTCTTGGCAATACTGGGCCCCTGGCCCAGTGGAGCTTGGTCCCTTTCCTTTATAAGTGTGGTGATTCTTGCATGTGAATTGTTGTATGTATGTCCTTATCACTCTTCTCCACGGAATCTGCCACAAGATTGTGCTTCCTACCAATTTCGACAGGATTTGTGATATCAACCGTGTTCGTGCATGTTTTGGTGAAATCTGCAGGAAGATTGTAACTACTACCGATCTCGCTGAATTCTTCTGCAATTCTTGAGATCTGCCCGATTCCACGATTCCTGTGCTACCTTCATATGAACTTCGGCCTTCTTTCGCTCTGCACATCCAGGCCCATGACAGGTATCAATTTTTGAGTGTTTTTAGAAACACATATTTCTTAATTTTGACAACCTTTTCCCATTTTTGAATATCCCATTTTGGAGCATTCAAAAAACATGTGTCTCTAAAAATACATTTGTAACAAAGGTTTCTAAAAACACTCAAAAATTGATAGCCTCTAATACTCAAAAAAGCTCTGGAAATTGATGCCCCAAAATGTAAGCTGAGTTTTTAGAGGGTTAAATTTTGAAGCCAACCAAGGGAGGATGGTGTCAGCAGGAAAATGAAGCAGTTCTGGAATCCAAACCACCCTGTAGCTCCACCATCTTTGACACTCTTGTCACACAATCAAAGTATATACAGTCATTCATATTGCCATTGCTATGTCTGCAAAGCCTGTTGAACATCCCCTGTATGCTGTGAGCCCTCTTCCTGCTGCCTCTGCCTTTGTCTTCTTTGTGGAGATTCAGTTTGCCTGCTCTGCTGAACTTGGAGCTTGTTATATGCCACAGTTGTCATAGCTTTCCTCCTTGATTTGTCCATGGTATCCTCAAATGGTCTGCCATTAGCAACAAAGAGAGTACTGAACATCTCTTCCCTGAGATCCAGAGCCCAATCAGCATGGAACTTGTTCATCTGATTCTGCGACATACCTTGAGTAGCATCAGCAATTACCTGCTCATTGTCAGCAGTTGCGCGCCTAGGACCCAAAATATGTGATAGAGGTCGATTAAACCCAATCTCGGTGAAATCTGTTGTAGAAGCCTTCTATTACTGTTCCTGCCAGAATCTTCTGTAGAAGCCTTCTATACACCTTTTTGCTCAAATAGCTTGTAACTGAGAGGTAACACAGTTTCCAACTAACCACTGTGGACAATCTGTTCAGAGATAGCTCAGCACAATCAATGTCCAATAGTTTCCTTTCAGACAACATCACAGTCTGGTGTGAATGGGGTTGTCTTTGACAGGAGTGTCCAGTGTGTCAATTGGTTGATTGATTGATCCATGGACCACAGTGAACAACTGCCTTTGGTATGAGAGCGTAAGAGCAGGACCGCAGTGTTGACTGCCTTTGGTGTTGGTCAATATCCGGACGACAGTATGAACTGCCTTCAGATGGCATCAAGAAGCAGTGATACAACACATGCACTATGATAGAAGCAATGCTCTGCAGTTGCAACTGTTGACAAAACTACTAAGTATACTTGTGTGAAAGTTATAGCTAGTAATGAATAAGGTGTAGAGTGGACGAGGATCCACTCGATTACTATGACGAGATGGTATGGCTGTTGTCAGTGGTCACGCGCCTGAAACCCGAAATTTGTAGTAAAAGGCAACTACAGTTAATCTTGGCGAGATCTGTAATAAAGGCCCTTTATTATTGCTCTCTCTGGAACCTGCTGTATGTCAGAGGTCTCATGCATGAAACCTCATATCTGTAGTAGAAACACGTCTATTACAGATCCTTTCGAGATATGTGATAAAATGCCATGTATTATTATTCTTGTCAAGATCTGTTGTAGAAGGCCTCTATGACTTTTCTCGCTCAAATATGTGGTAGGCTGTTTTCTGTTGCAGGTTTCGGCTGAAACCTGATATCTGTAGTAGAACCACTTCTATTACAGATCCTGTCGAGATATGTGGTAAGATACCATGTATTATTACTTTGGTCGAGACTTGTCATAGAGGGCCTCTATGACTTTTCTCACTTGGATATGTGATAGCTTGATTACTATTGCAGATTTTGACTGACCACTGCGAACACTCCATCCAGAGGTAGCTCAGCACAATCGCTAATCAATAGAAACCCTGATGTGACACCAAAGTCTGCTGCTGCTGTTGTTTCGCCAACACAAGTGTCCAGTGTATCGACTGAGTGCTTGAGGTGATCCCTGGACCGCAGTGGACTACTGCCTTCGGTTCCATCTTAATCTGGACTGCTGGTTTGCTATGAACCGCCTTCGGACGTCAGTGAGCAGTGATACAACACATGCACTACAATGAGGAGCAATCTATCAATTACTACTATGCTGGCTGAAACTAATGAGTACTTATGCTTCTGAAGTAATACTAGTTATGGTGTGTATAGAGTGGATGAGGATCCACTCGACCACTTGTGACGAGAGGGCATGCTTTATACATCTTATACAGCGTCGCCTGCGACACTGCTCGGGCTCGCTCTCCAGAGAGTACCCTTTTCATCGAGTACTGTCCAGGGGTCCCTGATGAGGTGCCTCCTCCTCCTCGAGCCCTGCTTGCTTGTCGCTCCTATCCTTCTGGAGCTGTGTCAAACCCTTCAACACTGCTCCTCCTCCTCAGGACCTGCTTCCTTATCGCTCCTATGCTTCTTGAACCGTGTCGATCCCTTCAACACTGCTCCTCCTCCTCGGGACCTGCTCACTGATATCCTTTACACAGCTCCTCTTCCTTTGACCGGCAATAGTTCTCTTGACTCTTATCCTGTGAGCCCCTGAGTAGTAACCATCTGCATGCTCCTCGAGCTTGGTCCCCATCCTGGCGGTGCCTGGCCCTCCTCGCATATGCGCTTGGTCCTCCTCACATATGCGCTTGGTCCTTCTCGCATGTGAATTCGTCATATGAGCATCCTTGTCACTAATCTCCACAGAGTCTGCCATACGATCATGCTTACTACCGATCTCAGCAAGATCTTGTAAGCGGTCACGCGCCAGAGACTTAGATTTGGGACTATATTGAGATTGTTAGAGTAAGGTCTACTCAGTATGTTTCGCCTAAACGTAACCAAACATTGCTGCTTGGTAAGTCTCGACTGACCACCTTGAACACTCTGTTCAGAGGTTGCGCAGCACGACACTGATCATGATGAGAGAGTGATACACCCTCTCTTCCCAACACGAGTGTTTGTAGTACTGTTGATAACACTCTTGGATGTTGTCTGGACCGTGATAAGACAATCACCTACAGAAAACAGGAGTTACTGGACCGCATGTGTGATTCATCGCCTACAGTAACCGACTGGACCGCTGGTGTCGAAGAACACCACCTACAGCTTTCGATTAACAGGTGGTACAACACACACATGGAAGTCGTTGCAAGGGCACTGCTATTGTGATAGTACATAACTGAGTAATAAGTAGAGTATATGTAGTATAGAGTGGATGGGGATCCACTCGTATGCTATGGTGAGATGAGAGTATTTATGGGTTTGGTTGGTGTTGCCCACGACACCTATCCTGCTCTTCCTGAGGGGCCTTCATCCCTTGTTCGACACTGCTCCTGTCCTGTTAGCATCAATCCCATTGATACTGCACTCCCACCATTGGCACAGTTTAAGGGTTTCATGCAGTACTCCCCTTTTACCTTCATGCTCCTCTTCTGCCCGATGGTGTGTGGTGGCCTCCTTGTGACACAGCTCCTTCTCGACTTTGTCTTGTGAATCACCACAGCCACTTGCTGAACCTCATGACTGAACCCCTTGGTCAGGTGGTCACTGGTGTGCTTGGTCTTGTGTGACATATGCCCACACCCTTGCATCCTGTGACCAAACCCCTTGATCATGTAGTCACTTCATGTGCTTGGACCTGTGTGACCTATGCCCATACCCTTTGAATAGTGACCGTCCGAGTGATACTAAGCTCCTAGTTCTAGCTCATGTTGGCCGACTTAGTTGAGGTGTGCTGATCTGACTGATCCCCAATGAGATCCATCTGGGACCCAGAGTTTGATCGATCTCATCAGCCCGATTAATCTCGTTGATCCCTGATGATTTACACCGATCAATCTGGCGCACCCTTCATGTAGTGCTCCGTTGCTCCATTTGGCGCACTCTTCTGCACTATTTTGCTGGCCCTGTAGCAGATCTGTGACATCGTCCTTGTTCGTACTGATGTCACCTAGACCTGTCATAGAGCCGATTCTTCTGCAGATCTCAGTGAGTTCTGCCTCCAATCCTATGATCTGCCTGATCCCCTGCTTCCTGCGCATTCAGGCCTATGACACTGCGCAGGAGATCGGGTCGGTGCAGGAAGATCCGAGATGAAAATGAAGATGCGGTGCGCCCAGGAAAAGGCGCACGAAATGTGACAGCAAGCTGCAGGTTACCACATAGGCGCACATGCTCTTGATCACATAAGGATCAGTCACAAGGTAGACAGCATGGACAAGAACGAGACAATAAGGACGGTCACATGGTCAGAGAGGGCCATCAGGCAGGGGCCAAGGAATGACCATGGGTTGAGGGGAGAGGGAGTCGGACCAAGAGGGTCAACATTGGTACCATGAGAAGGATGGGCAGTGTCGAGAAGAGTCAATACACAGCCCAAGGAGAGGAGGGGTATGGGGAAGACAGGAACACTCCTCCAGAGGAGTAGGAGTGGTGCCACAGGCAGCACCTCTAAACACAAAAATACTACTACTACTTCACCATAGCAAACAAGTGGATCCACTCTACTCTTTATCTTCTTTACTCTTTATTTGGCTCATATCATTGCAATAGCATAGCTTTGCAATGACATCTTGAGCGTGTGTGTTGTATCACCATTGGACATCAAACTGTAGGTGGTGTTCCTCGACACCTGTGGTCCAGTTCAGTTCATCACTGTAGGCGGTGTTGTTCAACATCTGCACTGCAGTCAGTTACTGTAGGTGGTGTCAATACACTTGCGGTCTAGTACCTCCCATCATCTGTAGGCAATAGTCTTATTGTGGTCCAGACAATGTCAAGAGCATCAAGCATTATGAACACTTGTGCTGCAATAGGAGAGTTGTGTCTGATACCTCTCACCTACCAACATGTTACAGGCATGCTGCATAGTCTCTGAATGGAGTGTTCAAGGCAGTCAGCCGAAACCTACCAGAACTCAACCATCTGGTTACTTTCAACCAAAACATACCAAATAGATCTTACTCAGTTGATCTCACCAAAATCAACGGGAAACACTCAATCTCGTTTCTGGTGCGCGACGGCTTACACTCTCGTTTAGCCGGATCCTGTGATTCCTGCGCTCCTCTTCATATGACTTCGGACCTTCCCGCTTCTTGCGCATCTGGTCCCATGACAGTTTGGTTATATACTACTTCGCAGTGTCGCCTGTGACTCTGCTCTGGCTCTCTCTCCAGAGAGTACCTTCTTTGTCAAGCACTACTCCTCCTGTGTCAGGGGTCACGCGCCTGAAACCCAGGTCGGTCTGTCGAGATACTTGGTGACTATCAAACTGCGTGACAGTTATTGTCTCGGTGAGCTACGTCACTCAGTGACTATCAGGTTGCGCGGTGGCGACAGGTGGTGTTCGTTGTATATACTATGGTAGGTTTTGGCTGACCTCTGTGGACACTCCATTCAGGGGTAGCTCAGCATGATCAATGTCGATACTAAGGTTATGACGACACCAAGGTCTGGTGTGGGTGTTGATGATGATGAGGTTGTTGGTGTTGGTAGTAAGGTTGGTGGCGTCAACACAAGTGTCCAGGGTGTTGACTAATGCTTGAGGTGATCCCTGGACCGCAGTGGACTACTGCATTCGGTTCTGTCTTAATCCAGACCACTGGTTTGCTATGAACCACCTTTGGACGTCAGTGAGTGGTGATACAACACACGCACTACAATGAGGAGCAACCTTGATGGATTGCTGCTATGCTGACTGAACTAATGTATACTTATGCTGAAGTGATAACTAGTTATGGTGTGTAGAGTGGATGAGGATCCACTCGACCACTGATGATGAGAGGGTATGCTTATATACACTCCTTTTAGTGTTGCCTGTGATGCTACTCCGGCCCTCTCTCTGCAGAGAGTACCCTCTTCATCGAGTACTGTACAAGAGGTCCTTCCAGTACCCTCCTGTCCTCCTCGAACTATGTGTCGACTCCTTTGACACTGCTCCTCCTCCTCCGACACTGCTCCTCTTCCTAGTGACCTGCTTGTTGGTCTCCTATGACTCCTATCTCTCGAGCCTCTGAGTGGTGACCATCTGCATGCTCCTTGAGCTTGGTCCTCCTTGTGGCTGTGCTTGACCCTCCTCACAAATGGGCCCGGTCCTCCTTTGCATGTAAGTCCATAGGAGTCCATGGTCTCCATGGAGACTGCACTATGACCATGCTCATCACTGGTATTGACTAGATCTCCAATACCTGTGTTCCTTCCATATGAACCAGTGACCCTCCTGCTTCCTGAGCATTCAAGCCCATGACATACGGTTCCATCTAGAGTGTTTCTTGTCATACACTCGTTCCAGGTGTTTCATTGCATGAGGGACACATTGGGGGAAAGACTTGATGTGGGCACTCCAACTGTATTAGTTGTGCAATGTGAGTTTCGGCACTGGCTGAAGGAGCTTTGCCAATGTCCGGAAGTTGTACTGTTTGCCACCATTGTCTAGATCAGAGTCAAATTTGGTGTCTTTGTTTGCATTGTCGTCAATTACATTGGTCTCTGTCTCATTGGTGGTTTTGTTATTGATTACTCGCATTTGGGTGGCCTTCCCCTTTTGACCTCCTTTGGCCTTGCCAACTTGAGTTTCGGTTTCTTCTACCATCCCAGCTAGCTCAGTCGGTAGAGCATCAGACTTTTAATCAGTTAAAGATACGCCGTTCTGAGCTACAAACAAGTGTCATGGGCCTGGGTGCATAGAGCAGAGGAAGGCCGAAGTTCATATGAAGGCAGCACAGGAATCGAGGAATCGGGCAGGTTGCAGGAATTGCAGAAGAATTCAGTGAGATTGGTAATAGATACAATTCTCGGACAGATCTCACCAAGACAAGCATGAACAAGGTTGATCTCACGAATCCCATCGAAATCTGTAGGAAGCATGATCTTGTAGCAGATTCTGTGGAGATCAGTGACAAGGACATCCATACAACAATTCACATGCAGGACACACCACACTTACACAGGAAGCGGACCAAGCTCCACCAGGCCGAGGACCAAGCCTAGCCGAGAGGGGGACCGAGCTCAGCGACATACGGTCGGTTACCACTCAGAAGGGCCCAGGGTAGGAGTGAGAGAACAGTCGCAGGTGAAAGGAAGAAGGGTTGTGTGATGAACACCGGCAAACGGGTTATGAGGAAGAGGAGCAGTGTCGATGGAATCGACACAGCTCAAGGAAGGTAGTAACAACAGGGCTCAACGAGGAGGAGGGATGTTGGAGACTCTTGTATAGTACTCGATGAAGAGCAGTACTCTCTGGAGAGAGAGCTGGAGCAGCGTCGCTGGCAACACTGCGAAAAGGTACATAACCATACTCTCTTGTCACAAATGGTTGAGTGGATGCTCATCCACTCTACACCATATAACTAGTCAATACTTCAGAAGCATAAGTACTCATTAGTTCAGTCAGCATAGTTGCAATCAATAGATTGCCTCTCCTTGTAGCACGTGTGTTGTATCACCACTCACTGATGTCCGAAGGTGGTTCATAGTAAACCTGCAGTCCGGATAACAATAGAACCAAAGGCAGTCGTCCACTGCGGTCCGGGGATCACCACAAGTGTTAGTCGACCCACACTCGTGTTGACACCAACAAGCACATCACTCACACCAGACCTTGGTGTCAGTACCAGTTCATATCGTTATTGATTGTGCCGAGCTACCTCTGGACAGAGTGTCCGACAGTGGTCAGTCGAAATCTGCAATAGCATTATCACAACTACAGATTCAAGTGAGAAAAGTAATAGAGATGGCTCTACTGCATATTTTACTAAGAAACATAATACCATTAGTGCTGTCACAAAACTCGACAGAATCGGTAGTAGTATCAGTACTACTACAGATTTCAGGTTTCAGGCGCACAACCCCTGACAACAAGCTCGTGTCCACAGGTGTATTGTCTAGAGAATCATCGTGATAATTTATCAAGGAGATGCTATATACATTGGCATATATATACTTGATGATCATCTTCTATGTGTGCTGATCCATGATGAGTCACTCCTCATGTTACTCCTGAGTTGTCACCTCCTGTGTGTTATTACAACAACACTTGTGCATCCCATGTGCATTGCCACCTATATGTGGCTTTTGTTTCATCGATGACTCGCTTACGTTCTGTTGACCCTGTTATGGTCCACAGACCCCGCTAATCCCGTTGTGACACCGACGCATCTTCAACTGTTCCACCTGTTTTTTTCAAGAAAGGTATTAAAAAGACCTATCAGTGAGAAGATTTGATTACATATCCCAGCCTGGCTCACACGGCCGTAATTGAAATCAGTCGGTTGATGCAGAAGACTATATGGAGGTCCTGTTAGATTGCGGGTCAGCGAGGTGGCTCGCTGGCTCCAAGGCTCCCAGCCCGCCGTAAGGGGGCTGATTGAGCGCAGAGAAGAGCGGGTGGTACAGGCGGAACGTAAGGGAGGGAATCTGGTGGGAAAAGAAGTGTTTTTGCAATGTCGGTGCTGCGCGACTCTTGCGAGAAGAGGAGATGGTGGTGGGAGAGAGAGAGAGCGATGAGTGAAATGGAGTCTATATATACAAAATGAGCGGTTGAGTCAGTTTGCGACAGCGGAGCAAAACAAAGCATCTGGCTGAGTAGGTTGTGACACGTGTGGCCTGTGCTCAGATGCGCACGCCAAGTCACGTGCAGCAAGCATAGCGTTTTGGATTCGCGAAGGGTTCAGCTGTCCAACATCTTCGCAAAGACTCGATGCTGCAGAGGCATCCGAACCACGCACGATCCGCTGATAGATCCTCAGAAGCTGCAATATCACACAGTCACGAAGCTTGACCCAAAACGCAGCCATGTCACAAACTCTGACCCTACATCCGGTGACGTCCTTCACATTCACAACGAAGGATGCGCAGCCCGAAGAGGATCCATCTGTAGCAGCTCGATTGCAGCGCCTGCAAAACAACTACGAGGATCTTGGCATGAGGAGAACGGTCGAAGCTGTCCTCGTAGTGCACGAGCACGGGCATCCGCATGTCCTCATGCTTCAGATTGCCAACGCCTTCTTCAAGCTGTAAGTACCGAAACCCCACTAAACGCTTCACCTGCCAAGCAATTTTACCGAAGAAGCAAGAAGATCGTGCTGATTATTTCTCCTCCTCGATGGGTTTGGACGATTACAGGCCAGGAGATTACCTCAAACCAGGCGAGGATGAAGTTGAAGGAATGAAAGCCAGACTAGACGAAAGACTAGGGCCAGTAGAGAGCGATCCAAACTCGTTCGGTCCCAATGGCGAAGGCCGCAACAAGGACGATGGAGAGTGGGAGATTCAGGACTGCTTAGCACAATGGTGGAGACCCAACTTTGAAACATTCATGGTAAGTTCCGTGACCGCTTGACACAGCAGCTTCGATGTATCAAGCTGACACTTGACACTCCGATTGAATGAACCAAATAGTACCCGTTTGCACCACCGCATATCACTAAGCCAAAAGAATGCAAGAAGCTCTTCCTGGTCACCATTCCTCCAACAAGTAAGTGCATTTTTACCCCTCACAACACCGAAACTCAGAGTTGATCACTAATTAGCTTCGCCTCAACATTCTTCTAACTTACGCTGCGTCGATTCGTCCCTCTGTCTCTGAACGCCTCCTGCGACAGAGGTGCTTGCGGTGCCCAAGAACATGAAGCTACTCGCAGTGCCATTGTTCGAGCTCTATGACAACTCACAACGATATGGTCCTCAGCTCGCAGCCATCCCGCATCTTCTCTCAAGGTACAACTTCATCTACTCTGATTGAAAGTGTCTATGCATTTCCGACCAGCCCAGCTCTGTACTTGTAACTTTAAAGAAAAACGATCACTATTCGCAGCAGTGCTATGAAAGACGAGGAAGCGTCTGCGAGTCTCCTCGGTACCTAGACCTTTTCCACATGCAGTTCAGTGCGGGGCTCGGAGTCTGCTCACTTGACCGCAAGCACAAACGAGACACTGTCTGGCCTTGCTGGCAGCCTTCAATTGCTCGATGCATTTGATGCTCAAGGTGGCACTCAACATTGACATACAATACAGTCGTGAAAGATACCATGTGCGTCCTTGGGCAACACAGTGCAGAGTGCTATTGGAAGAGAAGAGTGATACTAGTACAGTTTTGATTTGTGAGATGATTTTCTGGTAATGTGGCAGGATGATGATGACGAATGCGAGAGAAAAAAGGAAGGGTGGTGAATGCGAATAGGGGAAGTGGAACGGGTTCCGGGCATGCGACTACAAGATTTCCGAGAGGCACAAAGCGGAGAGAAAGATCTAGGGTCGTGCAATGCGAAACGGAACCGAAGATGAAATTGGGATGGTGGGTTTGCTCCTTGCTGACACTGTCCGACATCGAGCCGGATGCGAAAGCTGAATGGCAATAAATTAATGCTGCTGGATACTGCTGTTGCTGATGATAGAGATCGGGTTGATGCTGCTGAAAGTGATAGGTAATTTTGATGATGTGCAAGCGTTGCTGAGCAACGATCAAGGTTTGCGGAACTCGGCCAAGACTGGTAGGATGAGATTGAATGCCTGGTAGATCTCTTCTCGTACCTTGGCACCAGTGAGCACGATCTTGCCAGAGACAAAGATGAGGAGCACAACCTTGGGCTTGACCATTCTGTAGATCAGACCGGGGAACAGCTCGGGCTCGTACGACGAGTAGACACCGTGGCTGTAGGCGAGACCTTCGAGTCGAATCGGGAAGCGAACGTCGCACGATCCTACGATGTTCTGAATCTTGAACTCGCTGAACTTAGCCTCAAAGCCGAGCTTCTGGATGATACGTGCGTACTTTCGACTGGCGAGACGGCTGTCATCTTCCGACTTGGCACCGGTGACCACCATCTTGCCCGAAGCAAAGATGAGAGCCGTGGTCTTGGGCTCTCGGATACGCATGATGACGGCGGCGAATCGTTTGGGGTTGTACTCGGCATTGCGCGCATGCAGCGCGATAGTCTTCAGATCCAAACGAACCTCAAGGTTGACGGTGGCGACAATGTTTCTGCGCACAGCAGAGTGACGAAGGATGGAAAGAGCTCAGGGTGTCAACATGCAACGTTCCAAAGAGTCACAAAACGATCACCGCGATTGGTTCTGCGCCATCTGCACGTCCGTAATCGTCACTGATGACGAAGGAAGACACGCAAAGAGGCAGAAGGCAATGTGTAGAAGGATACTCACTGCAACGTAGGTACAATACCATGTACACTCGAGAGGCCTTGTTCCAGACTGGCGTCCTTGCCGACAGCGGCAGGCTTCTTGTCATCTTCGCTGGCGCCGTTGGCTTTGGTAAGGGCACCAGCGTTCCCGTTACCCTTGATGCTGGTGGCGTTGTTGACAGAGTTGCCCGGGCCGGGCAGTGCGACACCTCCGAAAGCCATCTTGTCGGATGCAATGATGGAAGCGAACGAGGATGAGAAAATGATGAAAGATGCCGAGGCCGAATGAGGAGAAGGCGTCGGAGTTATGCAGCGAGGTATTGAACCTGGTTGCGACGAAGAAAGAGTGAGATGAGTCGTTGCTGAAAAGCTTGCGACGTCAAGACACACGAGGACAATACGGAATCACGATGGGAAAAGTTGAAGATGGCGACGATGCGTAAGCGGAATAAAAGCCGGAAAGATCGCACAGAAAGGCCAATGTCGGCTGTTTGAAGACCTTCAGAAATGCTGAGTGGCCAACTTTTTTGACAATTGCAATTGCGTCAAGAGAAGAGGAGACGTGCGTCGAAGAATGATCCTTTTGCGGTGATGACGATCAACAGTCAAGGTGATCGTCGAAACAAATGGGTTCGAGACACAACGTCGTCACCGTCAACAAACAGACTAGTCGATGCTACTGGCCCCGAGGTAGGAAAATGTAATCGCGCTGACGTCAAAGAAGCAAGCAGGCGGTCAAGGTCGGAGGCGAATCAGCCAAGACCCTTTCGATAGAGAGACAACGCTGACGAAGCTGGTAAAAAGCTCGGAAGTCGTGCTGACGTTCTTTGAACGACGTGCGGGCGAAATACAAGCTGTATTGCTGATGCAGAGCGGATACAGGCTTTCGGGATGAGCGGAAAGCAGTAGGTGTCGCGTAGACTGAGTGTCGAAGGGATGGAAGTGGTAAGAGGGAAAGGAGGGATTTTCGGGTTCGAATTCAGGGTATTGGCCTCTGAGAGACTTTGGCTTTATATACGAATCGAGTGCAGAACTCAACTACACCGCTGAGCTGCTTCGAAAAATTTTGTTCATCCACTAGAGCAGTGTTGGAAATTCCGGTAGAATTTTCATCAATTTGGTCAAGTCGCGACTACAAGCTTTGTATCCATTTTCTATTCAATCAGCTAAGCACATTCAAAGCTCTGTATTTACAAAGGGGTTCTTAAGACGTGTCTTGCACGAATTTACACCGTGTTCCTCACTCTACAGTCCACTAATTTACTCACGGTTCCGCTTTCAGCCACGGCTTTGATTGTTAGAGAGGGTCGAGGTGCCCCGCGATTCGCTTTCCAGCAGGGAACGCAACCGCACACAGAAGGTTTTGGCCAAGAAGCTGCACAACCAGTGTAAAGCCAGCCGCATTTATTGGACTGCATTCAAGCTAATGATGATTCTTCCCGCCATCTTTGGCTGAGCCTTCTCTGTTCACAATGAACAACGTCGGAGCTTGTCCTACGTATTTAGTCACTGATGACTTGACTGGGTTTGTTCAGGAGCCACGACGCCACGACAGGCACTTGCGGTGCAATGACTCTTTCGATCGGTCAGAACCCAAAGTTCTCGGCGATGAGAGAGACGTCGAGATCGGAGAGTTTCTTGCGGACGATATCCGCCTGAATTCCCGCTACGGCATTGGAGGCATCCATCACCATACCAGAGGGGCCGCATACTACAACCACTGCTGATCGAGATCGATTGACTTGCTCGACAGCCGCATCCGATGGACTAGAAGGTGTCTTTTCGATGTCTGTCTCCTCTTGACTCGAACTAGAGGCCTCCCGAGCCATCTCTCTGACTTCTGATGCTGCATCAGGATGAGATCCATATTGTACTTGCCATGATGTCGGCAGTCCAAGATCCCCAACAACCACGTTTTTCCCACTGACATGGATCAAGATTCGCAATGCACCAATAGGAGCCAGCGCGTAAATAGCGAGAAGGTGCTCGCGAACCCAACCAATTGACTCTGCGTCTCGTATCGACCAAATCAAGTGAACCCTCTGTGTAGCTGCTTTTTTCTGCTGCCATAGCCAAGACAGCTCCAACAACGCAGCGAGCACAAAAGTGATGCCGCTGCCTCCTGCGAGAAGGAGAACATGTTGAAAACTTGCAATACTGGCATCTTGTCCATAAGGTCCGTCCAGAATTGCTGACAGCGTCAACCCTCTCTCGTTCATGCCTTGGTGCACGAGTTGCGTGTTGGCTGCTCGCTCGTAGAGACGCTTGGTGAGACCATTTCGGACCCTGGCCATTAGCACGACAGTCGACATGAGCTGATGACTATCGGGGGACGGCAACGAAACAATGGTGAATGGATGGGCCGATAGTGGAGAGAGACTCGGAAAGCGTACGAAAACATGATGTCCGGGCTTCCATCGTAAGGCTGAATCGATTGTCATCCTTGTAAGATCGCTTGGCAGCGCTTCGATACGGCATTTCCCCAAGGCGAGCAAATTGTTTTGACGCAGTTGCGTGGCGAAGCGGAGAAAGATGGAAAGCATGTACATGGCCGCTGTCGCCCACAGATATCTCCAGGAGGTCAGCAGAGCTTGGCAGTGAACGAACATGTAACCCAGAAAGATAATGGCCACAGGTACATGGACGAGCAAAAACAGCTCGTAGCACCTTTCTCGGATCCCTGACATGCTGGCGAAAGACAGAACAAACAAACAAGCATATGCAATGACTCCAGTTGTGTTGGTGCTATCCGAGAAGAAGGCTTCCCGCAAGCCAGCAACACCATCGTCTGCCAAGGGCTGATGGATAAACGGAATCGCATGCACCGTCGCAAGGAAAAGCATGAAGTGAGCCAGCCACTGGTGGTACACTTGAAGCTTCCCATGACTGACGCCTACTAAGAGAGAGACGAAGTTGACTTTGGAGCCCAGGACATAGATGAATGGCATCAGTCCCAGTGCCATCATGCCGGATCGAAGAGCCAGCGGTGGACTCCCGAAGCTGTGATCGACGCGATAGTACGGCTGTACGATGAATGTCCAGAGGGTAAAACCAAGCATAAATGCGCTTAAGGCCAAAGTAGCTCCGAGTACGGGCAGCTGAAAGTTGATGAAGCCTATTCGGTAGGCAGGCAGTCTCCGATAGGCAAGCATCCTCACAGCGGCGGCGAGCCTGGGGAGCTTGCCCGAGCTGGAGCCGGGGGACTGCGCCTTATCTCTTAAAGTGTCAGCACATTTGGAGCGCCGGTGTTGCTGCCATCGCGACCACAGTGTCGCGAAAGTGAAAACGAGAATGACAATCGAGATAGTCGCCGTGATGCCCTTGCTGTACTTGGCTTGGCCCCTCCATGGGTCTCCAGTGCGAGTTGTTTGCAACAGACCAAGGCCTGCCGTCGTGGATGACCTATGCCTCTTCTCTATCATGCTTGCCTATCTTCGTGTCTATCGAACGATCCTTAGGAAAGGTGGAATTTTTCGATCCTAGTGAGTCGCTCTGAAAGACGAAACCATGGTCTGGTATGGTGTTCCTCCTGACAAACATGTTCCCACTCGACAAAGCCCACTTGAGGTCTAGAGTCATCTCGTGGCGCTCGTTGGTATTGCAGTCAGCTGTCGTCAGAGCCTTCTCAGGAGTGTTGCATGTCAATTAACACCGCCTCGGACCCTTATTTGCAGCCGCCCACATGGCAGTTGAGCGCGACTCATCTGGAAAAGCCTCCGAGCAGTTAAAGATACGACGGAATTACCAGGAGTTTAACCGATATGCGAGAAAGCCGAATCACCAATAGGGGTTCAATTTTCGAGTGTTTTTAGAAACACGTGTTTCTCAATTTTGACGTGTTTTTATTTTGCACAAAAACCTTACGTAAGCTCACCCAAAGTTGAAAAAACATGTGTTTCTGAAAACACATCTCCAGACCCAATAAAATGGTCTCACTTTTTTTGTCACTCTCAAAATGATGTCCATTCACACAATAAATCTTCACATCATATGTGTGATGTATATGTTTGGTCTCAAGAACATTCAGCATTCATTGCACAAAGAAGCAGTACCAGAAACAAAGTGCATTTCAGGAAGACAAGCACAGTGAGATGGTACTGAGAAGACGCTTTTCCTGACCATCACAGTCTAGAGTATCATGGTCTTGGCAATTGTTGATTGCCAAGACTGGATGTCAAGGCAATGGTCCTCCTCGTTGCTGAGTGACCATCATACACATCATTTCAATGAATACATTGTGATCCTCCAAGCGAACATGTTCATTGCGCTCAGGAAAGGGAGCATGAAGACATTCTTCTCGTTCCCTTTCCTCATGCTCATGCTGTAACTGCAATTCTTCCTGCTTGGTGCGCTCTGCTTCTTGCTTGGTGTGCTCCTGTGCAAGCTTGAGGCAGATTGATAGGCTTTCTATCGAAGATTGATAGGCTTTCTATCGAAGATCGATAGAAAGCCTCTGCAAGGGAATCCTGTTTCTGTTCAACATTGTTATGCTTGTGCTTGAAGCCATCTGCTTGCGAAGATGAGGCCCAGTTTGAGAATGTTGATGGACTTGGGACCAGGGCATCCGATTGGATGGGACGTGGGGGTGGTGTTGAGATGTCAAAATCGGTGCAATCTCCAGCATTACTGGGAGCAGAATCCACCAGGTCATGGATCGGGGGTAGGTGTCATGGGCCTGAATGCTCAGGAAGCAGGAGGGTCACTGGTTCATATAGAAGGAGCACAGGTATTGGAGATCTAGTCAATACCAGTGATGAGCATGGTCATAGTGCAGTCTCCATGGAGACCATACAGACTTACATGCAAAGGAGGACCAAGCTCAAGAGCATGCAGGCGGTCACCAGCACAGCCACGAGGAGGACCAAGCTCAAGGAGCATGCAGACGGTCACCACTCAGGGGCTCGAGAGATAGGAGCCAGAGGAACCGTCACTGGTCGAAGGAGGAAGAGCAGTGTATAGGAGACCGGCAGGGAGGTCACTGTCATGGGCTGGAGTGCACAGAGCGGAGGAGGCCGAAGTTCATATGAAGGCAGCACAGGAATCAAGGGATTGGGCAGAATCACAGGAATTGCAGAAGTCAGTGAGATCAGTAATAGTTATGACTCTCTGACAGATCTCACCAAGAGATGTGTGAACGAGACTGATATCACGAATCCCAGCAAAATTGGTAGGAAGCACAATCTTGTGGCAGATTCCGTGGAGAAGAGTGATAAGGACATACATACAACAATTCACATGCAAGAATCACCACACTTATAAAGGAAAGGGACCAAGCTCCACTGGGCCAGGGGCCCAGTATTGCCAAGAGGGGGACCGAGCCCAATGACATGCAGTGGGTTACCACTCAGGGGCACGCAAGGTAGAAATAGAGGAGGACCATCACCCGTCAAATGAAGTAGAGCTGTGCAACGGACACTGGCGAAGAGAACATGAGGAGAAAGAGCAGTGTCCATGGAGTCGACACAGCTTAAGGAAGATAGACAGGATAGCATCATGACAAGGAGGAGTCCCATTGAAGACTCCTGTGTAGAACTTGATGCAGGAGGTACTCTCTGGAGAGAGAGCAGGAGCAGCATTGCTGGCAACACTGCAAAGGGGTATATAACCATACCTTCTCATCACAAATGGTCGAGTGGAGGGGCATCCACTCTACACACCATACAACTAGTCATAACTTTAGCATAAGTATCATTAGTTTCTCAGTCAGCATAGCGGCAATCAATAGATTGCCTCTCATTGAAGCATGTGTGTTGTATCACCACTCACTGACATCCAAAGGCGGTTCATAGTAAACTTGTGGTCCGGATATGATAGAACCGAAGGCAGTAGTCCACTGCGGTCCAGGGATCACCTCAAGCATCAGTCAACACACTGGACACTTGTGTTGATGCCACCAACCCTATCACCAACACCAACACCCTCATCATCATCAACACTCACACCAGACCTTGGTGTCGTCATAACCTTAGTATCAACATCGATCATGCTGAGCTACCCCTGAATGGAGTGTCCACAGAGGTCAGCCAAAACCTACAATAGTATATACAACGAACACCACCCATTGCCACCACGCAACCTGATAGTCACTGAGCAATGTAGCTTGCCGAGACTGATACCGAGACAATAGCTGTCGCGCAGTTCAATAGTCACCGAGTATCTCGACAGACCGACCTGGGTTTCAGGCGCGAGACCCCTGACAACCACCTCTATGCTTTGTGCGGCTTTATCCAATTCAACTCGATCTGCATCCGCTTGGTTGAAGTTTTCGTGAGATTGATGATGATGGAGCTAAGTACAGATGCGAGTCGAGAGTTTTCAGATTTTCACTACTTGCGCACGCTCGGAGCGTGCGCACGCGCACTGCTGCACCCCCTTTCCGCAAGCCCTTTCACTCGGCCGTAAACACTTCCTACGCAGTCTCTGCGCTTTGTGCGGCTTTATCTACTTCAACTCGCTTTACCTTCAACCCACCCAGTCATGTCACCATCGTTGAGCCCTTCCCGTTTCTTTCATAATCGCGTAGCCGGTCCCTTTCGGATGAGGATCCAAGTTTGCGATGGCTATCAGGCTCAGGAAACCGAGATAGTGATATCGAGTTGCATCTAAGATTCCCGAACGTCCGCCGAGTCAAGCAAACCAACTCTACGGTACACTGCAGCCAGCCTCACCTTGTTCCACTGACTCATGTCATTGTTCAGATCCGCGTCTCTTCAACAAGCGACTTCGGCGACAGCAAAGACAGGCGATTCGAAACATGAAACAGATTGATTGCTGAATGGTGTTTTGATTAACTTTGCATAATTTGGTGCTACTTGTTCCTCGTGACGGTCGATGTTTGCATACCAAGAGCCACCGCCGAAGATATCGATCCTCTCTAGATCAAGGGGAAACGAAATGAAAAGTGGTGAAGTCATGATGAGTTCAAGATCGTCATCAGCGGTTGGCCCACTTCAAATCGCGAGCACGGAAGCCTACCATCTCCTCGAGCGCCTCTTGCACTTCCGACTGCGCCAGGAAGTAGGCTGCCTCTGTGCCGCGATTCTTCTCCAAGTCCACTGTAGTGCAGGTGACAGGGGCGAAAAGATCGAGTGTGTTGACGTAGGCCAGCAGCTTCTCGTCTTGACCCAGCGCCAGAACAAAGTCGAAAGTGTGTGTCTGGTGGAAATGGTGAGGCAAGTGGTGTGACACCGATCCAGCGTGGCTTCGCATGGGTGATTGATGCACCACCGGCGATGAAGCACGCGTGTTGTGTGCGCTTGGCATCGTCCAGTAGTTCGAAGGCTGCTTGTATGCGCTTTCCAATGGAGGATGGTGCGGCTGATCTGCAAGACGCTGTGTGATATCGTTGGGCTTTGGCGCCGAGAGCGACGGCATTGATGCAGACGAAGGCTGGCTGCTTGCGTTGCCGCCGCTCATTGCTACTGATCCGACGATGCTCATCTGCATAATGATGTGTTGCACTGCTGCCACTCGACTAGCATGACGAGGAAGAATGAGACAATTGGTTCGGCATGGCACCACGCGCAGAGAGTGCGAGAATCGTTCGTGGATTAGGTTGGCCACCTCAGCCGACTGTCGACGAGCCCACTGAGCTTCGTGTGAATCACGATCGCCCAACTTGTCGTTCCAGAAACGCCAACACATGGAAGCGCTGCGCTCCTTAATGTACGAGCCAGGCGTTCGCTCGGTGAAGTAGGAGAGAATATCGCGCACCGGACGAAGGTCAAAGGGCGCTACGAGACTGTTCCAGTGATGCTCGCCAGCATGCTTGACAAAGCAGCCGTCCTCAGCGGCAAAGCCTACGCTGTCGATGCGCGAAGCTAGTCGATCCAAATCGTTGGTGCCCATACCGCTGAGAATGTAGACTACATTCTTGTTATCCGCGGCTAGGTCATTGAGTAGCGTGAACAGCCACTCGGGAGGACGGAAACCGCCTTGCTCGTGAGCCAGAAGTGGGTCATAAGTGACCAGGGTTTCTTCGAGATCGATGAGCAAGAGGCGTGAATGAGCAGCTCGCCATTCCGATACGAGCTGAGCCACTTCCAGTTTGGGCACAAACATGTTTTCGAGACGTTCTTGCTCCATGTGTGCACGCTCGAGGTGACCGAGCAACGACGTGATCCACTGCTGCGCCGTCTGCGTGACGACGACTCGGTGCAAGTCAGTCCAGCGTTGCACCATCTCGGACTCGTCCATGATGAGCGCCTTGTGGATGGCGTGCGCAACCTGCTTGGTGTTCCAAGGGTTGATGCCGATGCAGGCTCGAAGGCCAGAGTATGTGCCCGTGAACTCGGACAGCACCAAGGGACGATGGCTCACTTCTTGACAGACGACAAACTCATGCGAGGTGAGGTTCATACCTTCACGCAGACTCGTCGCCAAGAAGCAGTCGGCTACGGTCAGCAACGCCAGATACTGGCTGAACGTGATGTCTTGAACATGCAGAAAGACGACGGGCTGATAGGTGAGCGAGCTGTACTTGTTGTTGATGCGCGAGACCACGTCGGTTGCTTCGCCAATCTCTTCGTTCTCCTCGGTGGTAGCCAGAGCGACCTGGATGAGCACGACTTCGCCGGCCCACTTCGGGTTCTCGTCCAAAAATGCTTCGAAGGCGAGTAGCTTTTGCTTGACACCCTTGATCCAATCGAGCTTGTCCCTACCGACAATGATGCGTTTGCCTGCGTACTTTTGACGCAACTGTGCGACCCACTCGCTGACTTCCGGATCCTGCCGCTTGGCATTGAGACTACGCACGTCGATACCGATAGGGAAGGGCGCTACGGTGACAAAGCTACCTTCGAGCTGGACACCTTTAGGCGTCGCTTCGAGCTGAAGGATGCGACTGACAGTCTGACGGAAGTGACGACAGAAGTTGTGGGTCTGGAAACCGATCAGGTCGGCGCCAAGCATGCCTTTGAGCAGCGTCTCGCGCATGCTGAGGCAACGGAAGATCTCGGACGACGGGAAAGCGATGTGAACAAAGAGACCGATGGTGGCATGCGGTAGTCGCTGGCGCACCATCTGCGGCACAAGGAGCAGATGATAGTCGTTGATCCAAACAATGTCACCCTCCTGGTAGATGTCCTCGATAGCATCGGCAAAGCGGCGATTGACTTCCCAGTAGGCACGGAAGGCTTCGTGCTCGTTGTCGAGTCCCTTCGAAGTGGGCGAAGTGTAGTGGAAGGTGGGCCACAAGATCTGCTTGCAGAAACGGTTGTAGCTAAGATCAAAGTCATCGTCTGCAAGCCAGACGGGCATCGACGATCGCTCTTTGAGGTACTTTTGTTCGAGGATGCGTTTCTCACTGGGACCAAGCCAACCTTCTGTGGAGAGGCCTGGTGTGCCAACGTAAATTTTGCCTGCACGAAGACGTTCGCGCTCGATGCTCCTCACTGCATTGATGAGACCACCATTAGCAGAGGGGTTGCTGACGAAGTCGAAGGGTGGCAAAGCCGCGTCCGCATCATCGTCCATAACCGTGTCAAGCGATGCGGTGGAAGTACGTCTGCCAAGCTGCGAGCGGCCTGCGGAAGATGCTCGACGACCTGAACCTCGACGTGGGGCAGAACGAATGCTATGGTTCCGGCTAAAGACAGAAGAAGGCGCAGCAGGTGGACCTTGGTTGCCGCTGCAATGCGCTCCACCGCCATGATGATGCGCTCTTCCTTTGATGGAAGCGGTGAGTGAAGAGGAGATGGAGTGTTCTCTGGGTGTGCGTGCGTGACCGAGAAGCTCGCGTGAGGAAGGCTTTTCTGCGGTAGGAATGGAAGCTTTGCGAGCTTGATTTGGCGCGGATGTAGGTGCGGCGCCCCTTCCATGATCGTTGATGGAGCCACTTGAGACAGCGCTAGCAGTCTTGGCGCCATGCAAGCCTGATGAGCCGCTAGGCGTTCTGGAACCGGAGGCTGTATTTACTTGCTTGGCAGCGGCCAGACTCTTGAGAGTGGGGAGCGCACCAGGACCAGCAGAGACGCTGCCAGAAAGGTTAGCTTTGGTCATGCTGAGGGAAGAAGGGAAGGCGCGAGCCAGCCCAGGAGGTCTGTTTGCGTTCCCAGGAGTCTGCGCACCTGCGATTGGAGTGACAGCGCCGGATCCGAAAGGATGGTGTCGTTCGCTATCAGCGGTGGTTGCAAGTGATGGGATAGGTCCACCACGTCTGACAGCGAGATCCGAGATGATGCTGAGTGGTGTAGTGATGCCGAATTTGCCTCCAGCCCTTGCGCCTGGCGTTCTGGTTCCGGTACCTTCTGGAACGTTGGCGGCGGGTGCAAGCGCGGTACCGCTGCTTGTGTTGGTGTTGAAGCTGGAACGACGACTCTTGGGCGCAGCAGTGATGGAAGCCGTTTGACCTGGAAGAGGCGAGGTAGAGAAGACGCTCAAAGGATTTAGATCTGGCGTCATGGCTGCTCGGCCATGATCCGACGCAGGAGCAACAGGAATGTCAGCGGCCGGATGTTCCGACATGGATCCTCGTCTCGAACGTGTGAGCGGACTCGACGCTCCTGAGATGGGACCTTCACGCATGTCGAGCTTCGGCACAGCCGCTGCTTCGTACATCAATTCGCTCATGTTGATCTTTGTATCTGCCAACGAAGGCTGACGATTCATGGGCGTCTTTGCGGCAACGGGCATGGAACGTGTTTGGCGGTCTTGCGCCGACATGGACATGGATGCTGCCAGTCTCGACGACAGCTCATGCAGTGGGAGTGGTGCATCGTGGGGTAAAGAGTCCGGTGAAGGTGGTGCCGTCGACTCTTGTGGTGATTCTGCGAGGGCGGACTCGAACTCGGGCTCCACGAAGTGAAGTGTGTCGGGCAGAAAGAGCGAGGCGATCACTACGCGGTGACCGCCCAGATTGCCTCTGCGTGGCATTGTGGAGTATCCTCAACTGACAGCGATCCCTTCCTGGCAATGGCAAGCGGGACTATCAGGGTCTGAGGCACTGACGGAGACGCGTTGCTACAAAGGTTCCGATACGGTTGCAAAGGAGGTGGTGATGATGATGGTGGTGGTAATGATGGTGGTGGTAATGATGGTGGTGGTAATGATGGTGGTGGTGGTGATGGTGATGGTCAAGGTTGAGGGTGGGTAAGTTGCCGCAGTGTTTTGCGGGCTGTCTGTCTCTTCTCTGAAAGCTGTTGGATGGACAGCCTCGATGCGAAGCTGACACAGGAGTATTAGTGTCAGAGTAGTGTGTGTGAGAGTCTTGGACGAACGAAGCTTCGGGAAGGTGGTAAAGAGGCGTCGCCAAAAGGTGCAACCTGGGAGAGAAATTTAAAGCTGACTCTTGCTGCATATCCAAGCCACCCTCAACACTCGACCCTCGCTTACTCATTCGCTCAGTCACGATGCCCGTGGATCGAGGGTGTTTGAACGCTTTGACCTTATTCATAACCTTCCAGAAAAAGCTTGATTGATACAGTAGAAGCGGCTGTCTGCCTTGGCTCTGACGTTGATGGAAAAAGTCAGGTCGGGGATCTAGGTAAAATTCCACGCAAAGCCTTCTTGGATCCAGGAAAGAAACACACAGAAACAGTTGTAGATCTTAGAAAAACACTTGATTGCTACTTTTATGAGATGCTTGACTACATGTGTATATATGCTTTGCCATGATTGTGTGTTTGCTACTGGGTCCTCCTGGTTGTCTCGTTATGCTTTACACCTGATCGTTGTAATGGCAACCAATGTGCATCTTGCATGCAAGTTGTTTATTCATGGTCCTCACTTCCTCATGCAACTTGGGTGAACCAATTTCCTCAACTGCCTCCCTCAGCGGCAAGGCCAGAGACTGCTGAGCCACTGTACTTTGCTGAATCATTAGTCCTAGCCCCTTGTGTGCCTGCTGCAGAACATCCCTTCCAACCAGCTTGGTGAAGATGTCTGCCAAATTTGCTGCTGTGTTGATGTACTTGATCTTGACCTTACTGTCTTGTATGTTATCTCTAATGAAATGATACTTGATGTGCTTTAATTTGCAGTGTTGTGTGGGGTCCTTACTTACCTGGATGGTACCGGTGTTGTCCAAGAAGATTGTAGGGATGTGAACATTGATCCTGATGGCCTTGAAGAGGTGTTCAAAGAACAGTACTTCTTGTGCGACTTCTGTCACAGCCACAAATTTGGCTTCCACTGCTGACAAGGTGGTGCAATGTTGCAGCGTTGATTTCCATGCTACCAGATTCCCATGTACAAATACTGCTGACCCAGACAAGCTTTTACATTGTGCTGTGGTGTCACTCACCCAATTCACATCACTATGCGCTGTTAAGAAATCTTGTTCTTTGCCACTTCTGTACTGTAGGTGGACAACTCATGTGTAGTCCAAATATCTAAGCACTTTCTGTGCTGCATTGTAATGCTCCTTCGATGGTTGTGTCATATAGCATGCAAGTACTCCAACAGCTTGGCTGATATCCAGTCGTGTTCCATTCAAAAGCCACAGGAGTTTGCTGACAATTTGTGGGTATTCCTTCCGTTCAGCTGTGCTTGCTACCGTTTCTGGGACTGGGATGTTTTTAAGTGGCACACTGGATCTGCTTCTGCACTTGTCCAGGTGTTCATCCAGTATCTGCTTGATGTAGCTAGTTTGCTTGAAGTCCATGGTCTTCGCTTCTCAATCTCTCGAGATTTTGATTCCAAGGAAGTGAGAAACATCACTGCCCTCCTCCATCTTCTATTTTCTACCTATTTCCTCCTTGATGATTTGTACTGTTTGCAACTTTGGGACTATGATTAACGTGTCGTTGACATAAATGATCGCTATGGCAAAGTTATCTCCCTTCCCTCTGGTATAAATGCATGGTGTGCAGTCAAGCCTGTGAAAGCCTGAGTGCCTGAGGAACTTATTGAACTCCATGTTCCATTCCTGTCCTGATTGTCTTAGGCCGTAAAGTCCCTTGACCACTTGGTAAGCTTTTCCCTCTGGTGGTTTCATGTAAATCATGTGCTTGAGGGTGGAGTTGAGGTATTCCATTGTGATGTCGAGCTGGTGAACTTCCCAATTGCGCTCCACCGCTAGAGACAATAAAGCTCTTATGGCGCTGAGCAGTGCTATGGACGCAAAGGTTTCCTCAAAGTCTATTCCTCTTGCTCTGTGAATCCCTGTGTGACAAGTCTCGCTTTGTGCCTGATGGGTATGCTGTCGGCATCCAGCTTTAGGTGAAGGACAATTTTAGAGTCAACAAGCTTAGTGTTTGGCGGCACGTCCACAATTTCCCATGTTCCCATTGCCTCAAGCCCATCCAGCTCCTTGTGTATGGCTTCTTGCCATTGTTGTGCCTCATTGCTGGCAAGTGCTTCCTTCATTGTCGGCGTGAGGTTTAGAATAGCCATGTGTGCCTCTCCATCCATTTCTTCAACTGCAATTTCTGATTCATTACTGTCTGTGGGGTTGTCAGGTGGTGTGATGAGTGTGTTGGGGAGTGATTCTTGTATGTCGACTGTTTCCTCCTCAAGTTCAGGCTCATTGTTGTTTGTTTCTGGTTTGGCTTCTTCCTCTTCAAGGTGTTCAAACCTGAACCATAGCGGGCTCTGCATTCTGGGTTGATCATTCCAACCTTTAGCTTCATGGAAGGTGACTGAATTGCTCCATCTTTTGGATGGAGTGTGTTCAGGGGTGTAGAATCTCCAACCCTTATGCTCATCATCATAACCAATCATGATTCCTGGGATTGCCCTTGTGCCATGCTTGCCTGTTGTAAGCGGTCACGTGCCAGAGACTTAGATTTGGGACTATATTGAGATTGTTAGAGTAAGGTCTACTCAGTATGTTTCGCCTAAACATAACCAAACGTCGCCGCTTGGTAAGTCTCGACTGACCACCTTGAACACTCCGTTCAGAGGTTGCGCATGTCACGGGAGACAGCCAGCCGAAATTGAGTCTGCGCCATCTGCGCAGGCAAGGAGGTGCACCGGCGGAGGACCAGTGGAAGAGCCTGGTGTCACAGGGCCGGCGCAGAGGTCATAAGCAGCCGTGCTGCGCAGCCGCCGAAATGAGCTCGGCGCACCAGCAGCAGAAATCGGTCGATACCCAGGGGTCCAATCAGTTTCACTGATAGTGGCTGGAAAGCAGGGAGGAAGAGAAAACTTCATCGAGATTGGTCGGGACAGTGAGTACGAAGGGGTTTCGCCGAGACTGGCCCGAGATGAAGTGGATCAACCAGCCCACGACCAGATGAAGGTGTCCCACCAAGTTCAGAGGAATGGCTATGGAGAAAGGGGGAACAGGGACCTCGTCATCAGATGAGGTGGGAGGAGACCCCTGAGCATGATGAAGTCGACGAAGGAGGATTGACGTAGGGATAGGAAGGGGCAGCATAGCTGCGAACAGCAGAAAGAACAGGAGAGATGGGGAGGCCATACCCAATGGACAGGGACACCTCACACAGAAGAGGGGGAGGGGCTATGGTGAAGACACCATGGCAAAAAGGGATAAATACACCCTGCTGCCGTAGTGAACAAGGGGATCTGGTATCCACTCTACTTTTAAACTGACTATACTCTACTGTAACATATACTTAGTTGTTTCTGTCATATAGTGCAATTGCAGGCCATTGCTACGAAACCAAGCAGGTGTGTCATATCACCTCTCCTTGACGTCATCTGTAGGCAGTAGTACTGTGGTCCAGATATCACCTCACCGAAGGCAATATACATATATTGCGGTCCAGGCTTCTCTTATCGCCTCACTGTTTGGTCCTCAATACCTCAAACACTTGTGTCAAAGAGGACAACCCTCATTCCTATACTATGGGTTCTGCAGCAAGCTGGAACGGACTGTGCTGCGCTACCACTGAACAGAGTGTTCACAGCGGTTAGCTGAAACTGGTCGAACCAACAACCCTTCGAGCAGTTTCAGTGAAAGTGGCTGACAGGTGCATACCCAAGCACATTCACTGAAATCGGTGGAAATTCCCCAGACAGGTAGTTCTCGGGCTTCAGGCACACGACCGCTGACACCTGGTGTCATGGGCCGGAATGCTCAGGAAGCAGGAGGGTAAATGGTTCATATAGAAGGAGCACAGGTGTCGGAGATCTAGCTGGTACCAGTGGTGAGCATGGTCGTAGTGCAGTCTCCATGGAGACCATGGACTCCTATGGACTCACATGCAAAGGAGGACCAGGCCCATATGCAAGGAGGGCCAGGCACAGCCACGAGGAGGACCAAGCTCAAGGAGCATACAGACGGTCACCACTCAGGGGGGCTCGAGAGATAGGAGTCAGAGGAACCATCACCGGTCAAAGGAGGAGGAGCAGTGTATACGAGACCGGCAAGCAGGTCGCTAGGAGGAGGAGCAGTGTCAAAGGGTCAACATGTAGCAAGGAGAACAGGAGAGTACCAGAGGAATCTCCTGTTCAATACTCGATGAAGAGGGTACTCTCTGCAGAGAGAGAGCCAGAGTAGCATCGCAGGCGACACTATAAGGAGTGTATATAAGCACACCCTCTCATCATCAGTGGTCGAGTGGATCCTCATCCACTCTACACACCATAACTAGTTATCACTTCAGCATAAGTATACATTAGTTTCAGTCAGCATAGTAGCAATCTATCAAGGTTGCTCCTCATTGTAGTGCATGTGTTGTATCACCACTCACTGACATCTGAAGGCGGTTCATAGCAAACCAGTGGTCCGGATTAAGATAGAACCGAAGGCAGTAGTCCACTGCAGTCCAGGGATCGCTTCAAGCATCAGTCAACACACTGGACACTCATCTTGATGCCACCAACCTTACCACCAACACCAACACCCTCATCATCATCAACACCCACACCAGACCTTGGTATCATCATAACCTTAGTATCAACATCGATCGTGCCGAGCTAACCCTGAATGGAGTGTCCACAGAGGTCAGCCAAAACCTACCATAGTATATACAACGAACACCACCTGTCGCCACCGCGCAACCTGATAGTCACTGAGTGATGTAGCTCACCAAGACAATAGCTGTCACGCAGTTTGATAGTCACCGAGTATCTCGACAGACCGACCTGGGTTTCAGGTGCGAGACCCTTGACACATACCTTCTCATCACAAATGGTTGAGTGGATCCCCATCCACTCTACACCATATAAACTAGTCATAACTTTAAGCATAAGTATCATTAGTTTTCAGTCAGCATAGTAGTAATCAATAGATTGCTCCTCATCGTAGCGCGTGTGTTGTATCACCACTCACTGACATCTGAAGGCAGTTCATAGTAAACCTGTGGTCCAGATATGATAGAACCAAAGGCAGTCATCCACTGTGGTCCGGGGATCACTTCAAGCATTAGTTGACACACTGGACACTCGTGTCGATGTCATCAATCAATACTCACACCAGACCATTGGTCTCAACATCAAGTTCATTACAGTTGTATTGTATTTGATCGTGCCGAGCTACCTCTGGACGGAGTATCCACAGTGGTTAGTCAAAATCTGTCATAACGACAATACAACTACAGATTCCAACAAGAAAAATGACAGAGACGGCTCTGTCACATATTTCACTAAGAATCACAATACCATTAGTGCTGTTGCATAACTCAACAGAATCAGTAGTAGTATCAGTACTACTACAGATTTCAGGTTTCAGGCGCGCAACCGCTGACAACTGATTTGTCGGGGGTCGATTTTTTGCGCGGGGACGCTCTCGACAGCGGTCTGTCGGATGCTTAGTGCGGTGGTGAGGGTGTTGAAATCGATTTGATGAACGGTGGCAACCATCTCCTTGTACACTGGATGCTGGATCGTGTATTTTTGCAGAGCTGAGAACAATGTATTGTCAGCGAATGGCTTGTCAAGGAGACTACTTTCAGTCTGTATGGACCAGATCTCTTGAATTAGCTTTCTGGCATCCGAGTGAAACATCTTTATATCACCGAGCTGCGAGATGAGCGCAAGTCTGTGAGATGTCTTGGTGGCTTCGTTTGTGAGGCTGTTTTCGATTTTTCTCCATACTTGATTGAAAGTAAGGTACTCCTTGATTACATATAGAACGAGGTAATTTACATTGTGTTTTCTGGTAGTGTCAATCGTTCCATGCAGGGAATTGATTAAAGCATCATCGTGGGAGCGGCTCCATTTCGGGTGCTTCCTGTCGTACATTCCCTCGAGATGTTTCCTCACATGCAGCACAGATTGGAGGAAAGACTTTATGTGAGTGCTACAACTATGGTAGCTGTGTGATGTGAGTTTTGGTATGGGTTGGAGGAGCTTTGCTAGAGTGTGAAAGTTATATTGCTTGTCACCATCATCGAAGTTGAAGTCGGAGTCGGTGTCTTTGTCGGCTTTGTTATCGATACCCTCCGGCTTGTTTTTGTTTGTGGCGTCATTGTTGGCTCTTGCCTGGGTGGCCTTGCCTTTCCTGCTCCCTTTGGTCCTCGTGCTTGCACCAACCTGGGTTTTGGTGTCTTCTACCATGTTCTGTTGATGTCCCGGTTAGCTCAGTCAGTAGAGCATCAGACTCTTAATCAGTTGAAAAATAACAGTAAAGAATACGATGTTATTGGGGTCATGGTCAGACTACCTTACCACAGTCGTATGCTTTTTCTAATGCTTAATTTTTCATAGTGTGAACCTAAATGACAGAAACATATATATACTCCATTTGCTGCTCTAGTGATATCTGAGATAGGACGTGTCACTTCATCCGTACCCCTGTGTTGCTATGATACCAGGTACCACTGAGCTGTCACCATGATGACTACCTCGTACCTCATTGTGCTCCTCGCTTGAGTTGGCTTCCTGCACCTCGGTGTCTCGGCTGTGACACATGCGTATTGCTTGAGATGCCGACGCATCTTCAACTAAATTTGATACCCCCTAAAGATGACTCTGGACAGTTGAAGCATGTGATACCTCGGCGTGGAAGCATGTGGTCACCCGGAACATGCAACCTTCGCCGAGCCCACATCCAATCACCAACTTCGCTCACTCAGACTTGACACAGCGCCCGGGCCAACTGCCGAACCTCAATACGCTGGTCATCAACAGCCAGTGTTTTCCTCCTCCCCTTTAGTTTCCATTCACACTCTAACCAATCAGCTCCTGGTATCATACACACAGACAGAAAACATTGAGACATATATAAATGTTCGATTCATCATGTACTTAGGATTGACTTATAATTTCAATTTGATACTTGTGATCATCGATATCGGCACATCTTTGATAACGACGACATTCTTCAACTTGGACGACAGAGCTGTGGAGTGTGGTGCATCGGTACAACATCGGTGTCGCGGCGCGATTTTTCGCCGGCAGCTACGATAACCGCACATTGCACCGTTGATTATTCTTGTCGATATTGCCGAGCACGCTGAGTGTTGCATTCCTTTGCCCGCAACCCTCATCTCCTTCCGGGATACGACAACCTTTCATCGTGTGGCCGGGCTGCCGTCGGATGGCGCGCTGCACTGTCAGAAGGTCTACCACATGTCGGCACCTCCGAGTGGATCGGATCAGCAGATTCCTTCGTTACCGCACACCATGTCGGAACCGGTCCGATCGATCAGCTCAGACAGCGCGACACAGCCAAGCTTGCTGAATCCAGGAATGGCTACCAACCCTACTTCTGGTCTGACGCTGCTCGAGCCTCCGAAGCCGTGTGGCTCCAAAACTTCATCCAGCATCTTTCAGGACACTACAGATTCACCTGCTCCCGACTTGACGAACCGGATTGATGACGCCATGCAGCCAATCAACAAGACACATGCCAAGGTTCACGACATGTCTTCGTTGCCGCACGCACACTCCTCCGATCAGTCGTCCAACTCTCTCAGCTCACCCTGCTTCGTTCATTCCTACTTAGACCGTGGCGTTGCTCTTGGAGAAAGCCTCAAGAAGCAGCGTCGGCAGCTTGCTCGACAGCGCCGATCCAAGAGCTCGCGTCAAATATCGCAAAATGATGTCGCTTCTGCTGATGACGACTCGACTCCTCAAAGCCATCTTACGCACGCTCAGCCCACTTCTCAGGAAAGGAAAGCTTCTTCGTCTTCGGAATCACCTCAGGCTTTGAGCTCTCAATCGCGATCTGGTCTGATCTCGACGGACAGGGCGCAGGCTCTAGCGACGGAAGACGAGTCCTTGTCAAGCTCAGATGCAACGTCGACCTATATCAAGCGCCGAACAGAGCGTGCATCAGCTCGGGTCCGCATTCGCACCAGCTCGGATGATGATGACGACGACGATGATGATTGCGACGCCGACAACGTCGCTCACCAGCCTTTATCTGATCAAGATTCTTCTTACGGATCATCGTACTCATATTCGACAGATGAGGAAGATTCTGACAAGGTTCGATCTCTCACCCGCCAATTGGCGGAGACTGCTGTGGGTGTGCGTGAGATGAGCAAGCAGCTCGGACGCGCCAGGGTCAAGTCAACCATCCAGTCAGTCATGATCATCACAAAAGCTAGAGACAATCATCTCATCAAGCTAACTCAGGAGCTCGCCATCTGGCTCATGACCACACCCCGCAATGGCAAGGATATCGGTCTCATCGTATACGTCGATTCGCAGCTTCGACAGTCGAAACGTTTCGATGCTGAGGGCATCCGCAGAGATTATCCGCAGCTCTTTGACTCCAGACCAAAGAGGACTCCGAGTTTATCGTCCTCCTTCTTGTCTACATCCGGCCACGATAACAACGGCTCTTTCAACAGGACCGAGGGCGGCAACCAGCTGCGATTCTGGAACGCTGACATGTGCTCGCGCTCGCCACATCTCTTCGACTTTGTCGTCACCCTTGGCGGCGACGGTACTGTTTTATTCTGTTCCTGGCTTTTCCAGCGTATCGTTCCTCCAGTCTTGCCATTCGCACTTGGATCGCTCGGCTTCTTGACCAACTTCGATTTCAAAGCGTACAGAGAGGTCATGAAGTCGGCCTTGGATGATGGTATTCGTGTCAATCTTCGCATGCGTTTCACAGCGACCGTCTACCGTGCCACGTTGCCTACTTCCAGCTCAGCCGACCGTCATCGTCGGCAAGCCATCAAGTCGGGCAAGACGGGCGAGATCATTCTCAATTCGGTCAAAAACTGTGGTTGGAATGCCATCGAGTCTCCAAACCCCGAGCAGGGACATTCAGGTCACAGGCCACGCTCACCCACTCGGCCCGACGAAGACGTTGAAGTGTCTTCGATGGAGAAAGCGTCAAAGAAGAAAGGCAAGAAGGGCAAGAAGTGCCGAGACAAGGAGATCATGTGCTTCAGCACACGTCCTGTCGAGACATTCGAGGTGCTCAACGATCTCGTTGTCGATCGAGGGCCTAGCCCCTACGTCAGTCTACTCGAAGTGTTCGGTGACGAACACCACATGACAACCGCACAAGCAGACGGTCTGTGCATTTCCACACCTACAGGCTCAACTGCCTACTCGCTGTCAGCAGGTGGCAGTCTGGTGCATCCGGAGATCCCAGCCATCTTGATCACACCCATCTGCCCCCACACACTCTCGTTCAGACCGATGCTTTTGCCCGATAGCATGGAGCTGCGCATCGCTGTGCCGTACAACTCACGAAGTACCGCATGGGCAAGTTTCGACGGTCGTGGACGCGTGGAGCTCAAGCAAGGTGATCACATCAAGGTCACAGCAAGTCAATACCCCTTCCCCACGGTGTGCGCCGAGAACCAATCGACAGACTGGTTCTCCAGCATTTCGCGCACACTCAAATGGAACGAGCGACAAAGGCAAAAGTCGTTCGTTGTTGTCGAAGAGGGCGCTGACCCCGACTCGGGCAACAACCAAGAGAAGGGTAAGGACAGCGCTTCCGATGCTTCTCCGAACAAGATGTTTGCCAAGCACGGACACAATGGGGACCAGGACAGCAGTAGTGATGACGATGAGGACAGCAGTGATGAGGATGATGATGACGAAAAGGGAAAGGACAAGGAGGATGAGGACGCGGAGAAGTTCGATATTCACGACACCAGTACGACTGTTACTCGCAGCAACAGTCCCAACTCGCATGGTGATGGCCACGTACGAAGACGATCGGGACAGAGCACAGCTCGACACGCAAATGGCGCTCCGAGACGCAGTAGCGGTCCTTCGCTATTGAGCAGCTCGTTGCCTCGTCTCACATCCATTGCCAACGCCTTTGGTCCGAAGCCAGGAGAAGGACATAGCAGTGGTCATGGTCATGCCAAGGAGGGAACATCGTCAACAGCTTCGTCCAATCCGGGCTCTCTTCTCAACAGCCCCGACCGTTTCGGCTTGCAAGGGCCCCCTAATCCACCCAAGGCCATTAGCGAGCGCCATTTAGCTAATGCCGACTTCCGTCTCGACGGAGTGCGTGTCCTTTCATCATCGAGTGTTCCAATTGTGGGCTCCTCGTCCTCGAAAGGTGCTGGATCAGGTTCGGGATCGGCACCACGCGCAGCTCGCACGACCGAATGTGGACGCAGTTGGAGCTCGCGAGACAAGCCAATGACTCCCTCTTCTGCCTTGGCCCGAGAGGAAACTCCTCAAGGGCTCCGTTTCGATTCAGTGAAGGAGGTCGGAAGGCGAAGCATAGAGCAGAATTCCGACGGATACGATCGATCCAGCAACAATGACACTGGAGGCACAGCGCTGGTGGTGTATGGTGAGGATGAAAGCGATTCAGATTCGACCACGGGCGCTGGACACTAGAACTAGGCAGATCTGCCGATCCATCAGGAACGTCTGGAATCTACGTTCTCTCCACACCGGCTCTGATTCTCTGTGATTGTGTGTGCGCCTCATTTGAGGCTTTGGAGACTGTGGCCATTCGCGGGCTCGCGTTGTCGCGCGTGCTAAGGAAAGCTGACATCAAAATCGGCGACCAGGAAACCCGAATGCCAGTGCGCCCTCCGTTATGCTGTGTCTGAGGGTCTCCATCACAGGCTCTCTGGCTTCCGGCCCCCCAGTGATCGCGGGTACCCAGATGATACACTAGTTCGGCACCGCAGAAGCAAGGTGGTTCCAAGCGAGCGGGAAGGCATGAAAGCAAACAAGTCTCTATATATTGATAGCATCATCCTCCGCGCGCGCGAGTTGAAGCATGTGGTGTCTCGGCGATTGAAGCATATAAATGCAGTCTTCGCCGAGCCCACATCCAATCACCAACTTTGCTCAACTCAGGCTTAGTGCATTGCCCGGGCCGACTGCCAAACCTCAGGACGCCGGTCATCAGAGAGCTGGTGTTTCCCTCCTTTTAGTTCCTCGCTCATGCTCCTGCCCTATCAGCTCTTAGTATCATACATGCATACAAAGAGCATACAGGCATATATAAACACTTGATTCATCATGTACTCAGGAATGATTAATCATCGCAATCGATACTTGTGATCATCGACTTTGACGCACCTTTGATTGATCTCGACGACGCTCTTCAACTGCGCAATTTCCCGAACCATCAATTCATACCATAGCATAAACAATACGAGAGCATAAAGGGGAGTTAGAATTGCGGGATGAGCGAGTAGAAGCGTTGTTTGTTATGATTATGATCTAAGTACAAGCTCGAGTCCAGAGTGCGTGTGTGCAGAGCTGATGTGCAAAAAATTTCACTCGGCCGTAACCTTTGCTCATTTACTTTGTTGTGGCTCCTTTAACTTCAACTAGCGTGATGTCATGGGAGCTGCGCAGGAAGATCCGAAATAGGGGGTATCAATTTTCGAGTGTTTTTAGAAACACGTGTTTCTCGATTTTGACGAGTTTTTATTTCGCACAAAACCTTACATAAGCTCACCCAAAGTTGAAAAAACATGTGTTTCTGAAAACATGCCTCCGGACCTGATAAAATGGACTCACTTTTTTTGTCACTCTCCAAAATGATGTCCATTCACACAATAAATCTTCACATCATATGAAAATACCTGTGACATATATGTTTGGTCTCAAGAACATTCAGCATTCATAGAAACAAAGTGCATTTTATGAAGACAAGCGCAGTGAGATGGTACTGAGAAGATGCTTTTCCTGACCATCGCAGTCTAGAGCATTGTGGTCTTGGCAATTGTTGATTGCCAAGACTGGATGTCAAGGCAATGGTCCTCCCTGTTACTGAGTGACCATCATATGCATCATTTCAATGAATACATTGTGATCCTCCAAGCGAACACGTTCTTTGTGCTCCCTTTCCTGAACGTGAAGACATTCTTCTCGCTCCCTTTCCTCGCGCTCGTGCTGTAACCGCAATTCTTCCTGCTGTCAGAGGTCGCGCGCCTGAAACCTGAAATCTGTAGTAGTACTGAGACTACTACCGATTCTGTCGAGTTATGCGACAGTGCTAATGGTATTTTGATTCTTAGCAAAATATGTGGCAGAGCCGTCTTTGTCACTTTTCTTGTTGGAATCTGTAGTTGTATTGATGTTATGACAGATTTTGACTGACCACTGTGGACACTCTGTCCAGAGGTAGCTCGGCATGATCAAATATGATATGACTTTAAGTGAACTTGATAATGACACCAATGGTCTGGTATGAGTATAGATTGATGGCATCAGCACAAGTGTCCAGTGTGCCAACTAACACTTGAGGTGATCCCCGGACCGCAGTGGACGACTGCCTTCAGTTCTATTGTTATCCAGACCGCAGGTTTGCTAAGAACCACCTTCGGACGTCAGTGAGCGGTGATACAACACACACGCTTCAATGAGAAGTAACCTATTGATTATGACTATGCTGACTGAAATCTAGTGAGTACTTATATGCTGAAGTATTACTAGTTGATATGGTATGTAGAGTGGATGAGGATCCACTTGACCATTTATGATGAGAGAGTATGGTTATATACCTTTTCGCAGTGTCGCCAGCGACACTGCTCCAGCTCTCTCTCCAGAGAGTACTGCTCTTCGTCGAGAACTATACAAGAGTCTTCAACGAGACTCCTCCTCCTCATTGAGCCCTGTCGCTGCTACCTTCCTTGAGCTGTGTCGATTCCAACGACACTGCTCCTCTTCCTCATGACCCGTTTGCTGGTTTTCGTCACACAGCTCTCCTTCCTTTCACCGGCGACTTTTCTCTTACTCCTATCCTGTGCGCCTCTGAGTGGTAACCGACCACGTGTCGCTGAGCTTGGTCCCCTTCGTGTGTGAGTGTGGTGCGTCCTGCATGTGAATCGTCGTACAGATGTCCTTGTCACTGATCTCTGCAGAATCTGCCACAAGATCATGTTTCCTACAGATTCCGACAGGATTTGTGATATCGGTCTCGTTCATGCATGTCTTGGAGAGATCTGTCAGAGAGTTGTATCTATTACTGATCTCACTGAATTCTTCTGCAATTCCTGTGATCTGCCCGATTTCTCGATTCTTGCACTGCCTTTATATGAACTTCGGCCTTCCTTCGCTCTGCGCACCCAGGCCCATGACACCTGCTTGGTGCGCTCTGTTTCTTGCTTGGTGCACTCCTGCGCAAGCTTGAGGCGAATTGATAGGCTTTCTATCAAAAGATCGATAGAAAGCCTCTGCAAGGGAATCCTGTTTCTGTTCAACATTGTTATGCTTGCACTTGTAGCCATCTGCTTGCGAAGATGAGGCCCAGTTTGAGAATGTTGATGGACTTGGGACCAGGGCATCCGATTGGATGGGACGTGGGGGTGGTGTTGAGATGTCAAAATCGGTGCAATCTCCAGCATTACTGGGAGCAGAATCCACCAGGTCATGGATCAGGGATAGGTTCTGGGCATGCACTGTGTGGTTGAGGTCTGCATCACTGGATTCCTCTATGGGTTCGCTGCTAGGGAGCACATGATTGGAATCCTCATTGCCAGTAGCATCCAGGCTAGGTGTTGTGAGGAGGTCTGCTGGCCCTGCCAACACATGTTTGTTCATCATCTCATGTTTCTTCTCAAACCAAGGATACTTGGCTGAGAGAGCAACCTGAGACATGTAAGACTGTAGAGAGAAAGTGTCAGCTAGTACATATTCACAAGTAATATAACCAATGGTCTTAAAGTACTTACAGGATTCGTTGCATCCATGTCCTTCAGCAGTGTTCCAGCTCCTGTAAGCAAGAGAGCTTTCTTCTCCCAATGGTATGTTTCTTGAAGCCAGTGTACCTTGAACTTGATGTGAGAGGGATCAACAGACCTGGCAGGGAAGACCAACCTGCTGAGGTCACAATAGACTGTATCCTTGCAAAGCTTGTTGGTGGGCTTGTTGGCTTTGTTGCAATGAGAAGGGAGAATTGTGTGCTGATATGACTTGTTGAAGTAGATTGTGTCTACAAGGTGCTTGATGTCCTGAGCCTGTCAGACAAAGTCCTTCTTTGCCCCATTGTCAGCAGGCCTGGTGGATCGGGTGGAAAGTGTACCAGACATCCAATTGATTGGGGAAGTGACAGGAGAAAGTGCAGGAGGTGCACCTTGTTCTTGCTCTGTGTTGGATGGGGGAGTTGGAGAAGTGGGAAGAGAAACATCCCAGCTTCCAGCTTCAAATACTTTGTCGATGAATGACATGGTGCACCAGTGTGATGAAGTAGTCAAGTTGAGGAGGTGAAGCAAGTGGATGTGCATCCATCTGCAAATGTGCAAATTTTTCAAAGGTGTGTGCAGCACTCTACGTGCGCAATGCTTTGCGCCATCTTTCTCACTCCTCTCTCTTCCTTCTTCCTTCTTCACCAACACCATCACCTTCACCTTCCATTCCAACCATAACCCCCTTCCCTTCCTCCAAGTCTTCTACACCATGGTGCACTTCAGCACGAAACAGGACCAGCTGAATGAAATCATTCAACCTACAGGAGTATCATTGCCCGCTGAACTTGATCAGTATGCAGAAGAGTTGCAAAACCTGGACTTTGATACAGATGATTATGATAGTGGCTCTGACACTGACAATGGCCCAACACCTCTTTTGGCAGGCCTCATTTGCATGTATGCCCTCATTGCCCAGCAGCAATACTCAGTCTCACAGATTCACACACAGGGCTGCTCCAAAAAGCTAATCGAGCTCCTGGACCGATATGCCATGAGGAAGCCAGCCCTTTTCCAAGGCTTGGTACAAATGATGCCTTTGGCTGTTGAGGAGCTGGCAAATCGCCTTCAACAAACAAAATCATTTAACTCAGGTCAGATCTCGATCCAATGGTGCAAAGAAATCCTGTCAGTGGCTCTTTACCGGCTTGGGTGATCAGGAAATGGAGCGGCTGTAACAGTGTGAAGCACATGCGAACATGATACTGACGAGCTTCAGTATTAATAACATACGTGTTAAATCGAACCAAACGTCACATTTTCTGCAGATGTGTTTTTAGAAACACATGTATTTTGGATCCTTAAAAAGGGTGTTCAAAAACGGGAAAAAGTCGTCAAAATCGAGAAACACGTGTTTCTAAAAACACTCGAAAATTGATATCCCCTAATGGGCCTTGTGCGCTCAAAATTGTTAAATCAACCGGATCACGGGTTTCTGGTTGATTTAGTTGAAGTAGATAAAGCCGCACAAAGCATAGAGGTAGTGTTCATGGCCGAGTAAAAGGGTTTGCGGAATGGAGAGCGCAGCAGTGCGCGCGCAAGTAGTGAAAATCTGAAAATTCTTGACTCGCATCTGTACTTAGCTCCATCATCATCAATCACACGAAAACTTCAACTGATTTCTGTTAAAGTTTGTGCGACGAATATCGTTGATCACAAGAATCAATTGAATGATCATATCTAAGCACATGACAATGCTAGGGTGTATATATGTGTCACGATGACCTGTGTATTTGTGTGCTTTACACAGGAGTGATGAGGATGTTGTTCAACACAGAGTTTACAGGAATAGATGTCGGCCATCTACTGCAGAGTGCTCTGAATCCTGAAAGTCATCATGGTGTCCAATGGCTGAGAGTCTAAAGTCCAGTGGACAGCCCCGGTGGCATGTGTATATCTGAGTGAGCGAGGTTGTTGTTTGTGTGAAATTGGAGCTCGAGCCACATGCTCGGGCAAAACGGCATTCCCAGAGCAAAGGGTCACGTGCTTTCCGTCAGGGGTCTCGCGCCTGAAACCCAGGTCAGTCCATCGAGACACTCGGTGACTATTGAACTGCGCGACAGCTATTGTCTCGGTGAGATACATCGCTCAGTGACTATCAGTTTGTGCAGTGGCGACAGGTGGCGTTCGTTGGATGTACTATCATAGGTTTCGGCTGACCTCTGTGGACACTCTGTTCAGGGGTAGCTCAGCACGATCAATGTCGATACTAAGGTTATGATGACACCAAGGTCTGGTGTGAGTGCTGATGGTGATGAGGTTGTTGGTGTTGGTGGCATCAACACAAGTGTCCAGTGTGTTGACTGATGCTTGAGGTGATCCCTGTACCACAGTGGACTACTGCCTTCGGTTCTATCTTAATCTGGACCACTGGTTTGCTATGAACCACCTTTGGATGTCAGTGAGTGGTGATACAACACACACACTACAATGAGAAGCAATCTATTGATTGCTACTATGCTGACTGAGAAACTAATGATACTTATGCTAAAGTTATGACTAGTTTATATGGTGTAGAGTGGATGGGGATCCACTCGACCACTGATGATGAGAGGGTATGCTTATATACACTCCTTGTAGTGTCGCCTGCAATGCTACTCTGGCCCTCTCTCTGCAGAGAGTACCTTCTTCATCGAGTACTGTACAAGAGGTACCTCCAGTACCCTCCTGTCCTCCTCGAGCTATGTGTCAACTCCTTCGATACTGCTCCTCCTCCTTTGACACTGCTCCTTCTCCTTCAACACTGCTCCTTCTCCTTCGACACTGCTCCTCTTCCTAGTGACCTGCCTGTTGGTCTCCTATGACTCCTATCTCTCGAGCCCCTGAGTGGTGACCATCTGCATGCTCTTGAGCTTGGTCCTCCTTTGCATGTAAGTTTGTAGGAGTCCATGGTCTCCATGGAGACTGCACTATGACCATGCTCATCACTGGTATTGGCTAGATCTCCAATACCTGTGCTCCTTCCATATGAACCAGTGACCCTCCTGCTTCCTGAGCATTCAGGCCCATGACACTACCCCCTCTTAAGAGCTGAGCTCCATCGAGGCATGCTCTTGTCTGGTTCATGCTGACTCCTCCTCTCCTCATTACCTCTTCGACAACATCATCAACATCACCCTTCCTTCTCTCAACCTTCTCTCAACGTCATGCTCCTTCTTCTCCCTCTCTCTGCTCCTCCTGTTCTCTACTTTGTCTCCTTACTCGTCCCCCCTCTGACACCTCATACTCCTGGATGAGGTCAGGGCAGTTGAGATTCTCTACTGGTTCCCATGATGCAGCTTCTTCCGAGTACCCTCTCCACAACACCTTGTACTCTGTAGTCCCATTGTGTACACGCTTGTTGATGAGGGCCTCGACTTCGAAGTCAAGATCCTCATCTGGAAGTGGTGGTATTGTGGGCTGTTCAGCCCGTTGAGGAAGAGAGCTTGTTCTTGCTGGTTTGAGCATAGACATGTGGAACACATCATGCACCCTAAGGTTTGCTGGCAATGTGATTTGATAAGCTCAGCGTCCTACCCATTCCTGCACTGGGTAAGGCCCTGCAAACTGGGTGTCTAACTTGGGTGTGGGTCTCCTTGTCTTCCAGTTTCGACAGTTGATGTAGACCATATCACCCACTTTGAACTCGATGTCCTTGTGCTTCCTGTTGTACTGGTCTACTGATCTGTGTTGTGCTTCTCTGATCTGCTCCTGGAGGTACTTGCTATGCTCCTTCCCATCCATAAGGTACTCGAAGCGACCTGGATCATTGACTCCTAATCGTTGAGGGATGTCAGGATGAGCCTTGGGGTTCCATCCATAGCATGCAAAGAAGGGTGAGACACTGATGCTGTTGTGGACCGTGTTGTTGTATACAAAGGCTGCAGCATCCAGCAGGTTGGCCCAGTCATCCTGTTTGTAGTTGCAGTACATCCGTAGGTACTGCTTGATGACCTGGTTGACTCTCTCTGTCTGACCATCAGTTTGAGGATGGTAGGCCGTGCTAAGTGAGTGCTTCACACCCATTTGTTCTGCAAATGCCTTCCATGCTCCTGATATGAACTGCTTGCCTCGGTCTGAGACCATGTGATCAGGATAGCCAAAGAGACTAACCATGTGTCCGTATAGCAACACTGCAGTCTGCTTGGCTGTGACTGTCTTATGGGTTGGAGCTAGTATAGCAAACTTGGTCAACCTGTCGACAATGACTAAGATGGAGTCATAGGTCTTGGAGTCATACTTCTTTGATGGTGGTAGTCCTTCGATGAAGTCGAGGGATATGGAGCCCCAGGGTCTGTCTGGTGTGGCTAGTGGCTGTAGCAACCCATATGGATGATGATGAGGAGCTTTGTACCTAGCACATACAGGACAACTTGCTACATAGTCTGCAATCCAAGCTGTCATGTTTGGCCACCAGTAGTGTCGTTGAGCTGCCTTGATGGTGGCGTCCCTACCCACATGTCCAGCAGTGATACCATCATGACATTGGGTCATCACCATGAATTGCAGGTGTTCTACTGACAGAGATTGTCCATCGACCTCTCTGGCACTCCTTGAGTGATGGTTGTTGGTCTTCCCTGGTAAGGTCACCTTGGGGATAACCAGTCTTCCACCACTATGCCATAGACCTCCTTGGACCTCGAAGGGTTTATTGCTGTGTATCTCCTGCAACTCCTGGTCCAAGGGTTGGAAGATCTTGACCAGATGTTTGAGTCCATTCGATGCTATGGATTCCATCGAGAGCATAGGAGCTATTAGGGTCAACTCCTTGTCTGTTGTCTCCTTGAACACTCAAGGAGGCAGTAGTTGCCTCACATTATGATCCTGCTCTTCACTGACTGGCTGCATATCAGTCCTTCTGGTGAGGGCATCAGGTTCACCACCCTTGTCTCCTGGTCGATACTGCAGTATGAAGTCGAAGTCTGCTAGTAGTATTGCCCATCGAGCCTGTCGACCTGTGATGCGTCTCTGTGACTTGAAGTACTTGAGAGCTTTATGGTCAGTGAGGATGACCAGTTGGCTCGGCAGTCCTGCTAGCATGTGTCGCCACTGAGTAAGGCAAGTGACCACAGCTAGGAGCTCCTTGTCATGGATCTCATAGTTCTTCTCAGCAGATGACATCTTCCTGGAGTAGAAGGCCACTGGATGCCATCGTCCTTCATGCTCCTGCTTGAGTACTCCTGCTATAGCAAAGTCACTTGCATTGGTCTCCAACCTTGTTGAAAGGTGGTAGTCGAAGTGCTGAAGCACTCCTGCTGTTGTGAATGCCTGGATGAGCTTGTGGAAGGCCTGCTGGGCCTCCTCTGGTAGCTCGAACTTCTTGAACCGTTCTGTAGGCTTTACCAGTGATGTCAAGGGCTTGGCTATATGAGCAAAGTGGGCTATGAACCTTTGATAGAAGTTGGCAAAACCCAGGAACCTTTGAATGTCGTGGACAGACTCTGGCATTGGCCACTCCTTGACAGTGTGCACCTTTTCTGGGTCCATCTCTATACCCATCAGCTTGATGATGTAACCCAAGAACTCGACTGTCCTGGTGTAGAACTCACACTTCGACAGCTTGGCAAAGAGTCTGTTGTTCCTTAACCGAGTGAGGACCTCAGTGACATGCTCCACATGTCTCTCTTCAGTGTTACTGAAGATCAGGAAGTCATCTAGGTATACCACTACATATACCCCAATGATATCTAGGAAGATGCCATTGATGAACGACTGGAAGTGAGCTGGAGCATTGGCTAGGTCAAAGGGCATCACTAGGTACTCATAGAGTCCCAGCTGAGTGCCAAAGGCCGTCTTCCATTCATCTCCTTTAGCAATCCGGATGAGGTTGTATGCTGCTCTAAGGTCTAGCTTGGTATAGATCCTTGCCTTCCGGAGCAAGAACAGCTGCTCCTCAATGAGGGGCAATGGGGCCCTGTTCTTGACAGTGATCTCGTTGAGACCCCAGTAGTCCACACAGAGTCTGAGACCTCCATCCTTCTTTGGTACAAAGAGCACTGGTGATCGTGCTGGGCTCTTTGATGGTCTAATGAACCCCTTCTCAAGGTTCTCATCCAGGTACCTCCTCAACTCAGACATCTCCTTGGGTCCCTTAAGGTATAGGGGCCCCTGAGGTGGCTGACCTTCTTCCACCAACTCGAGGTGGAGATCATGCTCTGTATGATGGGGCAGCTTATCTGCTTCCACTTCATTGAACACATCTCGCAGGTGTTGGTATGGCTTGGGTATATCTGCAGCTGTCACCACATTGTCCACCTCTACCTCCATCTCTACTCCTTTGTCTGCGCCTGTAGGTACAAAACCAAAGGCCAGGATTGATGATGGTGGCTCCTCCAACAGCATGAACCCTATGGGTCCATCTTCCAGAGTTGCTTGTAGTATGTGCTCTGCTGAGACAAACTCGTTTCCATGAAGGGTTGGTTTCCTCATGGATAAGTCCCCTGCTCTTGCTGCTTCAGGGGGTCTCTTTGGGGGTCGGTCCTGCTCCTGAGTCTTGAACTCCAGCTGACCTGTGTCCCATTGTATGGTGGGTTTGAGCCTCTGTAGCTCGGTGAACCCCAGGATGAGGTTGTAGTCAGCAGTGTCAGCCACTGAAGCTTCGACAATACCCAGATTGTGTGTACCAATAGATACCTGCATGCTCGCAGAACTATTGATGGAGAGTTGGTGTCTGGTGACACCATGGATCAATCTTGTTTTTATGGGTTTTGTGGGTATTTGGTACTTACTAATGAAAGAATCTGAGACTATGGACAAACCAGCACCAGTATCAGCTAGTATCCGAGCAGGATGGTCTTGGACCATTCCAGAGAGCTCCAACACTGCTTTGCCTCCACTGGTAGAGAAACATACTTGACAATCTTGATATATACAGAGTGATGGCAAGGAGGTTTGTAGAGCAATGCACGCCATCAGTGCATCACCCCACTGATGTTTCCCTTGTCATCACCATCATTGTGCTCCTCCTCCTCATGATTGGTGATCATGGTCTGTTGGTAGGGACTGAGGTCCAAGTCCTCAGGCTCGCCCGTCTCCGTGCCACCTGATTGACCATCTCCTGAGTCGGTGTTTTCTTCAAAAGGGTCTGTTGTGGTGACCATGACCTTGGGGCCCATGGGTCGTGAGCCCAGGGGGTCTACCCTCCTGCTGGGGCAGTCTCTAGCCCAGTGGCCAATACCTTTGCATACATGACAGGTGTTGTTACCTGATGGAGCAGGGCTTCCTTGCTTCGAGATTTGGGTGGCTTGATGGGGAAGGGGTCAGTTAGTGGATCGATTTAGGTTTTGTGTAGTTGCTTGTGCTGGTGATCGAGCTGGATAAGCTTGAGTGGGTTGACAAATGGGGATTGAACTTTGAATTGGCCGAGACCCAGTTCTTAGTGGAGGTGACGTGGCATTTGGGAGTGAGTGTCTAGATGAGGACTGCTGTAGTAGCATCCTCTGTCGATCGATCTCCTCAACCTCTCAGTACCACTCCCATCTCTTCCCAGGTGGGTTCCTCTCGAACTTCTCCTGTATGCTGTGAGTGAGACTTCCTCGAAAGAGATCAATCACTAGCTCGTTGTAATCTAGGTTGACCTGACCCTCCAAGTCTCTGAACTGCTCTACATGACGTGTGGCAGCACCAGGAGCATCACTTGTGAGCCTGAGAGCTAGCAACTTGTTGTATGCCTCCATCCTAGCATTGCGTGGGTTGAACTGCTCTGACAGTCTCTCTGTGAAGTAGTGCCAATCATTGAACAACCTTCCTTCTCTAGCTCTATCAATATGGAGTTTGGAGGTCCACCACTCCCGTGCAGTCCCTTCTAGCTGAGCACCCATGTGATTGATCATCCTAGATTGCTCATACACCTGGTTGAACTTAAACCATGCTTTGGCTTCTAGAATGAAGATCTCCACATCTCGGGGATTGAACTTTGGAAAGGGGGTGGTGATGGGCTTTGAGCGATTAAGTTCTGCCATGATGCTAGAGTCTTCCTCCTGATCAAGAACGTAGTGCTACGTCCTGCTCTTGTTGTATGGGTCTACCCTGGTCTTGACATATCTTGGTCCAGTGGGTGAAGCATACTTCTCGTAGTTGACGTCTTCTTGATCATCTATGTCTGCAAATGAGACAGATCGTCTTGGCCGTGGAGCTGGAGTAGGCGTGTGGGGGTCTCCTAGTATAGACTCATCTCCTCCTCCTTCCTGTTCCTCTGAGTGTGAGAGGTCAATGGTCTCCTCTCTACTCAGATGAGCTCGTTGTAGTCGTTCCTCTCGCTGACCCTGCCTGGTAAGCTCCAACTGAGCTTCCAATACAGTGAGTAATCTATCGAGCTTGTTGTTGAGGTCTGGGTCTGTCATGGTGTTTGTGAGGAGCTGCTTGAACAATCCACTCTAATGTCAGGGGTCTCGCACCTGAAACCCAGGCCGGTCTGTCGAGATACTCGGTGACTATCAAACTGCGTGACAGCTATTGTCTCGGTGAGCTACGTCACTCAGTGACTATCAGGTTGTGCGGTGGCAACAGGTGGTGTTCATTGTATATACTATCATAGGTTTTGGCTGACCTCTGTGGACACTCCGTTCAGGGGTAGCTCAGCATGATCGATGTTGATACTAAGGTTATGATGACACCAAGGACTGGTGTGAGTGTTGATGATGATGAGGTTGTTGGTGTTGGTGATAGGGTTGGTGGCGTCAACACGAGTGTCCAGTGTGTTGACTGATGCTTGAAGTGATCCCTGGACCGCAGTGGACTACTGCCTTCGGTTCTATCTTAATCTGGACCGCTGGTTTGCTATGAACCACCTTTGGATGTCAGTGAGTGGTGATACAACACACACACTACAATGAGAAGCAATCTATTGATTGCTACTATGCTGACTGAGAAACTAATGATACTTATGCTAAAGTTATGACTAGTTTATATGGTGTAGAGTGGATGGGGATCCACTCGACCACTGATGATGAGAGGGTATGCTTATATACACTCCTTGTAGTGTCGCCTGCAATGCTACTCTGGCCCTCTCTCTGCAGAGAGTACCCTCTTCATCGAGTACTGTACAAGAGGTACCTCCAGTACCCTCCTGTCCTCCTCGAGCTATGTGTCAACTCCTTCGATACTGCTCCTCCTCCTTTGACACTGCTCCTTCTCCTTCAACACTGCTCCTTCTCCTTCGACACTGCTCCTCTTCCTAGTGACCTGCCTGTTGGTCTCCTATGACTCCTATCTCTCGAGCCCCTGAGTGGTGACCATCTGCATGCTCTTGAGCTTGGTCCTCTTCGTGGCTGACCATCTATATGCTCCTTGAGCTTGGTCCTCCTTGTGGCTGTGCTTGACCCTCCTCACAAATGGGCCCGGTCCTCCTTTGCATGTAAGTCCATAGGAGTCCATGGTCTCCATGGAGACTGAACTATGACCATGCTCATCACTGGTATCGACTAGATCTCCGATACCTATGCTCCTTCCATATGAACCAGTGACCCTCCTGCTTCCTGAGCATTCAGGCCCATGACGCAGTGTATAGGAGACCAGCAAGCAGGTCACTAGAGGGAGGAGCAGTGTCGAAGGGGTCGACACATAGCTCAAGGAGGACAGGAGCGGTGCTACAGGGACCCCTGTATAGTACTCGACGAAGAGGGTGCTCTCTGGAGAGGGAGAGCCGGAGCAGAATCGCAGGAGACACTGCAATGTAAACCTGATATCTGTAATAGAGACACATCTATTCTGAATCCTGTTGAGATATGTGACAATGTGTTATGTATTTGTTCTTGTCGAGATATGTAGTAGAGAAGCCTCTATGACTTTTCTCACCCAAAGATGTAATAGTGTGTTTGCTATTGCAGGTTTTCACTGACCACTGTGGACACTCCATCCAGAGGTAGCTCAGCACAATCAATAACTGATATGAACTGGTACTGACACCAAGGTCCAGTGTGACTCAGATTGCTGGTGGTGCCGACACGAGGGTCCAGTGTGTCAACTGAGTGCTTGAGGTGATCCCTGGACTGCAGTGGGTGACTGCCTTTGGTTCTATCATTATCTGGACTGCTGGTTGCTATGAACTACCTTCAGACATCAGTGAGCAGTGATACAACACACATGCTACGATGGAAGCAATCTACTTGTGATTGCAACTTTGATGACTGTAAACTATTGTATACTTGTGTTGAAGTGATAACTAGTTTGTATGGTGTAGAGTGGATGGGGATCCACTCACTTAGTATGATGGGGAACATGGTTATATACTGTTCTTTCAGTGTTGCCCTTGACACTGCTCCTCCTCCTCATCCCACCTATCCTCTGCATCCATCTTGTGATTTCAGTTGTTGGCACCGCTTCCCTTGCCTCCTGTGGATGGATGGACCTCTTGCTGCCTCATCTCCATCAGAGGCCAGTCCCACTCCATCTGAGTGGCAACTCACACCCTTTCATCACCCTCCTGTCATTGGCACCCACCTGCTGGCACTGACTTCATTGTTGTGCCAGGCCCCTACTTCATCTGGTGGTGTTCCTTCTCTTGTTCAGTAGCCCCTCTTGCTGTATCTGTGATAGAGGTGCCTCTCAAACTGATTCTCATGAGGTCTGTCATACTTAGCATGGTGTTACCATTCCCACTGAACTCCATAGTAATGACCTTGTTCCTGCTGATCCTGACAAGTTATGCCATAGGGTTGTTTCTCCTACTGATCTCAGTGAACTCTGCCTTAAGTGCTCGCTTAGCCCAATCCCACAATTTCTGTGCTCCTCTTCATATGACTTCAACTCTTCTTGCTTCCTGCGCATCCAGTCCCATGACATCAACGGTGAGTTATCAGCTGTGACAACAGTGAGAAGAGCTAAGAAGCTGGGTTTGATTTTAGAAATATGTTAAATTGCCTAACTCAAGTGAGTCGCTTGCGAGCTCCCAGCCGTGGCCGTAAGGGGCACAGACAGTCGAGTGTCGCGTGAAAGCGAGGCGGAATGCGCGCAAGAACGAGATACAAGAAAAGTGAAAGGAACAGGGAGGGATGGTGGGTGAACTTGATGAAGTGCAGCCCAGAGGCAAGCGCGAGGATGGTGATGAGGAGAGGATACAATAAGTAGGTGATGAGGAGGAGAGGAGACAGGGAGAAGGGTGATGAGAAGGGAGGCGAGCAAAGAGAAGATGATGGAGATGAGAAGAGAGGGGGTGGTCAGAGGAGAGATCAATTTGTTTGCAATGAGATGAAAATTTTGCACTGGTCACGTGCCCCTTCGCTCACCATTGAAAAATGCGCATGTGTCCATTCGCACGATAAGCAATTTTTTCGGAAAGCACACCTCCACTTCAAGAAGAAACGAGCCGAAGCGACTTGCTCTCATTCCCGGCTGAAAGCAATTGTCCTAAAGCATGCTTCATGAGCCTCCTCCAATGCTGCTCTGTCCTGTTTGTGATAGATAGTACCCAGCGCTGTGAATCGAGCTGAACGAATCAGTCTCTGTGCCAGATTTGAGCGTCTGAAGATCTGTTTTCTCAAGGTCGACGTTGCCTATCGGCACATGTTCCAGATGTTTGATGATTCAGGGCCCAGAAGAAGGTCGGAGAGACATAACGTTTCGATATCGACGCTTTGCAGTCTGCCTTCCTTCTCCGGGCATCATTGAACAGCACTCTTTGGCACTATCCAATATGCCGCAACAGTACTACTACCCACAGACAAACGAGGAGCTGATTCGACACTACAAACTGGAACCCCATCCAGAAGGCGGCTACTATGCGGTCACCTTTGTGATGGGGGAGAAGATGAAGTCTCCTTTCGCTTCCGACGACGAGGAGCGCAACATTGCTACCTGCATCTACTATCTACTATGTCACAAGTCCCCTGGATGCCCCGACAGGCCTTCTCATACCGACGACTCGGATGAGCCTGATCCGTTCAAGACCTGGTCAAGCGATATCGGCGTCTTGCACCTCAACAAGTCGTGCACAATGCACGTTCACCACGCAGGTAGGTCCAAGTACACTCTCATATCTGCCAAAGCACCGCTCGGCAAAGGTCTTGTGGAAAAAACCGGTGATCCACTCACGAAGGTGATAGTGATGGGTGATGACATTGCGAAGGGCGAGGTGCGACAACTGCTAGTAGAGGGGGGTTGGTGGAAGGTCAGCGAGGTTCCTGAGGAAGATCGCGAGGCAGTCGAAAACGGAGGTGCAGACGGATCAAGGGTGGGCGCCCTGATCTCTGAAGTCGTCACGCCGGGCTTCCACTGGAACGACCACACATATCTGAACCAAGCCAAGCTCCGCGAGCTCTTTGCCGGCTGTCCGCGCGCCGAAGAGTTATACGAAAAGTACAAGAAGTACGTCAAAGAGCAATGATCCGCATTCTCCTCTTCTTCAATACAATGAGCAACGATCACAGCATCGAAGTCCGTACAAAGGAAGTACGTTAGAAAGCGGTATTGCTGAGCGTTTGCTGTGATAAATTACATATGATAGATAACAAGAAAGGTGCTGCGCTGAGAATCCGATCTGATCCGGAAGCGGACACTTTACTGTGACTTTGAGCCGTAGGTCCTGGCTGGGAACAGATTGTCAAAGTTCTTGCGGTCCAAGAACCAAGGATTTTTGGGATGCAACTGACTCTTTGCTGTCCTCTCGGCTGGCGTCAGTTCGTGTTCGCCCGCAACCCTAGACCAGTCCGTCTCGCCACGGAGACTGAGTTTGAATCGCGACCAGTACTGAGTGTACAGATTCTTCGCGTTCGTCTCGAAAAGCGGTGTGGGTGCGGCCTCAAGCTGGTAGCCAAATGTGACGTCCTCTCCCAGCAAGAGGGATGATGGTACATTCTGTCGCTTGCTCGAACTTGCTGATGCTACACGCCTGCCTTTGCCCTGCGCGAACTTCTCGATCTCGACCGCCGATGTCCTGTCTCGTCGGTAGAGTGCATCCAGTGGATGGAATCGTTCACTCTGATCTTTCGGGTTGAGCGGTGCGCTTCTTCGCGAGCGCATGGATGGAGGCAAAAAGGCGCGGAATGGTGGTGCTGCTGTTCGAATGCCAATCTGTGATGTAGCTGGATATAATGTCACCCGTGTCGCAAGTCGCGACGGAGTCCAGAAGAAGAACATTCCCAATCCAACAGCCGTTACAGCGACGGCAGTTCCTGCTGTGTATCGTAGCATCGGCGGTGCCAACTTGGTTTTCTCCGGATCTCGTGTGAAGATGGGCCAGCTGAGATGCTGTGTAAGCAGGAAGCCCTGATAGCAACCAGCTCCTGTGAAGACGGTCCCAATGAAGTAGTAGATCGCTTTCTTCAAGCCAGGCGGGCCCCGGTAGAGCACTCGTGATGCTGTTGTCGCTGATGCACTCATTTTTCTTCCCTTGATATGATGCAGTTGCACATCGTCTTGCTAATGTGTGAGGGGATTTGCGAAGGTTAAAGGAGCACGTATGCAAGTGAACACGCTCCTTCCACGCTGAGCCAATCTTCCAAATTGACTTTCTTGACCCTGGCTTGGACGAGACTTCCGAAATCCGTGAACGACACAGCCGTTTATACTACGCTTGGAACATATTTGCATATGTTATCAATTTAGTTATACTGGCCCTATAGCTCAGCGGTAGAGCGTTGGCTTCCAGTCCTAATTGAATTTTCCAAAGGTCATCCGTTCAAATCGGGTTGGGGTCATGTTCAATTTTTTCTTCTTCCTGTCCAATGCTATCTTGTCTGGCTGCTAGTGTACAGTCCCTGTCCAAGTTTGGGGACAGGGTCCAATAGACAATAATTCAACCGTCCAATAGCATACCTTCCATCTGCTTGGAGGAGTGATCTCTCATAAGTATCAGACTGAGCAAAACACACAGTGAGCAAGCTCGGAAGAAGAGCTTTCGATTGCAGTGAGTCTCGTAGCCGACTAATACTTGAGTGGACCTCCATGCTTAGTAAGCACTTGCTTGCTCCATTGACTTGATAACAGGTTTGATATGTTCAAGCATGATCTGGGTGTTCCACACCTCTGCAGCTCTGGCGAGTTCATCCTGGGTTTTCGGTACCAGCAAGCACTTACCAAGCAAGTTTTTGAATACATGCCATATGTTCTCAATAGGGTTAAGGTCCAGTGAAGCCAGCAGGTGTTCCTGCATCTTAATGTGGTATTTGGCCTGCCATTGCTTGCAGATAGCAGCCTGATGACAGCTGCTGCCATCTTCAACAACCGACAGGCTGTCAGGGTATGCACTAACAGCAGTTACAGTGTCCTGGAGTGGGCTGTCAATGATCCAATTGTGATATCTGACAGCTGCGAGGTTCTCAGCAGGATCCCATTGATTAGCTGACCCCAGTTGTTTCTTCCTTGGAGCCAATGGGTGCACAATCAATGGGGTTTTAAGGTTGTATGCATTGCTGGCCCATACCTGGATGCTTAAATGGCTGGAACAGAATGTCAGAACCATGTTGTTGATGTTTTCTTGAGTGTTTTTCCAGCAACTAACCCATGTGCATCTAGGCCAGTAGCCAACCTTAACAGCTGCCTCATCTGAGAACAGCACACCCCTCCAATCAGTGGAGCTGTGCCTTGGCCCATTCTAGACATTTATGCCAGTTTTTGGATGTCAGAAACAGCTTTTGAAGTGCAATCTGGCGGTTAATACTGGCCTGGTATGCTGCTTTCTGGAGCTACATAATGTCATGGGCCTGAATGCACAGAAAGCAGGAAGACCCGTTGGTTCTTATGAAGGAAGTGCAGGAATCAGGGAATCAGGCAGAAAGTAGGATTTGCAGCAGAGTTCACCAAGATCTGTAGTAGAATCGGCTCTATGACAGATCTCAGTGAGATATGTACAAACAAAGTTGATATCACGATTTCTGCCAGAATCTGTACTAAGCAAGATCATATGGCAGATTTCGCGGAGATCAATGACAAGGATGTTGGTATGACAAACGAGGAGGATCAAGCGCTGCCAAGATGGGGACCAAGCTCAGAAGCATGCAGACAGTTACCACTCAGGGGTTCGCAAGATAGGAGTCAAGAGAATCGTCGTTGGTTGAAGGAAGAAGAGCTGTGTCGAGGACACCGGCAAGCAGATTGTCAGCGGTCGCGCACCTGAAACCTGAGAAGGGTGTCATGGGCCTGAATGCTCAGGAAGCAGGAGGGTCATTGGTTCATATGGAAGGAGCACAGGTATTGGAGATCTAGCTGGTACCAGTGGTGAGCATGGTTGTAGTGCAGTCTCCATGGAGACCATGGACTCCGACAGATTCACATGCAAAGGAGGACCAGGCCCATATGTGAGGAGGGTCAAGCACAGCCACGAGGAGGACCAAGCTCAAGGAGCATATAGATGGTCAGCCACGAAGAGGACCAAGCTCAAGAGCATGCAGATGGTCACCACTCAGGGGGGCTCGGGAGATAGGAGTCAGAGGAACCATCACCGGTCAAAGGAGGAGGAGCAGTGTATAGGAGACCGGCAAGCAGGTCACTAGGAGGAGGAGCAGTGTCGAAGGGTCAACATGTAGCAAGGAGAACAGGAGAGTACCAGAGGAATCTCCTGTTCAATACTCGATGAAGAGGGTACTCTCTGCAGAGAGAGAGCCAGAGTAGCATCGCAGGCGACACTACAAGGAGTGTATATAAGCATACCCTCCCATCATCAGTGGTCGAGTGGATCCCCATCCACTCCACACACCATAACTAGTTATCACTTCAGCATAAGTATACATTAGTTTCAGTCAGCATAGTAGCAATCTATTGAGGTTGCTCCTCATTGTAGTGCATGTGTTGTATCACCACTCACTGATGTCCGAAGGCGGTTCATAGCAAACCAGCAGTCCGGATCAAGATAGAACCGAAGGCAGTAGTCCACTGTGGTCCAGGGATCACCTCAAGCATCAGTCAACACACTGGACACTCGTGTTGACACCACCAACCTTACCACCAACACCATCAACCTCATCATCATCAACACTCACACCAGACCTTTGTCATAGGCCTGGATGCGCAGAGCGAAGGAAGGCCGAAGTTCATATGAAGGTAGCGCAGGAATCGTGGAATCGGGCAGATTGCAAGAATTGCAGAAGTATTCAGCAAGATCGGTAATAGACACAGCTCTCGTGCAGATTTCACCAAGACCTGCACATACATGGTTGATATCACGAATCCCATCAAAATCTGTAGGAAGCATGATCTTGTGGCAGATTCCATGGAGATCTGTGACTAAGACAACCATACAACAAGTCACACGCAGGCTGAGGATAAGCTTGCATACGAGAGGGGACCAAGCTCTACTGGGCCGAGGACCAAGCTTTGCCAAGAGAGGGACCAAGCCCAGCGACATGCGGTCGGTTACCACTCAGGGGCAATAGGATAGGAGTAGCAAGAAGTCATCGCTGGTTGAAGGAAGGATGACTGTGTAGAAGACACCGGTGAGCAAGTCATAGGGAGAAGGAGCAGGGTCGATGAAGTTGACACAGTTCGAAAGGGCAGCTCAGTGAGGGGGAGAGTCTCATTGAAGAATCTTGTGAAGTACTCGACACAGGAGGTACTCTCTGGAGAGAGAGAGCAGGAGCAGCGTCACTGGCGACACTATGAAGTGGTATAAAGCCATACCTTCTCGTTGGGTGTATGAGTGGAGCCCCATCCACTCTACACCATATAAACTAGTCATAACTTTAAGCATAAGTATCATTAGTTTTCAGTCAGCATAGTAGTAATTAATAGATTGCTCCTCATCGTAGTGCATGTGTTGTATCACCGCTCACTGACATCTGAAGGTGGTTCATAGTAAACCTGCAGTCCAGATATGATAGAACCAAAGGCAGTCGTCCACTGTGGTCTGGGGATCACTTCAAGCATTAGTCGACACACTGGACACTCGTGTCGACATCATCAATCAATACTCACACCAGCCCATTGGTGTCAATACCAAGTTCACATATAAGTCATATCGTATTTGATCGTGCCGAGCTACCTCTGGACAGAGTGTCCACAGTGGTTAGTCGAAATCTGTCATAACAACAATACAACTACAGATTCCAATGAGAAAAGTGACAGAGACAGCTCTGTCACATAATTCACTAGGAATCGAAATACCATTAGTGCTGTCACATAATTCGACAGAATTGGTAGTAGTATCAGTACTACTACAGATTTCAGGTTTCAGGTGCGTGACCGCTGACATTAGAGTGGATCGTTCAAGCAGCACCCCACAATCACCATGGCGGAACAAGAATTCAACAACCTCAACGAGAAGCTCGAGAGGCTACTAGCTTTACTGGAAGCTCAACTTGAGCTTGCCAAGTTGAACCAGCGAACTGAACAACTTTGTCGAGCTAATCTTAGTGGAGAAGAAACAATCAAGTTCTCACCATTGGAAGATCAGGCAGGAGGTGATGAATCCATGATAGGAGACCCACAAACCCCTACACCAGCATCACAACCCAGACGATCCGTTTCATTTGCTGATGCAGGAGAACAGGACGATGTTAATTATGAGAAGTACACTTCACCCACCAGGCCAAAGTACCTCAAACCCAGGTTGGATCTGTACAATAGGACCAGGACGGAACCTTATGTTCTGGACTCTGAGGAAGACACCAGCATGATGGTGAACCTTCCGCAATCAAAGCCAATCACCACACCTTTCCCTAAGTTCAATCCCCGAGATGTAAAGATCTTCATCCTAGAAGCTGAAGCTTGGTTTAAGTTCAACCAGGTTTATGAGCAAACAAGGATGATCAATCACATGGGCTCTCAATTGGAAGGGAATGCACACGAGTGGTGGATCTCCAAGATCTGTATCAACAGAGCTCGTGAAGGAAGGTTATTCCATGATTGGCACTACTTCACAGAGCGACTGTTGGAGCAGTTCAATCCCAAGAATGCCCAAATGGAAGCCTACAACAAGTTGTTGGCTCTCAACCTCACTAGTGATGCACCTGGTGCAGCCACACATCATGTGGAACATTTCAGAGATCTGGAAGGACAAGTCAATTTAGAGGATAACAAACTCATCATTGACTTGTTCAGAGGCAGTCTCACACAAAGTCTACAAGAGAAGTTTGAGTGTAACCTGCCTGCGAGGAGGTGGGAATGGTATCGGGAGGTCGAGGACATCAACCGACAGAGGATGCTACTACAGCAGTCCTCTGCTAGACACCCAAGTGCTGGACTTCCCCGAACAAACCCGGGAATATGGCCAATGCCACCTGCTCAAAGTTCATTCCCTGTATGGCAACCAAGCAACCCTGCACAACTGCCGGCACAAACAATGGCAGGAAATCCGAACCAGCCAACCAATCAGCTGCCATCACAACCATTTGTACCGGGCCTGAAACAAGGGAACCTGATGGTATCAGGCAATAACACTTGTCACATCTGCAAAGGTGTCGGACATTGGGCTAGGGACTTCCCAAGCAAGAAGCCAGACCTCCTGGGCCCACAACCTTTGGGTTCAAAAGTAATGGTAACTACAGAGGACTCTTTTGAAGAAGGGGCCACCAACTCAGGAGAGGGTCATACGGGCAGCGCTGAAACGAGTGATCCCGATGACCTAGACTTCCGTCAATACCAGGTGTCAGGGGCCTCGCGCCTGAAACCCAGGCCGGTCTGTCGAGAAACTCGGTGACTATCGAACTGCGCGACAGCTATTGTCTTGGTGAGCTACGTCGCTTGGTGACTATCAGGTTGCATGGTGAAGACGGGTGGTGTTTGTTGTATATACTATCATAGGTTTCGGCTGACCTCTGTGGACACTCCATTCAGGGGTAGCTTGGCATGATCGATGTCGATACTAAGGTTATGATGACACCAAGGTCTGGTGTGAGTGCTGATGGTGATGAGGTTGTTGGTGTTGGTGGCATCAACACAAGTGTCCAGTGTGTTGACTGATGCTTGAGGTGATCCCCAGACTGCAGTGGACTACTGCCTTCAGTTCTATCTTAATCTGGACCGCTGGTTTGCTATGAACCGCCTTCGGACATCAGTGAGTGGTGATACAACACACACACTACAATGAGATGCAACCTTGATGGATTGCTACTATGCTGACTGAAACTAATGTATACTTATGCTGAAGTGATAACTAGTTATGGTGTGTAGAGTGGATGAGGATCCACTCGACCACTGATGATGAGAGGGTATGCTTATATACACTCCTTGTAGTGTTGCCTGCAATGCTACTCTGGCCCTCTCTCTGCAGAGAGCACCCTCTTCATCAAGTACTGTACAAGAGGTACCTCCAGTACCCTCCTGTCCTCCTCGAGCTATGTGCCGACTCCTTCGACACTGCTCCTCCTTCTTTGCCACTGCTCCTTCTCCTTCGACACTGCTCCTTCTCCTTCGACACTGCTCCTCTTCCTAGTGACCTGCCTGTTGGTCTCCTATGACTCCTATCTCTCGAGCCCCTGAGTGGTGACCATCTGCATGCTCTTGAGCTTGGTCCTCCTTTGCATGTAAGTTTGTAGGAGTCCATGGTCTCCATGGAGACTGCACTATGACCATGCTCATCACTGGTATTGGCTAGATCTCCAATACCTGTGCTCCTTCCATATGAACCAGTGACCCTCCTGCTTCCTGAGCATTCAGGCCCATGACACTACCCCCTCTTAAGAGCTGAGCTCCATCGAGGCATGCTCTTGTCTGGTTCATGCTGACTCCTCCTCTCCTCATTACCTCTTCGACAACATCATCAACATCACCCTTCCTTCTCTCAACCTTCTCTCAACGTCATGCTCCTTCTTCTCCCTCTCTCTGCTCCTCCTGTTCTCTACTTTGTCTCCTTACTCGTCCCCCCTCTGACACCTCATACTCCTGGATGAGGTCAGGGCAGTTGAGATTCTCTACTGGTTCCCATGATGCAGCTTCTTCCGAGTACCCTCTCCACAACACCTTGTACTCTGTAGTCCCATTGTGTACACGCTTGTTGATGAGGGCCTCGACTTCGAAGTCAAGATCCTCATCTGGAAGTGGTGGTATTGTGGGCTGTTCAGCCCGTTGAGGAAGAGAGCTTGTTCTTGCTGGTTTGAGCATAGACATGTGGAACACATCATGCACCCTAAGGTTTGCTGGCAATGTGATTTGATAAGCTCAGCGTCCTACCCATTCCTGCACTGGGTAAGGCCCTGCAAACTGGGTGTCTAACTTGGGTGTGGGTCTCCTTGTCTTCCAGTTTCGACAGTTGATGTAGACCATATCACCCACTTTGAACTCGATGTCCTTGTGCTTCCTGTTGTACTGGTCTACTGATCTGTGTTGTGCTTCTCTGATCTGCTCCTGGAGGTACTTGCTATGCTCCTTCCCATCCATAAGGTACTCGAAGCGACCTGGATCATTGACTCCTAATCGTTGAGGGATGTCAGGATGAGCCTTGGGGTTCCATCCATAGCATGCAAAGAAGGGTGAGACACTGATGCTGTTGTGGACCGTGTTGTTGTATACAAAGGCTGCAGCATCCAGCAGGTTGGCCCAGTCATCCTGTTTGTAGTTGCAGTACATCCGTAGGTACTGCTTGATGACCTGGTTGACTCTCTCTGTCTGACCATCAGTTTGAGGATGGTAGGCCGTGCTAAGTGAGTGCTTCACACCCATTTGTTCTGCAAATGCCTTCCATGCTCCTGATATGAACTGCTTGCCTCGGTCTGAGACCATGTGATCAGGATAGCCAAAGAGACTAACCATGTGTCCGTATAGCAACACTGCAGTCTGCTTGGCTGTGACTGTCTTATGGGTTGGAGCTAGTATAGCAAACTTGGTCAACCTGTCGACAATGACTAAGATGGAGTCATAGGTCTTGGAGTCATACTTCTTTGATGGTGGTAGTCCTTCGATGAAGTCGAGGGATATGGAGCCCCAGGGTCTGTCTGGTGTGGCTAGTGGCTGTAGCAACCCATATGGATGATGATGAGGAGCTTTGTACCTAGCACATACAGGACAACTTGCTACATAGTCTGCAATCCAAGCTGTCATGTTTGGCCACCAGTAGTGTCGTTGAGCTGCCTTGATGGTGGCGTCCCTACCCACATGTCCAGCAGTGATACCATCATGACATTGGGTCATCACCATGAATTGCAGGTGTTCTACTGACAGAGATTGTCCATCGACCTCTCTGGCACTCCTTGAGTGATGGTTGTTGGTCTTCCCTGGTAAGGTCACCTTGGGGATAACCAGTCTTCCACCACTATGCCATAGACCTCCTTGGACCTCGAAGGATTTTGTCACAGGGCCAGCGCAGAGGTCATAAGCAGCCGTGCTGCGCAGCCGCCGAAATGAGCTCGGCGCACCAGCAGCAGAAATCGGTCGATACCCAGGGGTCCGACCAGTTTCGCCGATAGTGGCTGGAAAGCAGGGAGGAAGAGAAAACTTCATCGAGATTGGTCGGGACAGTGAGTACGAAGGGGTTTCACCGAGACTGGCCTGAGATGAAGTGGATCAACCAGCCCACGACCAGATGAAGGCGTCCCACCGAGTTCAGAGGAATGGCTATGGAGAAAGGGGGAACAGGGACCTCATCATCAGATGAGGTGGGAGGAGACCCCTGAGCATGATGAAGTCGATGAAGGAGGATTGACGTAGGGATAGGAAGGGTGGGAAGGGGCAGCATAGCTGCGAACGGCAGAAAGAACAGGAGAGATGGGGAGGCCATACCCAATGGACGGGGACACCTCATGCGGAAGAGGGGGAGGGGCCATGGTGAAGACACCATGGCAAAAAGGGATAAATACACCCTGCTGCCATAGTGAACGAGTGGATCTGGTATCCACTCTACTTTTAAACTGACTATACTCTACTGTAACGTATACTTAGTTGTTTCTGTCATATAGTGCAATTGCAGGCCATTGCTACGAAACCGAGCAGGTGTGTCGTATCACCTCTCCTTGATGTCATCTGTAGGCAGTAGTACTGCAGTCCAGATATTACCTCACCGAAGGCAATATACATATATTGCGGTCCAGGCTTCTCTTATCGCCTCACTGTTTGGTCCTCGACACCGGGCTCGCCACAAGAGACAGCTTATCACAGATCTCAACGAAATCTGTGGCAATGGCCCCCTATGATGAAAAAATGGCATGACCAACCATGCATGGAAACGAGTTTGTCTCAGCGAAGCACTTACTTCAGGCAGTGTTAGAGGACAGACCCATAGGGTTCATGCTATTGGAAGTACCGCCTGACTCACTCCTGGCCTTTGGTTTTGTTCCTACCAGCGCTGTTCGAGGAGTAGAGATGGAGGTCAAGATCGAGAAAGAAGTAACGGCAGCAGACATACAGCAGCTGTACCAACATCTCCGGGATGTGTTCAATGAGGTGGAAGCGGACAAGCTTCCCCAGCATACCGAACATGATCTCCACCTTGAATTAGTAGAAGGGAGCCACCTGCCTCAAGGGCCATTGTATCTCAAGGGACCTAAAGAAATGTCTGAATTGAGGAAGTATCTGGACGAGAACCTTGCAAAGGGATTCATATGACCGTCCAAGAGTCCAGCGAGGTCACCAGCCCTTTTCATACTTAAGAAGGATGGAGGACTCAGACTTTGTGTAGACTATCGGGGACTAAACAAGATTACTGTCAAGAACCAGGCACCATTGCCTCTCATTGAGGAGCAGCTGTTCCTGCTCTGAAAGGTGAAGAACTATTCTAAACTAGATCTCTGAGCAGCATACAACCTCATTCACATCGCGAAAGGGGACAAATGGAAAGCAGCATTTGGCACACAATTGGGACTATATGAGTACCTGGTGATGCTGTTTGGGCTGGCAAATGCACCAGCTCATTTCCAGTCATACATCAACAACATCTTCCGGGACATCATCAGAGTATATGTTGTTGTATACTTAGATGATTTCCTTATATTCAGTGACACAGAGGAGGTACACATACTTCATGTCACTGAAGTTTTTAAAAGGTTAAGATTGTATCAGCTATTTGCTAAACTGTCGAAGTGTGAGTTCCACACCATGACAGTCGAGTTTCTGGGGTACATCATCAAACCCACCGGGGTAGAGATGGACCCCAAGAAGGTACAAACAATAAAGGAGTGGCCAGTGCTGGAATCTATCCATGATATTCAGAGATTCCTTGGCTTTGCCAACTTCTATAGGCGATTCATTGCTCACTTTGCCCAAATTGCCAAACCCCTAACATCACTGGTGAAACCAACCAAATGCTTCAAGAAACTTGAGTTGCTGGAAGAGGCTCAACAAGCCTTCCATAAACTCATTCAAGCATTCACAATGGCGGGAGTGCTTCAACACTTTGATTACCACCTCCCTACGAGGTTGGAAACAGACGCGAGCAACTTTGCCATCGCTGGAGTGCTCAAACAAGAGCACGAGAGCCGTTGGCACCCAGTAGCATTCTATTCAAGAAAGATGTCATCAGCCGAGAAGAACTATGAGATCCATGACAAGGAGCTCCTAGCAGTAGTCGCATGCCTCACTCAGTGGCAACACATGTTAGCAGGGCTTCCTAGTCAGCTAGTTATTCTCACAGACCATGAAGCACTCAAATATTTCAAGTCACAATGTCGTATCACTGGTCAACAAGCAAGATGGGCAGTATTGTTAGCAGATTTCGACTTTGTGCTACAATACAGACCAGGAGATAAGGGTGGTGAGCCCAATGCTCTCACTAGGTGTGCTGATATGCAGCCGGCCAGCGAAGAGCAATAGCACAATGTTCGGCAACTATTGCCTTCACGAGTGTTCGAAAAGGCCGAAGATGAAATTGCGACAAGAAACGAGTTGCAGCAGATTTCAGCAGGAAATGTCATAGCAAGCATGATATTACCGATTTCAGCAGAATCAGTTCTAACTGCATGCTCGGGCGACGATTCCGTATTAGTGGCCCCTGCCCTTATGATAGAGTCCATAGCCACAAAGGGAATCAAGGATCTGGCCAGGATCTTTCAGCCCCTGGATCCCGAGCTCAAGGAGATCCACTTAAGGAAGCTGTTCGAGATCAGGGATGGCTTATGGCATAGTGACAGACATTTAGTTATCCCCAAGGTAATGATGCCAGGAAAGACAAACGACCGCCGGTCACACAATGCTAAGGAAGTTGATGGATGATTGCTGTCTGTGGAACACTTATGATTCATGGTCATGTCTCAATGTCATGACGGTGTCACTGCTGGACATGTGGGACGAGATGTTACCATCAAGTCAGCCCAATGACATTATTGGTGGCCAAACATGACAGCCAGGATTGCTAATTACATTGCAAGTTGCCAAGTATGTGCTAGATACAAGGCCCCTCGCCATCACCCATATGGCTTGTTACAGCCGCTTGCTACTCCGGACAAGCTGTGGGGTTCAATATCTTTGGATTTCATCGAAGGACTACCAATATCAAAGGGATACGATTCAATCTTGGTTATAGTTGATCAATTGACCAAGTATGCTATACTGGCCCCGATGTACAAAACAGTCACAGCAAAGCAGATGGCTGTGCTCTTGTATGGACACCTGGTTAGACGTTTTGGCTATCCAGATCACATTGTTTCCGACCAAGGAAGGCAATTCATTTCAGGGGCATGGAAAGCATTTGCCGACCAAATGGGTATGAAACATTCGCTCAGCACTGCCTACTGTCATGGGCCTAAGATGCACAGAGCGAGGGAAGGCCGAAATGATATGAAGGTAGTGCAGGAATCGCGGGATCGGGCAGAACATAAGGTTTGTGGCAGAGTTCACCGAGATCGGCAGTAGAATCAGCTCTATGGCAGATCTCGACGAAATTGGCACATAACGATATTGGTATCACGATTCTCACTGGAATCTGCAGCAAGCATGACCTTAAGACAGAGTCCATGGAGATCAGTGACAGAGTCGTCGGTACGATGATTCACATGCAGGTCGACATCAAGCTCGAGCCTGAGGAGGACCAAGCTCCACCGGGCCGGAAACCAAGCTGTGCCAAGAGGGGGACCAAGCTCAGCATCGTGCAGACAGTTACCACTCAGGGGCACACAGGATAGGAGGAACATAGAATCATCACTGGTCCAAGGGAAGAGAGCTGCATAATGGACACCGGCGAAGGGAACATGAGGAGAAAAGAGCAGTGCCAATGGAGTTGACACAGCTCAAGGAAGTCAGACAGGGTAGCATAGCAGGACAGAGGAGTCTCATCAAAGACTCCTGTGTAGTACTCGATGCAGGAGGTACTCTCTGGAGAGAGAGCAGGGGCAACATTGCTGGTGACACTGCAAAAGGGTATATAACTACACCTTCTCATCACAAGTGGTTGAGTGGATCCCCATCCACTCTACACACCATACAACTAGTCATAACTTTAGCATAAGTATCATTAGTTTCTCAGTCAGCATAGCGGCAATCAATAGATTGCCTCTCATTGAAGCGTGTGTGTTGTATCACCGCTCACTGACGTCCGAAGGCGGTTCATGTCAGCGGTCGTGTGCCAAACACCCGACTCTCTGTGGAATGGGCCGTCTCCACGGATCTCAGCGAGTTCCAATGAGGGGGGTCAACTGAGTGTACTTCCGGAGAACCAGTGGGGAGACTCTTCCCAATGGATAACCGTGGTACTCGATGAGTGAGGCCCGGGGAACAGATATCAACTGACCGCTGTTGGCACTCTGCACAGAGGTGACACAGCAAGTTCAGCTCCTAGCGTGGGTGTAGTACAGCGCTGACGCGAGTGTCAAGATGTCTGTGTAGTACTGGGAGCGACGGAGCTAGTGCTCGGTCGAGGGGTTGGAAGTGGCTGTGGCTGGGTGTAGGGACTGGTGGAGGTCCCAGGCCCACGGTGGAGGTTCCGCCTGTAGTGGAAGTGCTACAGCGTCGATGTAGGTGTCGACAACGTCGTGTACAATATTCTTCGTTCGATGACGAAGACTCAGACTTGTACTGGTCGCAATAGATGGAATTGCGATGTGTGACATAAGAGAGCTTTACTGTTCATGTAGTAGAACGTATGGTTAGGTTATCTGTGAAGGTATAGTAGAGTGGATGAGTGGAGACTCATCCAGTAGCATGCAAAGACCATATATATATATGCGGACTCGTACTGAGCTTTCGCGCCCACTACACTCCCAAGTGGTTGCCCACAAGCAATATAACACGTGTCTGATCGACATCGATCGGCGACATCGCCACTCCACGTGTATGGCAAGGGGGTGCTGCTCTACAGTCCTCCCATATGTCTCTACTACCGGCAGTCCACGATGTCCCACGAGCTGCAATAGCTCACCGGATTTCCCTGAGCTCCACCGAGTCAGGTTGTTCCACTGGTCCTCCACCGGTGCATCTCCTTTCCTGCGCAGATGGCGCAGACTCCATTTCGGCTGGCTGCCTCCCATGACAGTTCATAGTAAACCTGCGGTCCGGATACGATAGAACCGAAGGCAGTCGTCCACTGCGGTCCGGGGATCACTTCAAGCATCAGTCAACACACTGGACACTCGTCTTGACGCCACCAACCCTATCACCAACACCAACACCCTCATCATCATCAACACTCACACCAGTCCTTGGTGTCACTATCACCTTAGTATCGACATTGATCATGCCGAGCTACCCCTGAATGGAGTGTCCACAGAGGTCAGCCAAAACCTACGATAGTACATCCAATGAACGCCACCCATCGCCACCATGCAAACTGATAGTCACCGAGCAATGTAGCTCACCGAGACAATAGCTGTCGTGCAGTTCAATAGTCACCGAGTATCTCGACAGACCGACCTGGGTTTCAGGCGCGAGACCCCTGACACACTGCTCCTCCTCCTTAGACCAGTGACAGTTCCTCTGACTCCTATCTCTTGAGCCCCTGAGTGGTGACCATCTGCATGCTCTTGAGCTTGGTCCTCTTCGTGGCTGACCATCTATATGCTCCTTGAGCTTGGTCCTCCTTGTGGCTGTGCCTGGCCCTCCTTGCATATGGGCCTGGTCCTCCTTTTCATGTGAGTCCATAGGAGCCCATGATTTCCATGGAGACTGTACTACAACCATGCTTACCACTGGTACCAGCTAGATCTATGGCATCTCCTTGACTACCAGCCTGATCTCTGATACCTGTGCTCCTTCCATATGAACCAATGACCCTCCTGCTTCCTGAGCATTCAGGCCCATGACAGTCAGTTGTAAAGGTCTTTAGTAGCACTGTAACATGGAACTCACATGTCCAGAAATGTGTCGCCAGTTCAGCTGTTGAAGCTGAGTACATTGCCAGCTCTGCAGCCACCAGAGAAGTGCTCTTCCATTGGCATCTCCTCTGCAGCCTTGGATTCAACAATAATATGCCAACCATATTCACTGATAACACGGGCTGCATTCAAGTAGCTAATGACTCCATCAGGCACTCAAACCTCAAACACATTGATACAAAATATCACTTGATCCATGATCACCTGCAGGAGGGCAACATCTCAATCAAATATGTTCAAACAGATAACAACATCACCGATTTCCTTACAAAACTTGTTACCCAGTGTCAGGGGTCTCGCGCCTGAAACCCAGGCCGGTCTGTCGAGAATACTCGGTGACTATCGAACTGCGCGACAGCTATTGTCTTGGTGAGCTACATCGCTCGGTGACTATCAGTTTGTGCAGTGGTGATGGGTGGCGTTCATTGGATGTACTATTGTAGGTTTTGGCTGACCTCTGTGGACACTCTGTCCAGGGGTAGCTCGGCACGATCAATGTCGATACTAAGGTGATAGTGACACCAAGGACTGGTGTGAGTGTTGATGATGATGAGGGTGTTGGTGTTGGTGATAGGGTTGGTGGCATCAAGACGAGTGTCCAGTGTGTTGACTGATGCCTGAGGTGATCCCTGGACCGCAGTGGACTACTGCCTTCGGTTCTATCTTAATCTGGACCGCTGGTTTGCTATGAACCGCCTTCGGACATCAGTGAGTGGTGATACAACACATGCACTACAATGAGGAGCAACCTCAATAGATTGCTACTATGCTGACTGAGAAACTAATGATACTTATGCTAAAGTTATGACTAGTTTATATGGTGTAGAGTGGATGGGGATCCACTCGACCACTGATGATGAGAGGGTGTGCTTATATACACTCCTTGTAGTGTCGCCTGCAATGCTACTCTGGCCCTCTCTCTGCAGAGAGTACCCTCTTCATCGAGTACTGTACAAGAGGTACCTCCAGTACCCTCCTGTCCTCCTCAAACTATGTGTCAACTCCTTCGACACTGCTCCTCCTCCTTTGACACTGCTCCTCCTCCTAGTGACCTGCTTGTCGGTTTCCTATGACTCCTATCCCTCGAGCCCCCCTGAGTGGTGACCATCTGCATGCTCTTGAGCTTGGTCCTCTTCGTGGCTGACCATCTATATGCTCCTTGAGCTTGGTCCTCCTCGTGGCTGTGCTTGACCCTCCTCACATATGGGCCTGGTCCTCCTTTGCATGTAAGTCCATAGGAGTCCATGGTCTCCATGGAGACTGCCCTATGACCATGCTCATCACTGGTATCGACTAGATCTCTGATACCTGTGCTCCTTCCATATGAACCAGTGACCCTCCTGCTTCCTGAGCATTCAGGCCCATGACACCCAGGACCTCTTAGCATGCATGTGTGATTGGCTAGGAATGGACAATGTCGGACTGCTCAACTGCTCAGCTGGTGAGGGGGACAGTTGAAGTATGTGATGCCTTGGCATTGGAGCATGCAACCACTTGTAGTATGCAACTTTTACACCAAGCTCACATCCAATCACCAGCTTTGCTCACTTGGGTTTAGTGCGTTATCTGGACCAACACTAGGGGGTTTCAGTTTCCTCTGAATTTTCAAAACTCCGAGTTTTCACAGTTTTTTTGGATTTTGAAAGCTCACTGCTTAAGTAAGCTCTGCCAGGAAAGAAAAGCTCGGAAGTTTTGAAAACCTCTACTTATTTTTGCCATGAGCCCGGGTTTCTGAATATTTGAGTTTTTAGCAGGAGTTTTTGTCATGTGCTGATATCACATGATTCTAACACAATTCTGTGCACAACCCTTGACCTCCACTTTCTGCACTGTCTACACTTTCTCACGCTTTGAGTCACATCTGTCCTTGCTTCACTTCTATCACCATCTCCAGTAGCATTTCCTCCCTGTTAGTGCCAGGACATGGACATGCCATCCCCTCATGAACATATCAACAACATTACACTATTCACAGCTTTGCAGCAAGCCTCTGGATTGGCTCCAGCATCAGAGCAGTCTTCAGCTGCTTCGCAGAACAACACAATAATGTCAGCTCAGTCCAACCTTGATTGCTCTTGTCAGCGCCACCCTTCTGCAACTTCCAGCACCTTGGCTGGGGCTGAGTCAACTCAGCCAGCAACCTCTCCCACTTCCCCTTTGTCCTCCTCCACTCCTTCTGGTTCCAACGCCACCACATCTGCTGGTTCTTTGCCTCGCCAAACCTCTACCTGCCCAACTCGAATCTCTGCAGCTCGCAGACATCAAGCCAGTACTTGTAGCAGCAGGTTCAACAAAACAGATCGTATTGCCTACTTCAATTGGTCGCCTAGTGACATAAATAACCTCATTGATATCATCTACAATAATGATCATTACCAACGAGTTCTATTGCCAGGATGTTTGACTGCGGAACAGGAAAAGGGTCTGAAGACAAACAAAGATGTTATCTGCAGGCAGATATGGCAGGAGCTGTTCCCAGAAGAGTCTACTGTTGGTGGTTCTGGTCGAGTAAAGACTAAGATTCGCTGGCTCACTGAACAATACAACAACATCAAGAAGACCATCTCGCAGCAGACCAGTGCTGGAGTACTTCTTCAAGACATGGATCACAACAGCTCAGTAAGTACAACTTAGTTGATTCATGTTAAGTGTGTGTGTGCCAATGTTCTTATACTTTATATCTCTGTCTATGCTTCTTTATCAACTTGCAGGACTATGCCACATGCGAATCGATTGCTCGAAGCCACCCTTGGTTTGAGCACTGGCATGAGATGATGACAAACCGTGCACAGACTGGTCCAGTTGTTCTTCTCACTGGTCAACCATATGATGCCACCCCTGCCTCCTCTCAGAATAACTCAGTTGATGCCGACGTGAACATGAATGATGCCAGTGATGCTCACTACCCTCAGTGATGCAACATTCCTGGCATGGAATCCATTCTTGAGGAGTCGCAAAATGATCCCATTGCAGCAAGAGTTATCTCATCTTTTTCTTCTTTGGTTGCAGCCACCCCAGCTGCTGCTTCATCTTAATCTCGCTCGCCCTTCTCTTCCTCATCCAACCTGTCTTTGATTGGCCCCACCCCCTTCACCATTACCCCTATAGACCCTGCCAGCACTCATCCAGGACCACTTTTGAGGCTGATGAAGTGGATGATGGTGATGGTGACTCTGTTTACCATTCTCCAGCCACAGGTACAACACCCAAGAAGTCTCGACCCTCCACTTCCAAGAGCAAGCAAGAAGAGCTGTTGGAAATTGTGCAGGCCTGCACCCAAGACATGCTTCAGGCACGAATCAAGGTTGAGGAGGAACGCACAAAGAGGGAGGAAATGTGCATTCAATTTGCCAGGGAAGAAAGTGAGAGACAAGAGCACATGCAAACTGAAGAGCGTGGTTGGCTTATGGAGATGGTGCAGATGATGAACCCTAATCTACCCTTTGGCAACATTGCTGGAAGTAGTCAAAGCAATCTTGATCTTGACCCACTGGTTCTTGCCATGGATCAGCAGGACAACAGCAATTCAGCTCGTGAGTAGATCATTTGGCAAGAATGGTGTTCCTTTTGAGTTCTCCAAGTTCTCTTCCTGTGTTTCCGACTCGTTGTACCATTGCTCTCTGTAAAGCTAGCTCTCAATATGTATGACTAGCATACCCCATACCCAGTCTTCTGTGTAATCTCTCAAATGTAGATTGCTTCAATGTGATGAATTGTTCCACATACAAGATGCTGATTGGTGTAGCCCCGGTTCTGAGCATGCGTGTTGCACAGAAATCAGCTGCGCAGAACTCAGCTGTGTTGTGTTTGTAGCTTTGGACTCTCTTTCGAACCACATCATCCTCTCCTATTTCTGGCCCTCTACTTCAACCATGGTGCGCACTTCCGACAAACAGCACCTCCTGGACGACATTGAGACTGCCATCATTCACTCATTGATGGTGGAATCCAAGATGCAACTTGATCTGATGGATGTTGATGCCACTTGGCACGCTAATGATGACCTTGAAGAATCTGATGATGACATGTTTGATCATGCTGTCTCATTCGCACTCATCAGGACTTATGACATCATCAGCCAGTCTTGATACACAGTTGAACGCCTTCAACTGCCACAACAAAAGGTTCCCCTCATCAACATGCTTGATTGATATGCTGTCATCAACCGCAAGCTCTTTCAAGGGGCTGTTCGCATGACCCCAGATGCATTCCAAGCTCTCACTTACAGACTCAGCACAGCTAGTGCCTTCAGATCAATATCAAGCTTTCGGCGTGTTCAGCAGCAAGTGGCAGTTGGTCTATATCGGCTTGGACAGTCAGGAAATGGTGGTGGAGTTTGTGATGTTGCATTTGCCTGTGGTTGCAGTCAGGGCTCAGTTCATGTGTGGACAGATAGAACAATTGCAGGCCTATACGAGCTGAACAGTGAGGTAGTAACCTTTGCAACTGAAGACGAGTGTGCTAAGGCAAAAGCATGGGTTGCTGATAAGAGTGGAGTCGAGGAATGGTCTAGAGGATGGTTGGCGGTAGATGGTAAACACATCAATCTTGCTTGGAAGCCAGCACTCAATGCTCATGAGCATTACTCATACAAAGGTGATTATACATTCAACATTGCCCTTGTCTTCCTCCCTCATTCCTTGTGCATTGTTGAGTCAGTGGTTGGACATCCTGGGTCATCACATGATGCGCGAGTCTGGACTTCAGGCAGTGGTATTGTTGTGAAGCCTTGTTTGCATCTTGATGAAGGCGAGTTTGTCTGGGTTGATGCTGGTTATGGCTACTCCAGCTACACAGTTGGACCGTACAGCAACACTGCAGCTGCAAAGAGCAGAGATCTCCACTACTTCAACTATTCACTCTCCCACATTCATGTCAAGGCTGAACATGGCATTGCCTACCTCAAGAACTGCTTCCAATGTCTCATGGGATTTTGAGGCAACCTGTATCGAGAAGAGGACCACAAGAAAGCTGCTCATACAGTCCAGGCTTGTATCATTGCACATATGTTTGCAAGCCGTTATGATCGACCAGATGAGGTGGCAGAATACCTTAAGGCATCAGAAACTCTATCTGAAGCTGAGGTGCTGGAGACCATGTCAGGGATGGAAGCATATCAGCAGACTACCAAAGATGCAAGGATACAGCAAAGGGAAAACCAGCAGCAATATGAACAGGAACAGGCTGCTGCCATGGAGGGTATGTCTCAGAACCGAGTCCAGAAGTTCAGGCAGGAGAAAGCACTGGATCTTAGGGAGGAGATGCTCACTGCACTCTTTGCTTCTCATGGCCGCCCTTTTGAGGACACAACAGCAGAATCTCAAAGGATGGGAATGACAACATTGGCCTTTGCTGAATGGCAGGAGAGACAAAACCAATGGCATGAGGCTTGCAGAAGACAGTGATCAGAACAGGTGTGATGTAAGCTATTTGCTTTAGCTTTTCAATCAAAGGTTTTGGCATTGTTCAGTATAGTGTTCAACAACATCTGATATGATCACTTTGATCTTGACCTGGTGTAGGGAATCAGAGATTGTTTTTACTGGGTGAGTCAAGTGAAACTGCAAGATGCAAGTGTCACAGGCCTGTGCAGTTTCTTGGGGCGTCAAAAATTGGGCCCAAACATATTTTCAAAGTATTGTGTTTTCAAAACTCAGAGATAACTGAAATCCCCTACTCAGACATCAAGACAGTGGTCAATGGATAGCTGGTGTACTTTTGCTATAGTTTCATTCATGTTTCCAACCTCACTCTGATGAGTATCATACATGCATATGGAGGACATTGAGAGATATATAAACAACCATATCATCCTGTAGATAGCATGCATCCCTTATCACAATTGATACTTGTGATCATCGACTCTGACCGCACTTGATTGTTTTCGACGACGCTCTTCAACTAAAATTTTAAAATTCTCCTCCTGTACGCTAGTTTTAGATCTATCATCAATTCATCACCCTACAACTCTTTTGCTATGGCTTTGTAACATCTTCTGAGGAAGTGTTTTTGTGTGATTGCTTGGTGATGTGGTTGTGCAAGATTGAAGGGGCGTGGAAGATCAGATGATCTCAAGATCCGAATCGCTATCGTCACCAGCAGCAGTTTGATGATCGATCCTTTCGCGTGTCTGTGATTGAGAAGAGAGTTCCAACAATTTTTCACCCAACCCTTTCCCCTCTTCCTCAGCATCTCGTCCTCGAACATCATCCAAATCGTCATCCCATTTATCATCGTCAAAATCAGCCAAATTTACCAACTCCCCGCCGACAACACTGAATTGTGGTATCCTGCCGACCTCTTCCGCTGGTAACCTCATTTTGGGTCTGTGGGCTCTCTTGATCTTCAAGCTGGGCTCCTTTTTTGCTGTACCTGAGGTGGCTAGGGAGAGCAATTTGCTCCTTGAATCAGGACCTTGCTCCTTTTGCGATCCAGCAGAGGACGTAGAATTGTGCCTTGTCAACCCAGCGACCGGCAGCCCTCCCACAATACTTAGCCCGCGAGACCCAGTAGTGGAAGTGCTGGAGTTGACTGGAGTTTTGAACTTCAGCTTGCCCCCCGTCGTATCGCTGTTTGTGGTGGTTGAAGGTACAACGACCCCGGTGTATTTGCGCCGCTTAGCTAAATCGTTATCTCTCTTTTCCTGCGCCACTCTCTTCCGTTGATTCAAAGTCGAGTACGCAGCATTGATCATCTCCGCTACTCCATTCGGTAGGACCGGAAGCACTACTTCTCCCTCCTCCTTCCCATCCTTTCCTCCCTCCTTTGAGCCGGAATGCTTCTTCCTCTCCCCCTCCTCCTCCTTTTGTTTCTGTTTCTTCTCCTCCGCGGGAACAAACCGTTTTTCTATCTGCCTCATCAACTGTTCTTCCTCAATCTGTCTCTTTAACCGGGACTGTTTCTCCGTGATCCCTCTTCCATATCTCCCGCTGACATCGTACTTCCAACTCGACGGATCCGAAGCTCTCACCTCCTCCGGCAAGTTCGGATCGGCAATGAGGGGAGATTGAGAAACGAACACACCACCAGAGTTATTCTCCATCCCATCACCAACGTTGCCATGAGAAGAGAAGAGTTTCTTGGCCAATGCTGCACGGGAGAAGGCGTTACTTCCTGAGCTTTTGTAAGTGGTGGTGATTTTGTTTATTGCCGATCCTTCTTCGCCTTCTGCCCCCCTACGGTGGCGGGTGGAAGAGCCAAACCCAGACCTACCACCCCCTTCACCTCCACCAGCACCAGCTTTGGAGGGAGCGTTAAGACGAGTAGTGCTATTAGCAGCAAACTCCGGCCTGCCCCTCGCAAGATCATCCATATGTTTACTCAGATGAAAATCACAAGTCGTCGTGCGGGTTTGCTTTCTCGCCTTGACATCCACAAAACTCTTGCACCTCTCCCCATTCGCTTTAATCGCTGTACACCGCTTGTAATCTGCTGCTTGTCCAATCACCAGACAGTCTTCCACTGATCGGGGGGTAATGCGTAGCATCTTACTCTCCCTACCACCCCCCGAAGTGAAAGGTCGGAGGACTTTCGGGTTCATAATCGCAACCAAAGTTCCTTCTGATTGTTGATACAACAGTTCGAATGCACCTTTTGAACCATTGACCCATTTCTTAGTAGAGGAGGAGAGGACGGCGGAAACTTCACTTCGGATGGAAGTTTTATGTTGGATAAGAACGGAAGTGTCGATCTGATCCGATTCGTAGGCGACGAGGGAGAGATAGTTGTCTCCTCTACCTGCACTGCCCTGACCGTCGGTGGAGAGGGAGCTGATGCCGAGATCGACTAGTTTAAGAACGACGAATTTGCGGGGGCGGTTAGATAGGCGGTGTTCTTGTCGTTTACGCTCGGATTCGTCATCGCCCCTCTCTCCCGGCTCTCCATTGCGACGTTTCTGCCATGGTTTCGAGTTGGAAGATTGTTGGAAAGCATCGGAATTACCCGGTTCGAGATCTAATCGAAGCTTATCACTAGATCCACCAGCAACTTTGAATAGGACTGGGTCATCGTCCTCCTCCCCTGCCTCCGCCTGTCTCTGCTTTCCTCCACTAGGAACACTATCATTCTCGAACCCTTTCGTCATCAATAACTCGCTCTTCTCCACGATGGTAGCAATAACGATCCAGTCCCCGTCAATTGGCACCTCATAATCGCCATTCCGCTTACCAGCTTTCCAATCAAACGTCCTTCCGTCCGCCATGAACGGAGCTGTGATCGGTCGTGCGATGGAATACAGCAGCGAAGGAGGGATGTGGTATCGACCACGAAGATGTTCCTTGAGTTGACTATGCGGCAGTTTACGTTCGCGAAGTCGGTGGCCGGAGAAGGGTTCGAATTTCTCCCATTTCGGATCGTCAGGGTTGGTCGGAATAGCACGAGGACCAGGTCGGAGGGATTCGATTAGAGTGAGATTTTCGTCTCTCTGCACAGCATCATCGGCAAGGTCGGTGTCGGAAGCGGCATCGTCGGAGGGGTCGTCTTCGTCGGATGTTGGGGAGGGTCGCTTTTGGGCTCGAGCGAAAGCCGACCCCCCTGCCTGTGCTGGAGCGCTCTGAGAAGCACTTGAGGGGGCAGCATGTTCATCTCCAAACCCGCCACTCCTGAAGCTTTCCCTACGTGCTGCTTCGTCTCTAAGCCTTTGCATCTCAGCGGCATGCAGCTGCTTCTCCAACAGTGACTGCTGAACCTGTTTTGCCATTTGCAAAAAGTTACTTGACTTGGCCGGTGCACGTTGATCCATTCTGTTCTTAATTTGTTCAAGTAACCCTCGTGCGCTACGGCTAGAGCCGCCGGTACAGTCTGGGGGATACCGAAAGTCGGCATTCTCGCCATCGGACTGCAACGTTGCTGGTGCAGGTGGGGGAAGAGCATAGGTAGAAGAAGCTCTCGCTCGAGCTTCGGCGTAAGAGAGAAGGTTAGCTTGGAGTCGGGATTGTTCTGCGTGGCTGGCTAGTCGGGAGCGTTCCTCAGGGCGAAGAATGCGGGATTTGGAGGGGGAGGAAGGAGCGATTATGCCTGTTCTGGGACTTTTTGAGGGTGGTGCTCGTATTGACTGTTCTGATGGATGACGAGGCGGGGGAGCAGACGGCTTTTGGGAGGTTGAAGCTGTGCGAGTGACTTCCATCTTCTGCAGAGTTGCCTATAGGGAGACTGTAGACATGGTATCGAGGAGGGAATACAGCAGCTTCCTAGCTCATACTATGTAGATGCTGCCACTCTGTGTTGTGAGATGATTGTTGGAGTGGAAGGAAGAGAAACAGCAAGGGCAAAGGCTAACAGGACCCCGTGCACTAACCATAAACGCGTCATAAGTGTTGATCTCGTCTCGTCGCGTGCTGAACCGCTTCAAAATCTCTACCGCGTAAAGTGGAGCGAAACAGCAAGATCAAGTGACACTACATCATCCTATACTTCCACTCGGACTTGCTGCATTGCTCCCATACCTGCAGAACACCCCGGCGTGCAGGAAGGCCCACAATCCTCCGCAATACAAACGAAGAGGTGCCGAGCCACGGATTTAAGTGATGCCTGTCAAAGTGGCTTCATATGCTTTAGCACAGAGAATGAATTGTGCACATTCTGCGGCCTAACAGTCAAGAAGTATTTTCTGGTATTTTTGGCCCTTTTTTCCGATAATTTTGTGTTTTTGTGCTAACAAGAGTTGAAAGTAGATACACCGCTCTAGAGGCCACAATCAGACGCTCTTTACAGTCTCATGTGTCTAAGTGAGAAGACTTGTTATTCCGAGATGAGGGAGGCTACAGAACAGGAATATATATACCCTAACAGCTAACTATGCTCGCCCTCGAGTCACACCTATGAGCCATTATCCAGTGGGTCACCTTCATAACCGTTGCCTTGTCAACACCTCCTTCTCCATTTTCGAGAGCAAAATTGGCAGGGGGACTGACTGCCAATTTTTTCAATGGGTGGGATTCCTACGTTGCCGCGTCTCCCTCGGCTTTTCCTCAGCCTTTTCTGTGGAAATCATCGGCTAATTTCGCCCCACCGAGCTCCGGCCTTTTCCGACCTTTTCCCCCTTTTTTTTTCTCATTTTTTTCCCCCTTCGTTTCAGAAGAAAGAGCCCCAAGCTCTTGCACAATCCACCTCTTCCATCGTCGTCTACTCCACCACTCGGGGCATTCGTTATGCTCTCCAGAAAGTCGCTCGCACTAGCCAGCTCATCCCGGCTGGCAGTAGTGGCTTCTCTCAGCAGACCCACCTCTGTCATTCGCACTCTTTCTTCCACCTCCACTCTCGCGTCATGTACAAGTGGCGCAGACGGACCATACAACCCAAACCGTTACAACAGCAATAACGACCGACCCGATTATCGTCGGCCTCGGAGAGAGGAAGGAGGTGCACCAACACCATCGAGACAAAGATTAGGAGAGTCGAGCGGTGGGAACACTGTAAGCCAGTACAGTCGCAATCAGCGCTTTGCGCCTGATGGTACGAGGAAACGACTTCCGCATCCGAATGCAAAGCCCAGGTCGAGTCAGAATAGGAATGATCAACGTGGACCTAGGCCGAAAGATTGGACGCTGAGGAACAATGAGAGGCGGAACGAGGAGTCTGCTTCGCTCAAGTTTGGAGCATCTCCGTTGGATGGCGCTGGTGGATCTTCCGCGGCGGCTGCTGCCAGAAGAGATTCAACTGTGTCCAGGCTAAGAGCGAGGAATGCTACGCCAGCTAAGGAGGATGGCGATGACGGTGAGGTATCTCGTGCTGGAAGTGCAGAAAGGTTCGATGAAGCGAGTGCCGCGGATGGGGACACTCCAGCATCGACAAGAGGCGGGTTTGAAGGGTTCTTAGAAGTCTGCAAAACCGGCATCGAAAAGTCAGATCGACACCATACAGCAAAGCAAAAGAAGAAAGAAAGTCGAGGATCGTTGCTAGAGACCGAAGACGAATACGAGCGTCGCCCACGTCGAGATGCAGGGTCTTCGTCCAACCCCAACTCCCGCCATTCTTCTCGTCTCTCTTCCGCAAGTGCCGATTTGGACGCTCTTGCACTTGGTTCAGACCTCAAACCCATCACCAAGCCCAAACTTTTGCCCAAAGTGGAACGCAATGTCTTCCTCCCCACCGTGATATCGGTCAACATGCTTGCCTGTCAGATGGAGAAGAAGTTGCGCGTAGTCCAAAATGTTATGACTCAGCTCGGGATGGAAGACACTCGACCAGACCTCATGCTCAAATTCGAAGATGCCGAAATGATTGCTGCAGAACTCAACGTTGTTGCTATCCCCAATGACGACGCAAGCTTCGACATCTACCCTCGCCCACCTCCCGCTACTCCGGAAGAAGTTGCTTCCCTCCCACTCCGACCGCCCGTTGTCACCATCATGGGCCACGTCGATCACGGCAAAACCACCCTCCTCGACAAACTCCGCAGCACCTCCGTCGCACAAGGCGAAGCAGGTGGGATCACACAACACATCGGTGCTTTCTCCGTTCCCATCACCGGCCGCAAGCAAAACAAGGGCAAAGATAAAGGCTATTCTGGTATTCAGACCATCACTTTCCTCGATACACCCGGTCACGCTGCGTTTACGGCTATGCGAAGTCGTGGTGCCATGGTGACGGATATTGTTGTTCTCGTCGTTGCTGCAGATGACGGAGTGATGCCGCAGACGAAGGAGGTCATTCATTTGGTCAAAAAGGCAAATGCTGAAGCTGAAGCTTCGAGAGAGGACGACACTGTCACTCAGCCACCCGTACAGATGATCGTTGCGTTGAACAAGATCGATAAGTCAGATGCTGATCCGGAGCGCGTCAAGCGAGAGTTGCTCTCTGCTGGGGTTGAGCTGGAAGAGTTGGGTGGAGACGTGCCCTGTGTACACGTGTCAGGTAAGACAGGATACGGTCTTTCAGAGCTAGAAGAGACCGTTGCTACACTCGCCGAGCTTGCAGATTTGCGCGCTGAACGTGTTGGGCTGCCAGAAGGCTACGTGATCGAATCCAAAGTCGACAAGGGCAGGGGAAACGTCGCTACTGTTCTAATCAAGCGTGGTCTTCTGGAGAAGAGCTCGTACATTGTAGCTGGTACGGCATGGTGTAAGGTTCGACAGATCTTGCATTCTTTAGGTCGACCTTTGGCGAAAGCTTTGCCAGGAGATCCGGTGCTGGTTACTGGATGGAGAGAGTTGCCCATCGCAGGCGACTTACTTTTAGGTGGACCGAACGAACATAGCTGTAAGAAGGCTGCAGAGAACAGGAAACAGGTGAACGAGCAAAAAAGGTTGATGGCGGATGTGGAACAGATCAATGAATCGCGCCGAATCAAGGCTGAACAAGACGAAGCAGATGCAAGGAAAGAGTTTGAAGAGAGGCAGAGGAGAAGAGCGGCACGAATTGCAGCTGATGATGGGAAAGATCCTTTAGCTGTACTTGCTGCTATGGAAGAAGGTGCCTCCAATCCTTCTGCCTCCACCTCCTCTGGTGGCGCTGACGTAGTTGACGGCTCTGAAGAGACCTCTGATTCCTCCAGTGCGGGCAAGAAGTTTCTGAACGTAATCATCAAAGCCGACTACTCCGGAACAGTAGAAGCTGTCGTCGGAGCCATCTCCTCCATCGGCAACTCTGAAGCAGGCGTTAAAATCATCTCTGCCACCCCGGCGAACCTTCGGAATCCGACATCGCGAAAGCCTCCGCCCTAAACGCAACCATCATCGGCTTCAACGTGACCCCGTCCAAGTCAGTCCTCCAGTCCGCAGCACGTGCACAACCCAACCCCGTCCCAGTGATCATCTCGGACGTGATCTACCGCCTGATGGAAACCGTCTCTGCTTCAGTATCTTCCCTCCTCCCACCCCTAATGGAGGTACGAGTGCAGGGTGAAGCGAAAATTAGTCAGATCTTTGACATCAACGTCAAGGGGAAGAGCTTTAAAAAGATCGCCGGATGCAGGGTTACTAATGGAACAATCACAAAGCCGAACTCAGTGCGGATTCTGAGAGGCAAAGAGAGGAAAGAGGTTTGGCGGGGAAAGTTGGAAGAATTCAAACATTTGAAAAAGGACGTAACGGAGATGAGGAAGGGTACGGAATGCGGGATGAGTTTTGAGGGATATCAGGCTTTGGAGGTTGGGGATGTCGTGCAGAGTTTTACTGAGGTCAGCGTTCCCAGGACTTTGTAACGTAGCCACATTTCAGGATTACACACCATCACTCTAGAACAATCAACAAGCATAGATCAACGAATGGAAGGCTATATGATTGCGAGAATATCTTATGAGCAAGTGAGCCTATACCGGGTCTCAGGCTGCGAGCGCAAGTCTCTGTCTTCTCTCCTGTCCACCATCACCAGCAGTGACGGCGCTATTAGCACGTCGCGCAGCCAATAACTGTCTGGCGTGCTGTCTAGCCGAATTTACCTCCCTTAACTGTGCATTTTGCTGCGGCTGTTGGTTCTCCTTATCATCTCCCCTCTTCTCCTCAATCTCACCCTTTGGTGCGATCGGAAAATCGATCTCTCTCTTCTCTTCCTTCCTCTCTTTCACCGCCGGCTGTGCCTTACTCACCGGCAAACTCATCGAAACATTCCCCTGGGCTTGGGCTTGAGCATTCTTCAATGCAAACCGAGCATTTCTCTTCACCATCCCCAATTCTAACTGTTTAGCCGACAGAGCAATGCTAAAGTTGATGTTGTCTTCTTGTAGTGCATCGTTGGCGCGAGTGAGTTTGAGGATTTCCAAGTTTGAGTCTGCTAGTTGGTGTTCTAGTCTCTTGACTCTGTCAGCTGCTGGCGTGACACTTGTTCCGGGCTCGTTTGCTGGCTTGACTTGTGGAGTCTGCGGTGTTGATGGGGTCCGAAGTTGTGATTTGAGTCGTAGGATGTGTGATTCTAGCTCGGCAACCCTAGCTTGAGAAGTTGAGAGGGAGTTCTGCGTCTCCAAATGCTGATCGGTGAGGGTTTCGACCTCAACAATAAGTGCAGAGACCCGGTTACTAGTCAGAGCTAGAGTCTCCTCCAGGTGCAAGATCTTCTCTTCTTGTTCTTCCAGTGTTTCGCGAAGAGTGTTGAGCTCTGCTTCCAGCTCCTCTTTCTCCTCCTGCCCGCTACTGTGGGAGCGATTGTTAGCGACAGCCAATTTCTCTTCCAGCAGCTGAGCCCTCTCTATCGCCTCCTCTTTGAGCCGCGTTGCTTCATCAAGTTCCTCTTGAAGATCGGAAAGTTGTTCAAACCGACGATCCAAGTCAGAGGTCAGCTGTTCGACTTGGGCTTGCAACTCCTCTTTCTCCCTCTTTGCGTCGGTCTTGGGTGCAAGTTGAAGTTCGAGCTCGGAGATACGCTTTTGAAGTTCACGTTGCTCCATAGCCCGCCTGATCTCGAAATCTTTCTCTAGCGTCAATCTCACTTGTTCTTTCGCCTGTTCAACAGCTCGTTCTACCTCTTCCTCCCAGCTTCAGTCTCCATTACGTCGTTTTGAGCTGTTGCTGAAGCAGTCTGACCAGAAAGGACACCCTGTATCCTTACCGCATAATCCCGTCTCTCGACTTCCCTCAACCTCCTCTCTTCCTCCAATTGCCTCTCCAACTCTTCCACCCTGCCCCCATCTGTCCTCAACTTGAACTGATCCTTCAACTTCCTCACTAACTCCACCATCTCTCTATCCTTCCGATCAGCCTCTTCCCACCAACTCTTCGTACTGCGCCGATAGCCCACTTAGGGTCAACCGTAACTGGTCTACCTCTGCGGTGTGGTGTTCGTGGGATTCGAACGCTTCTTCAAGCTCGGCAACTCTCGCAGTCGATGCACTGAGTTGGGTTAGGAGGCGAGAAACACGGGTTTCGGCGAGATTGGTGAAGCTATCGAATGCGCTGGCTACCGTAGCTAGCTCCGGGGCCGAGGCGAGGGCGGCTGGAATAGTAAGGGAGGAGTGGTTAGGGAGACGGGATAGCTGTAAGCGCGAGAATCTAGCAGCGGAGGGCGAGTTGTGTTGCGAGGCGAGCGCGAAATCGGGACGAGATTCCTTGTTGGTGCTGGGTGAAGGAGAAGCGGGTCGAGAGGCAGCGGAAGCTGTCGAGAGATCGCCTTGTTGTTTATGACTGGAAGAGGATGTGGACGAACCACAAGATGAGGACAGCGGTTCTTCTTCTTCCTCGTGCGTCTGAAGTTGGTTAATGTCTTGCTGAGGCTGCTCTGTTTCTCTCTTCGCTTCTGCTGATGTAGCAGCTGGTGTTGGTGAGGGGACGGGCTGCGGCGTACCGAAAGCTGCAGATTCGAAAGTTTCGGCAGGTGTGACAGGTGCAGAAGCCCCCACTAAGGAATGATACGAAGCAGGAGTTGCAAAAGAAGCTGACGTTGCTGGTGACCAGAATTTCGATGGTGTACCTGGTGCTGCTGCCTGATCGGTTGGTTTGCTGTCTCTCGGTGTCTGTGGGATGGCCTTAGGCTGCTTACCCTCGTCGTCCATCGATGCCTCTTGAACTGCAACCTCGTCATGTAAGTTTTCTGACGTATCTGCCTCCTTCCAAAGTCCTGCTTGTTGCGAAGATGTCATCGACTTCTCCCCTTCTGTAGGGTAATCAACACCTTTCTCCGGCGAGCCTCCGCTGCGTTGGCTTGCAGGACTGTGCCAATTCGAAGTAGACCCAGCAGAGGAAGGCGTAAAGTTGACTATCCGAGATAAAGGGGAAGAGCGAGCAGGGGTAACCATGCGTAGTCTTGCGAAGAATCGTGGGGTGTGTGTTGTTCGTGGTAGCGATTGTGGTGTGGTTGGAGTGGAAGGCTTTGTTTGAGGTGAGCTGAAGGATGATGGTGATGCCGATGCACTGTTCTGACCTTTGATGGGTCGACTGGATGCTTCGTGCGGTGCAGGTGACGGCGGCTCAGGGTCTGTCTCACGTTGTGATGGTGCGATGTAGGAAGCAGGGGATGAACGATCCTGTTCCGACGCCGGAGAAGATGGTGTTGAAGGTACATCTCGCGAAGCTATAGCTTGAGATCGCGTTACTGACGGGCTTGCTCGTTCGACAGACCTGACCGATGCTTGAGAGATGTCGGGTTGCAGAAGAGGAGAGGATGGCAGCTGAGAAGCGTCCTCCACATAAGACTCTTCGAGGACCATCGATAGTCCTTCTTGCCATTCTTCCCTCTCTTCCTCCTCCAGCTGGTCTCTCGCTCTCTCGCCGCCCCATGGCCCTCCTTGTCGACACTGCGACTCGACATCAACCGATCGATCCGGATTTGGCCTGGACGAAGACCCGACCATAACTTGCCCTTCTACCTTTGGTGAATCTGGCGACGCTCCCTTCTTCTCTCTCCTCCTCCTGTTCCCATCCATCACCCCCTCCTTCGAAAATGGCTCCATCCGTGACTCAGCAACCATCCTCGCACTCACACTAGGACTAAACCCAACACTACTACTCCTATCAGAAGAAGTAGGACTATCCATCATCCCCGCCTCCGCCATCCTAGTCCTCAAGCTCTTACCCGTAAACGGTGTCCTGGGATCCGCCTCTACCCTCACCGGTCTAACTGTCACCGTCGGGGAACTCGAAGTCCTGTATCTGGGCGACGTAGATGCTGGTGCTTGCTGTTCTGTTTCATCCAGACCAGCTAACATGTGCGCTCCAGCCTGACGTAAGAAGCTCTCGCTGAAAGATGTGTTGCTGTAGTCGAAGGTCCCCAGACTGGAGCCAACACTTTCGTTTGCGACGTTCCGTGGAGATGCTCTGTGACTGGAGGGAATAGGTGTGCTGGATCGAGACCCGGATGCGTCTGGGCTCGGAGTCCATGCTGGAGCTGAACTGAGGGGGGCTTTGGTGCAGCTTGGTGCGGGGGAGGGAGTGAAGGCGGCTGGGAGTGTGCTTGGCATACGTGTTGCTGGGTCGAGCTGAAATGTGGTTTGTTGTAGTGAGATAGTGGGTGATGGAGGTCGCTGGTCGAGTATCGGTGATGTTGGACCGAGGTAAGGGTCTATGCTGGATATTGATGCTGCCGAAAGATCGGAAAGGCCGCTCTGATCGGCTGGCAGTGAGGCGTCCATCATCTTTGTAGCCTTGTTCCGTGACCAAGGATGTAATGTAGGAGCGGTGTTGGAGTCGTGATAAAGGTCGAGAAGATCACCTGGAAGCCTTCAACTTGGCATTGAGCATCGAGAAGAAGCGACATGTTGGGACCCTGCAGTCCTCCACACCAAAAAGCACCTCAGCTACGCGTTTTGGCGCGTTGCTGCCAAATGGTCACGTGCGCCAGGATTTTATTTTGGAAAAAGAAGAGAAAAAGGTCCGAAAAGAAAAGAAAAAAAAAGAAAAAAAAAGAAAAAAAAAAAAAGAAAGAAAAAACCAAAAAAGAAAAGAAAAAAACCAAAAAAAAAAAAGAAAAAACCAAAAAAAGAAAAGAAAAAACCAAAAAAAAAAAAAAAAAAAAAAAAAAAAAAAAAGTCGATGGAAAAAAATTCCAGCTTCGGTAGCTGAGAGAGAAAAAGTACTTAACCTTCGACTCACCTGCCACTCAACCTGCCCACGATCCTCTTGACTGCTTCTTAGCGTCCACCCTTCAACACTATATACCCACAGAGCCATCGCTGCTCTCGCGCTCTACCATCAAGCACAACCCCCCAGTCAAAACAATCGCCAGCCGCCGCGCTCAGCTTATCCATTCCCCCCTCCCTACAAGACCATATCCCACAATGTCACGTCTAATAGTCCGAGGCCTCCCCTCATATCTCACCGATGCTCGTCTCCGCGAGCACTTCACACAAAAGGGTGCAGTCACAGATGTAAAACTCATGCGTCGACCCGATGGAACCTCGCGCAAGTTCGGCTTCGTCGGCTACCGTTCCGAAGAAGAAGCTCAACAAGCGCTTGACTATTTCAACCGCACTTTCATCGATACTGCACGCATCTCGATTCAGTTCGCGAAGAAGATTGGTGATGAGGAACTTGCAAAGCAGCGTGAGGACAGGAGGAATCGACGCACCGCTGATGTGGCGGATCAAGGAGGGAGGGGGAGAGAGGAGAGAGGGGAAGAAGAGGAAGTTCGATAAAGCCGACGGGGAGGATGGAGAGGGACAGAAAAAGAGGGGCAAGAAGGGAGGCGCGATTAGTTTTGAGGAGTTCATGAGTGTCATGCAACCCAAAGCGAAGAGGAAGGCATGGCAGAATGAGGATGGATTGCCCGAGCAGACGATGGAAGATATCACTGCGCCGGTGGAGAAATTGGAGAAGAAGGCTGAGAAGAAGGCCAAGAAGGCTGAAGCAGCGGAGGCCAAAGCGCAGAAGAATGAAGCAGCAGCGGCGGTGGCGGAGGAAGCCGAAGCCGAACTCGGCGCAGCAGCCAACGACGTCGGTCTGACAGACGAAGAGTACATGCGTCTTCGAATGAAGCACAAGGTCGGAACCGATCTCGATAAAGTCGACGACGAGACCACTCCCGTTGGACCGCAATTCGAACAATCTGACGACGAAAAGGATGACGCTGACAACAAAGCTGACGAGTCCGATTCTGACTCTGAGGACGAGGAAGTCAACGACGAAGAACTCGAACGCAAACAAGCCGCTCAACGCAGGAAAGCAGAAGCAGCAGCAGCCAAAGATCAAAAGATCGTCGATCAAATCATGGAGAGCGGTCGTCTGTTTGTTCGCAATCTTCCGTTCGCAGCGAGTGAGGATGAGGTCCAGAGCTTCTTTGAGAGCTTTGGAAGTGTTAAGCAGGTAAGTTCCCCACTTACAAGAGGGAGATGGGATTACAACTTGAAGGGTGTTTTGCATGATGACACATTAGTATAGGGACAGCAGAGCTTCGGCGGTGCTGACAACCTACTGGAATCTAGATAGTAAAATGATTTGTTTTCTGATTTCGCAAACCTCTCAAGTCATTCTCCCGTCTACCCCTTCTCTCTCTTTCGAGAAGAAGTTGGGACATCAGATCACTAACAACATCTCTTTTTTGGTTGTCGCTTACGTTTATGTGAACCGCAGGTCCACATCCCATTAGACAAGCAGACCAAAGCTTCGAAGGGACTTGCGTTCATCTCTTTCACCGACCCAGCGCATGCGCTTGCAGCATTCCGTGCAAAAGACGGCTCTACTTTCCAAGGTCGCCTACTTCACCTCTTACCCGCTGTCAACAAAGAATCCCCCACCGCAGCTGAAGATAAGAAGCCTGCAACCCTCAAGCAAGCACGAGCAGACACCAAGAAACAAGAAGCAGGAAAAGACTTTAACTGGTCCATGCTCTACATGTCTTCCGACGCTGTTGCCTCCTCCATCGCAGACCGTCTCAGTGTTTCCAAAGCTGACATCTTGAATCCGGGTGCTGAGGGAGGACCGGATAATGCAGCTGTCCGATTGGCGTTGGCTGAAACAAGGATCATTCAGGAGACAAAAGAGTTCTTCACCCAGCAAGGTATCAATGTCGACGCATTCAATCGCAGCGGAAAGGTAGAGAGGAGTAACACAACGATGTTAGTAAAGAACATTCCGTACGGCACAAGTGTAGAAGAGGTGCAGAAGTTGTTTGAAGAGTTCGGAGAGGTCGATAAAGTGTTGATTCCGCCAAGTGGGACGATTGCGATCGTGGAAATGCCAGTGGAGGGGGAGGCGAAGGTGGCGTTTAGAGCTATTGCGTATAAGCGTTTCAAGGGCGGAATCCTTTACCTAGAGAAAGCACCAGTGGGGTTGTTGGACACCAAAAAGACGGGGGTTTCGGGGGAGAAGAAGGTGGTTCAGGCTCCAATTAAGGGCAAGACGATCGATGAGGCTTCTAATCCTAGTGCGAACATTGCTGAAGTGGAGGATGAGGCGGTGGACGGTGCGACACTTTATGTCAAGAACCTCTCTTTCTCTACTACGGATGAGAGATTAGTATCGACGTTCCATGGGCTGAGCGATTATGCGTTTGCGAGGGTTCAGACAAAACCAGATCCACGTCGACCCGGAGCTCGTCTTTCAATGGGATACGCTTTCGTCGGCTTCAAATCTCTCGATGCTGCTCGAACCGCTCAGAAAACAATGAACGGAAAGGTGCTCGATGGACATACTCTCGTCGTTACTTTCGCTAGACGCAATGCGGAGACCACCATAACCTCCTCCCTCTCTTCTTCCGCCAATGGGACAACGAAGATCCTGGTCAAGAACTTACCCTTCGAAGCAACCAAGAAGGATATCCGCGATCTGTTCTCCTCTCAAGGTCAAGTCAAATCGGTCAGATTGCCGAAGAAGTTCGATAATTCGACTCGAGGATTCGCTTTTGTCGAGTATACCACGGTTAGAGAGGCACAAGCTGCCATGGAGGCTCTCAAGCATACCCATTTGCTCGGAAGACACTTGGTCTTACAGTGGAGTAAGACAGCTACAACGGCAGAAGAGGAGGTCGAGATGCAAAGGAACAAGACGAAGAGCGGTTATGTTGCTGCTGGAGAAGCAGAAACATTGGGAAACAAGCAAGGGAAGATCAAGTTGAGTACAATGCAGATTAATGAGGCTGTGAGGAAGGCCAGGAGTCGTAGAGTTGATGTTGAGGATGAGGAGTGATGGCGAGAAATTCAGGTTTGAGGTTTTGGTCACTTTCATTTGTATTCAATATCACACTGCACACTCACGCACGCACGCAGCATTACACTTCAATCTCATGGTCGGCACACATCCGGACAACAGTGTCAGAGAGAGAGAATCGTGAATCATGACATTCCGTCCAGGTTGCGGTCCTTCTAACCGCGTGTATCATCGAAAGGTTGAGAGAGACAGGGTGTGGTACAGGGATACGATACTGTAACGTTTGAGTTCTGGCCATGCCGCCTACTTTACTGCTGACCAAAGCTAACAGGCTTGCCAGGCAACCCATCGGACAACAGTACAACAGCATTTACCACTGATCCTCCAACCAGGCTCCTCGTTGTCCAACTTGCTCGATACGTCGCCGGGCACACCAACCACAACATCTGACTTGATCGTCCTGAGCGAAGCCACGGGCGGTGCACCATCCTCGCTAGCCAACGGACCAAGCGCCATGTCGAAGGGGGTATCACTAGGAGCCTGACAGTCGTACGTGAGCTTACGGTGGTTCAAGTCACCTTTGAACATGACCAAGTTCGAGTCGGCAAGATGAAGGAAGATCAGGAGCTTCTTGGGAGATGGACCAGAAGGTGTAACCTGTGCACCAGAAGGGGTGTTGTTCGTAGATCCACTGTCCTTTACGCTCGTACTCTTTCCAGCGGAGACCCATCTGTTTGAGCGATTGGACTTCGGCATCGGTGGCTTGGGGAAGAGGGAACCATAGAGCATCGAGTTGAGGAGCCAGTCCCAGTCCTTGCGAGTGACGTCCGAGACGAACCATGCGAAACGCTTGCCGTGGAAGCGGATCTCGTTGGCAATTCCGGATTGGATGAGCCAGTCAGCGTAGACGCAGTCGCAGTAAAGCTCGAAACCGGCATTGTCGAGGATAAAGTCGATTCGACCACCCTTCATGTTGGAAACGAGCTTCCAGAGACGGTCGAGATGGTTACCGAGAATGTTCTTCTCCGTAGCAGCAAGATGCTCACCACCGGTGGACTGGAGGTTCTTGATGTCCTCTTCAGTCATGTTGATAAGGAGCGACAGATCGGTGGCGTTACCCCACAAGCAGACCTGGGTGAGCTCGTGGAAGAGCAACTCGCGAGCCTTGAGCTTCTCGCCTTCGTTGGCACCCTCCTCGTAGGCGAAAGGCTCGGCAAAACGAGTCGAGAGCTCAAAGACGGCAGTACCCAAACGAGAGAAGGTGTCGCACTTTTGCCGGAAGAAGACATCGTAGTCTTTCCAGTATTTGGAGATACTGAAGCACTCATGGAGACGTCGGTACTTGTACGCCTCGGCAAAGAGCCAGGGGGCGTTCATGAAGCCCTTGCCACGGAAGAACCTGGCAATCTCCTTGTTCCAGAGAGGGATATCTCCCTCACCGTCATCGACGATGGGACGGAGCTTGGAGTTATTTTGGAGATCGTCCATGAGCGTGTGCATGCGTTCGATACACTTGGCAAGGTCGATGACCTTTTCCTCCTCGTATTCCTCGTTGAGGGTCTTTATGACATCGTCGACAGCCTTGCCGAGAATGGTAGGCAGACGCTTGCCCATAGTTTCCTATTGGCAGGGCGACAGAAAGGGTGTCACGATAAAGGAGCATAGTGTGCGAGAAGGGACAGTCAGCAGATGTTCCCTGATTCAAATCGCAAGAGACTTGCAAGCAGGATTAAACGGCTCAGCTTGCCGAAACTAACATGAGCGAAGGAGAACTCGTGGTAGCCACGGTACGCCGGCCAAGGTGGGTTGTTGGGGTCGACACGGGAGGGTGTGCGGGCATACGGAGCAGCAGCACGAAGCCTTGCTTCTTAGGAGGAAGGTTGCCGAGGTTGAGCACCGTCCTGGCGGCGGGCTTGGCGGAGGGGTGGTTGCGGTCAGCCATGGTGACGAATGCTCTCGGGAGCTGAGAGGTGCTGCCGAAAGATGTAGGAGTAGGGATGGTGGTGGTGGTGATGGATGTGAAAGGAAAAGCAGCAAGCGAAGACGCAGAAGAAGTGCAAAACCAGATCAAGAAACGACTGTCGAGCGGAAAGGTAACCGAACACGCGCTCAGATCAGGCGGAGACGGCAAAGCAGCAGCAATAGAGAGGAGAGAAGTTCAGTTGAAGATATGTCGGAAAATATCCAGAGTTTATCTAATTGCCGAAGCTCGTGAAAGCACACATTGCTTATGCACAAGCTGACTCAGACATGTGAATTGTATAGTCCCTGTGCATAAGTTTGGGATCAATCGGGTAATTTCCCGATTTAATCAGTTACCCTGCATTCTCGTCGTCATTGTCATTGAGCAATAGCACCACCATCATACTAATCAAGAACACTTCAAACACCAATATCGTCCGTGGCAATGAGCTCTCTCCAAGCAAGTGTGCTTCAATCATGGCAATGCATGATACTGGGCTTCCAAATCGACAAATAGTGGAGCTAAGCAGCATTTCCAAAACAGCAGTTCACAAGACCATCCATAACTTTAAGGAGCGTGGTACCTGTCATGGGCCTGACTGCACAGGAAGCAGGAAGACCTGTCAGCTCATATGAAGGTAGCGCAGGAATCGAGGAATCGGGTAGATTGTGGGATTTACAGAAGAATTCAGTGAGATTGGTAGTAGACAGGTGTCATGGGCTGGAATGCTCAGGAAGCAGGAGGGTCACTGGTTCATATGGAAGGAGCACAGGTATTGGAGATCTAGCCAATACCAGTGATGAGCATGGTCGTAGTGCAGTCTCCATGGAGACCATGGACTCCTACGGACTTACATGCAAAGGAGGACCAAGCTCAGGAGCATGCAGGCGGTCACCAGCACAGCCATGAGGAGGACCAAGCTCAAGGAGCATGCAGATGGTCACCACTCAGGGGCTCGAGAGATAGGAGTCATAGGAGACTGACAAGCAGGTCACTAGGAAGAGGAGCAGTATCAAAGGAGAAGGAGCAGTGTCAAAGGAGAAGGAGCAGTGTCAAAGGAGGAGGAGCAGTGTCAAAGGAGTCGACACATAGCTCGAGGAGGACAGGAGGGTACTCTCTGCAGAGAGAGAACCAGAGTAGCATTGCAGGCGACACTACAAGGAGTGTATATAAGCACACCTCTCATAATCAGTGGTCGAGTGGATCCCATCCACTCTACACACCATATAACTAGTCATAACTTTAGCATAAGTATCATTAGTTTCAGTCAGCATAGTAGCAATCCATCAAGGTTGCTCCTCATTGTAGTGTGGGTGTTGTATCACCACTCACTGATGTCCGAAGGTGGTTCATAGCAAACCAGCAGTCTGGATCAAGATAGAACCGAAGGCAGTAGTCCACTGCGGTCCGGAGATCACTTCAAGCATCAGTCAACGCACTGGACACTCATCTTGATGCCATCAACCTTATCACCAACACCAACAACCTCATCACCATCACACTCACACCAGTCCTTGGTGTCATCATAACCTTAGTATTGACATTGATCGTGCCGAGCTACCCCTGAATGGAGTGTCCACAGAGGTCAGCCGAAACCTACGATAGTATATACAATGAACACCACCCGTCGCCACCGCACAATCTGATAGTCACCAAGTGACGTAGCTCACCGAGACAATAGCTGTTGCACAGTTTGATAGTCACCGAACAGCTCGACAGACCGACCTGGGTTTCAGGCGCGAGACCCCTGACAACAGGGTTCTATGACAGATCTCATTGGGATCTGCATGATTGAAGTCGATATCACAGATCTCACCAGAATCTGCAGTAAGCACAATAGTATGGCAGATTTCGTGGAGATCAGTGATAAAGACATTCATACAACGATTTCACATGTGAAAAGGAATACGCTCGCAAGTGAGGGGGACCAAGCACAGGCAACAAAGATCAAGCACTGCCAAGACAGGGACTGAGCTCGAAGTGTGCAGACAGTAACCACTCAGGGGCTCAGGAGATATGCAGACAAGAGAACCATTGCCAGTTGAAGGAAGAGGAGCTGTGTGGCGAGCACTGGTGAACAAGTCATGAGGAGGAGGAGCAGTGTTGATGGAGTCGATACAGCTCAGGAAGACAGGAGTGACAGGCTAATTGAGAGGAAGGAGTCTCAGTGGAGACTCTTGCACAGTACTTGGCAGTGAAGGTACTCTCTGGGAAAGAGTCGGAGCAGTGTCACTGACAACGCTGCGAAGAGGTATATAACCATACCTTCTCACCACAAATGGTCGAGTGGAATCCCATCCACTCTACACCATATAAACTAGTATTACTTCAAGCATATAAGTACTCATTAGTTTCAGTCAGCATAGTAGTAATTGATAAATTGCTTCTCATTGTAGCACATGTGTTGTATCGCTGCACACTGACGTCTGAAGGCGGTTCTTAGTAAACCTGCAGTCCAGATAATGATAGAACTGAAGGCTGTCATCCACTGTGGTTCAGGGATCACCTCAAGCGTTAGTCGACACACTGGACACTCGTGTCGACGTCATCAGTCTATACCCACACCAAACCGTTGGTGTCATCATCAAGTTCATTCAACGTAGTGTCAGGGGTCTCGCGCCTGAAACCCAGGTCGGTCTGTCGAGCTGCTCGGTGACTATCAAACTGTGTGACAGCTATTGTCTCGATATCAGTCTCGGTGAGCTACATCACTCGGTGACTATCAAGTTGCATGATGACAGTGGGTGGTGTTCATTGTATATACTATCATAGGTTTCGGCTGACCTCTGTGGACACTCCATTCAGGGGTAGCTCAGCACGATCAATATCAATACTAAGGTGATAGTGACACCAAGGACTGGTGTGAGTGTGATGATGATGAG